>JARHVA010002467.1:1920000-2242500 GCA_037957365.1 Torreya grandis | reverse complement strand
ATATAAAATTCTATCACAAGTCTAATCCAAAATAAAAATGAACAATAAAGATATGGAAAACCATGTTGTGTTCATAAATATTGATAAAATTTTACATAAATGTTATCTATGACATATAAAACATATCTATGAAGCTATATCCTAATGTCATCTAGAGTGTCATAAATACACATGAAAATATGTATAAAGACATCTTTTTAAATCTCCTCAATAAAAAATGTAGGTGTAGCTAAAGGATCATACTCTTGAGGGATCTTGGGTGTATAATACTCAAGGAGAGGAATAGGTGCCTAAATAGGAATGGTATTTATGGGACAAGGAGGCACCAATGATGGAGAAGGAGCCATGAGTGGGGAAGGAACCATATGTGGGGAAGAAGCCATAGGTGGGGAAGAAGGTGTCATCATCAAATAAGTGGGATCCTTCTTGCATAGGTAACCTATGAAAGGAGAAAGAGTGGGTGTAATAATAATTAGAAGGTGATCATGAAGGTAATAATCGAGAATAAAAAAAATATCAATATGATGGGTACCACATTAGTGACATAGACAATATACCTCCCCATATTTATGGATGTACTTAGGTAATAATTGGAGGAGGTATAGCCTTATCTTTTCATTGAGAAAGAGTGGGGTACAATGTGTCAATATATTGCTGAAGATTCTAATAATGAGTGTAATAATGATTATATGTCCTATGGAAGTAGTAAATATACTTATTAGTAGACTTTAGGGTCCTGCTAGTAAAAGAGGTAGAAGGAGAAACTAGGTGGTTGATATAATTGGTAGTCTTTGGTTTAATGATTAGAAAATTTATGAATGTCATAATAAGGTTTATCAGCCCTGTGGGAAGGCATGGGATCAATATATGACCAAGGAAGAAAGCCATCATCAAGGGAAGGTAGGGTTGAAGTAGAAATAATACTAGCCTCATTTGAAGGTAAATTAGGATAAAAAATAGGATAAGGCTCAGCTAAAGGTAGAGTGGGAGTAAAAACCAAATTAGGCTCAACTGAAGGTGAAATAGGACATGCATAAGCCTTAAGATTATTAGCCAACATCTCTGGGGGAAGAAAACTAGAAGGATACTAGTTTCTATCAAAATAATAAGGACCGGTCATGACATGATCCATGAGCATGCTTCTAAGAGGCTGTACTAAAACTAGATGTGTACCATGCAATCTCTCCATCTATTGCTTGTGTAAAATAGTAAAAATACTAGAGTTATGTACTATGAAGGAAGTAATATGATAAGATTAATGAAAAGACTAAAATAAAGAAGTACAATTTCAAAGAATATTAGATTTCTAGATTGGACAAGTCCTCTTAGAAATGGGTCATCTAAAGCATAGCCATCATCATAATCAAGTGTATGCAAGTTAATGGTATATATAGGTATGACCTTATCAGCATAAGTTTCATGATGACTAGAATGTCTAGTCTTAGTTAAGACCATAGGTATATCATTGATAGGAGGTTGACGGAGTGAGGTTGTAAGGATGTTAGAATCTAGGTGATGATATGAGGGGATATATTGGAAGTTTTGGTCTTGAGGCTTATCTCATTTGGATCATCATCATCACAATCTAGAGGGTTATGTTGTATGTTCCTAATGAGTTCATGTGACCATTATAACCTTAAATAGAATTGATAGGATAATAAAAATGTTGAAATTCCCTAAATGGGATACTAGGCAAAGGTTAAAGGGTAAGAATTTTAAAGATGCCATGTTTTTGTAATTATGTGAAATTTCAAGGGTTTGTGTCTCCTTGAATCTTATAAATAACACCATTATGGGGGAATTTGACACATTGGCATGTAGATAAGCTAATAAACCTCATACAATGAGTCTAAGGTCTACCAATCAAGATGTTATAAGAGAGGGAAAAGTTAATGATCATAAATTTCACATGGATGGTGATAGGAGGGATGGTAATAAGAAGTTGCATGCAACTTAAATGAGGCATTTTACTTCTATCATATCCTTGAAATGTGTTACATGTGGAATTGAGATTACATTCAAAATATACAAGAATTTTAATGAAATCGATGGAGGAAAGTAAGTACCTTAACCCTCATCAATGAAATCACACTTGACTTGGATATCAACACTTTGGATGCTAATGAATAGGGAAGGATCATCCACATGAAGTATAATCTCATCTAGAATCATGGAATTGATAAGAAATTTTAAGGAAAGAGAAGTGCCTAGTATCTCATTAACATGTATGGATATCTATTTGCATTGTTGAAGTATATTATCTTTATACCCAAATAAGGTAGCTTTGCATCTTATTAGAAGAGGATGAGGTATGTTCATTTTCAATAGCAATTGCATTAGACTATTTCAATGATGGGAGGAAGTTTGCCTTAATTATAGGAAAGGTATTTAATATGGGAGATGTGATAGTTTTGAAATGGAGTCCCATTCATCATAACCTGGGGGGGGATTGCTAGATATAGTTGAACAATGTTGCAAGATCTCTTGTGAAGGAGGGATAGAAGTGAAATAAAACTTGTGTTGGTAAGATGGAGTTGGTTTTATTTGAGGACAAATAGGTTTATTTATTTTATGTGGTGGGATGGTTGTTTGAGGTATTTATTATGATTGGGTTAAAGAAATAATATTAGAAGGCTAGGTAATATTATCTATATGTGTTGATGTTGGGGTAAGAATAGAGATAGTTTGAGAGGTATTATCTAGTTGAGATGTTGAAGGTGGATCTTGGAAGGTTGATAAGGTCCTCTTGCCCCAACTCCATGATATGAGATGGAGAAGAGTCTTGAATGATGCATAATGTTTGATAGGTATGGTACATGTGTTTTGTATTATAATCAATAAAAGCATATACTCTTCACATATTAGTCATATTTACCATATTTACCATATTTTACTCGTTAGTAGTGAGGTCTTAAATAATTTTAATAGTATTTGTAGAATGAGTAGGCTTGTCATTGTTATCTTGATGATTAGGAAGAAGATATTTGTATATAGAAAGATGAGCATTAGCTTAAATTAAATATTTATTTTTATTTTTCATATAATGGTCTTTAAAAGTTATTTCATATGCTTTTTTAGGCTTGAAAATGAGTGATTCATGATCAAATTTAGGACTAAGAAGAAAATTACTAGCTAGATTATGAAAATGTCTACAAGTCTCATAAGAGTGGCCCCAACTTGCATGGAACCAATAAATTTTATTTGGATCATACCATGTTTTCATTGGATGAGTGGGTACAAGATCTTATGGTATAGGACTTGGAAGACACTTATGAATCTTTGATAAGGAAAATGGTTTTTGGACATTAATGTTGTTTGTTTGATAAAGTGTAGGAGGAGTATTGTTTGGAGTGGGAGCATGATCCATAGTGTTATTGGGATAAATGGATTTAATGTTGTGAATAGTGCCATAAGTATCAATGAAACCATTGTTGGTATCATGATAGTTTATGTTCTTAATTAGCATGTGAGTTCCTATAGTTGGTTGAGATGGTTCAAATTGGTGTATGATAAAATATTTTCACTTAGATTGGTTGAGGTCTGCTTCTAAAGTTCTTGGGGAGAGAGTCTTAACCTGATATTGTAACTTTGGGTAGAGAGAATTAGTGAATAGATGAAAAAGGTTATCATCTAACATATTATTCTCAAATTTATTAGATAATTTTTTCTAACATTTGATGAAAGCTTGTCATTTTAGTCTCAAGTTCTTTATAATTTATGAAGTGAGGTAAGTTATTCTCAAGGAGATCACTAGTTTGAAACTCTTGTACTAGGGAGTTAACCAAATCTTCCAAGCTAGTTATAGAATGGGTTTTTAGTTGATTGTACCAATCTAAAACATCTACTAAGAGTGTTTTAGCTAATAGTTTGGTAGAAGCAAAGGTATTAAGTTTGACCCAATATTTATATAGGTTACCAAATGTTTTTAAATGTAATGTGGGATCAGTACACATGTTATAGGTGATGGTAGGTGTGATACCTCCTATATCAATATTATCAATTTGAGTTATAAGAGGTTCATTTTTGAGATGTTTGATTAATTTATTGATGAGTGGTGGTTGGGGAATAAGGTTACCATGGGAATCCCTAAGGGGGGGAAAGGGGAATTTGGATTTTACACTCCCCATGAAACTATTGGGGTTGGTTTTGAAGATTAATAATATGTTTTTACATCTACATTATTTGATTTATGTTATCAATTTTAAAAGTATGTTGAATAGTTTTCACAACATGTGAATCTTTGGTATTGTTATTATTTGTTTGGGTTACACTATGAGTAGTATAATGTGCTTCACTAGTGGAGTGAGAAAAATTGGTATAGAAAAAGTGCTAGTAGCATGAGTAACATTTGCACCAAAAGATACACTAGTAGAATGGTTAGAATTGGAATAAGAATAAGCACTAGTAGCATGATTAACATTGGTAGTAAAGGATGCACTAGTGGCATGATTAAGGAGTACTGTATTTTGAAGAGGCCCACTAGAAGTTGAACCTATGATGTTAGTGGAGATACTTAGCATGGAGGTTGAAGAGGTCATAGAATAATATGTCATGTTGTGTGAAGGACAAAAAATATAAGGGAAAGGTGAAGAAGCAAAGAAAGTGTCTCCCCCAAATTTATGGGAGAAGGTAGGGGAGGGTGAGAGAGGTTCTTATTCTTGAGGACCTAGAATAAGATTATATATGGTTGAAGGGTCCTTTCCTCTATCTTAAGGAATTTTGTTAATGAATAAGAGCACTTCATGTGTGTATTATAATTCATGCTCATATCCTAAAAAAAAAGGATTAAAAACTAAGGAAGAATGAGGAGGATTCCCATAATTGGTAGTGAGAGTGGCAACATGAACATTGCTTTCATCTAAAGTGGAATTCACCAGTTATTTTTTAGGAAACCTAATAAGATGGGTAAGACTCATCATGTTTATTGGATTCAACTCTATATTAGCTTTAAATAAGAAATCCATGATGAGAAATAGAGACTAAATATTTTTTATAAATAAAAATTAGGAAATAAGATACATAATCAAATAGGTTGATAGTGTTCTAAATATTATGGAATAAAATAGAGAATAAGAGGGTATAGTCATGCAAGTCAATTGTGTAATGTTGAACAAGAAATATTATAGAAAAATAAGAGGACATAGTCAAATAGGTTGCCTATATATTTTTAGATAGGGAATTAGACAAGAGATAAGAGGAGACAACTAGATGGGTTGATTATACACTAGAGGCAAACATGACAATTAATCTATAAGAGACTGTGTCAACAAGGACAATAGTGTTCTAAAAATAGAGAAATATTTTGTAAGATAATATCTAAGAAAATGAAATTAATAACACAATCAATTGTATCAATGTGATTGATTCAATTATAACACATATCACAAACCTTATACCAATGCTAGATAATGCAAGTTTTTTAATATAAAATATAATGATAAAATAACAAGCAACAATTCAAAAGTAAATGCTAACTAATTGGTCATTCCCAAGTGTTATTAATTTATAATAAAATTTGAAATTAATATGATGAGAATTTATCTAGAATAAAGAAATAATTTTGTAATCTAAGGATGATTTAAATAATTTTAGGCTAAAAGAGATTTGTATTGGCAATGGTACTAGCCTTGTATTGGGGCTTACTCTCTCACTTCACAATCCCATAATGATAAGGATGTTGAGTGCTTTTACAATATATACCATAAACCATACATTTATACTTATCTATAAAACCAAGTTAGCTTCCCCCATGGTAATGAAATCAATGTAGGTAGGCCTTGGGAAGATAAATATTTGAAAAAAAATTTGTAAAGTGATGTGTAAGTGTGTAAAATAGAAAAATAGTGTGACTAAATTGGTAAATTGAAAACCAACTAATTAATATATGTTTGTTAATCTAAGCATGAAAGTAATTAGAATTAAATTTAATTAGTTACTAAAAAAAATAGTTTAATTCATTGACTATGAAGATTAAAAAAATAGTTTAGGTGATACGTTATGCAAACAATATAGAATAAATTCAACTAGATCACTACTATTCTACAGAAGCAATATCTAGAACATAGTTGAATAGGTCAACTATGTATTATAGATATAAGACAAGATGCATAACTATGTCGAGCTAGTTGACCTAGTTGGTTATAGGGTTCTAGTTTTATAGACTACAAACTTGTGAAAAATAGTACTGGAAAAGAAAAATTGAAATGATAGAGAAGACAAGAATAAATCTTTGTGGGATTTAAGATGTTTATATTACAAAATTTTATGTTGTGATGCTCAAGTGTTGACTCAAATTTTTTTCTAACATATTCTACTATTTTGACATAATTTTCAAAACTAATGTGTTGAAAATAGTTTATGAATAGAGTCAACTGGTCGATGGTGTTTGCAAACCTATATGTCAATAAAGGAGAACTATGAAAAAATTTGGCTAGTTTGATTATGTATGTAATTTTGTAACTGAATAATAATATCATGTTGAGCTGTTCAATATAGTCACCTATATTTGGAGAAGACCTGCATAAATAAAAAAGAGTCATTTTAGGGAGATTTTGTGTTAAACCTACTCATAGATTGTTAGAACAATATTGATAGGTTTGATTTATTACTATAAAAATATAAATATATAATAAGATGAAAAAAATCAATGGATTAAAGAAAACCTAAAAGGGTTTGATTCATGTCAAGTTCACCAGAATGTATATATAAAAAAATGCAACTAATTTATTAATCAATCCTAAATCAAGGAATATAAATCCTATGTACACTTTTGATTATTGATACATTAGACATTTGGGATCATGACTAAGGTGGATCTGCTAGACCTAACCAAGGGATATATTACCATAATAACATCAGTAGAGATGGTTTCAAAGCCTCTAGTCAAGCAACGCCATATAATAACCCTAGCTAGGGCCTATGTTTTCATATTCACTAAGAAAATGACAAGTAAAATAAAATCTAATCTAGTGCTCACCAAATCTTGTGGCAAAAAGTGGGGGTAATAAATATAAAAATAAAAAATGCATAGGAGAATCATAATTAAACTATGTATAAGTAAAACCTTAATGCATGGGAGAGAAGTATAAATGCAAATCTATCTACTCTTACAAATGAGGAACAATGTTAGGAATACTTACCTTTGAAGATGATCTCATCAAGCCTCAATCTCTCTATTAGCTAGTGTATTTCACAAGAGGTTTTTTTGGTATTTAAGGATAAAAAGGATAAGTCATATCTAGGCTACACAACTTTTCTATGCTTCTAAAAGACTTCTCCAAAAGATAAGATATGTATCTCCAAATAAACTATTGAAAATCTAAGCTATGCTCATCAAGTAGAATGGTGGATAAGGAGATACATAATATATACTTCTCCTCTATTCTCTTTTTAAATAAAATAAATGGATGTGTGTGTGTGTGTGTGTGTGTGTGTGTGTGTGTGTGTGTGTGTGTGTGTGTGTGAATCTCACCCTAAACCTTTCTAAAGGTTTAGCCGATAGAGTCAACCCAATCGACTCTATATCGTTAATTGATAAAAGTAAGTTAGGTCCCATTATATGTCGACAAGATCTGAATTAAACTTGTAACATTATTTTAACAATTTTAATATAGGTTTAACTTAGGATAATAGTGTAGTGTAAACTATCAAAAAAAAAAATTAGGCTTAAGAAGGGGCTAAGTAAGGTGGTAAAATGCCTAGAAGAGTGTACAAGAGAGGAGGCAAGGCTTAGGTAAGTACATAGGAGAATTTTATGTAGATATAAAGTGGTAGTATATGGGAAAACAATCCTATGAATCACCAATGGTCTTCCCACCCCTTTGTCAGTGCACCCTTTAAGGTGTGCACTCACAAAGACTAAGACTTGATAGGTTCTTACAAGAGATAAAACATTAGTAATTGTTAGTTTTAGATTCATATTTTTCATAGTTTAACTAATAATATGAACTTGTATAAATGGATCATTTGAGGACCTGATTTGTTGTTATAATTAAGGTTTTATTTAGATTTTATGATTTGACAATGCTTCTGGCAATGCTTTTATTGTTTTTATAATTTTTATGAATATTTGACTGTACAAGAAACTAGGTACTTGATGAAATGAAATAACTAAAAATACAGAGCAATAAGCAAACTAAAATTAAATGAATAAACAAATTTTTTAATTTTCCAAATTTTTTTCAATCCATACAAAGTAAGAGAGAGATAGATCTATTTTATCTATGTTAATGCGTATTTTCAACTTTCCTAGATGTAAATTATATGAAGTTATTTTGTGTTTTTTGATTGATATGTGAATTGATATATTATGTAAACTATGGTTTCTTAACATGAAAGTGATACACAAAAATATCCAAGCTCCAAATAATAATATTATGAGTTTCCTTGAGTTTTTTTTCAACCAAACAATCCAAGAACAAGTTGTTAATCTTTATAGGTGTTTTACAATAGCTATGAACAATGTATTTAAAATGAAAATAAGTGATTTAAATTAGGATTTTTATGATTAAATGATTTTAAAAAAAAAAGGATTCTCAATTTTATCTAAATAATGAAAATTATAAGCATAATAACACCAATTATTTATCTAGGTTTTTGCTACTCACTAGTTACTTTTTAAGAGTGAGAACAACTTGTTTAAAAATTAAAAATGAATTATTAAAATGGTTTGAAATGTATGATATATTATTTGAAATTCACCTAGGGTTTATATGTAGGATTTTTGTGTGAAATAATATATTTGAATCAATATAGGCAAAGAAATAAACCAAATACTATTTTTATGCAAGAATGAGAGAGAGAGAATATTTCTCCATCCTATCAAAACTTACTTTTTCCAAAAATAAATATTTAATATAATACAATAATGATTTATAATTTAATCTAGCATAAAACAAAAATCACTCAATGAAAAACTTAAGTGAGCAAAGCTTCCCTATATTTTTTTATTTCCATATCAATCATAGGGATAAAACATCTACAAGTCTAAACTACTAAAGGAGCATTTCGTGAGCCATATTTGACAAGTTAAATCTAGGTCACTATTTTAATTAATTATCACATGTTTCATGATTCACACATAAACCAACATGTAAGGGATAACTATGTAAGTTTGAGACCCTCTTCATAGTATTAGCTATGTAGGCAACACTCATTGATAGAGGTATCTTTAGGGTATCTCAACACCATGTGCCCACTAACCCATTTTTTCCATAAACACTATGAATATGAAGAACAAGGGTTGTGTTATTTGAAAATAAGTGATATTCCATGACCAATATTTTAATGCACAAGAGTGAAGGCAACATAGAACCTAGAAACATATAGGTGGTCATATCTAATTTCAACAGGTATTACATACTAGACACCTATGTCAAGTTTAGATAGTAATATCAACACAACCATCTCAGGGCAATGCAAGCATTTGTAGATATAGAGGGAAAATTTATAGAATTAAGCAATTGATCTAGAATTTATATCAAGTCTAATTTATGTATATTCTATATATATATGTATATATATATATAAGCATCAAAACTAGCTAAGTATCTTTTTTTCATTAGAATTGCAATATATAGCATAGTTTTACTTTTCTATCTTTAATAAATTGGCATAATAAATAGGTAGATGTAGGATAATGGGGGACAAATGGAGGGGGGGGATATAAAGTGACACTTTTTTTCTTAATTTAACTAAAGTTAAACTTGGAGATAATATTAGAGATACATTAAAAAAAATTAATAATGACATAAGAAATTAATTATGGCATTTTGAATATAGTTTCTAAATATATAAGTTTTTTCAATACATAGATGATAAAAGTGTGATAAATAAATGCATTTATGATAATAGGTTAGACATTTTTGTGAAAATATAATGAGATTGTATGTGTAGAAACACACTTTTTTTGAGTGAACGAATGAATTTTTCTATGAAACTTCATATATGGATAGGTGAAATGTCAAATATTTTTATTGATTATTTTTATTTTATATATAATTTTACAAGTCAAGACAACTAGAAAATTAAAACCACAAGTGTATAAACACAAATTTTTTACCTTAACTTCATGAAAATCATTTTTTTTAAAGCATAGTTGACAATGTGTAGATTATTAAGATATAAATTTTATAAATATTCGATTAATATTCAAAAAATTATAAGAAAATTTGTGACAGTATGTACATATTCCATAATGATGTATGTTATGTATAAATTATGGAATAATTATCAATAATATTCTAACATTAAAAAAATTAATATATTCTAAAACTAATCTTTACCCTCTATAAACCCATATAATTTTTTTCAAAAAATAAAATCTTCATGATTAGATGTGTTGACAAAGATGAAAAACCCTAATTTTTTTATAATTTAAATTGGTTGGTTCATGATAGGGTTTGGACTAGGTTCAAGACCCCCCAAACCTAAAATTGAGGCAATTTTGGTGGGAAAGTAGAACAAAAAAAATTGTAAAATTATAAAGGGTACACGCCCTTTGCAAATAAACTTTTTGCCATGTTATTTTTTCCCATTTTTTAATTCATCACAAAAGGCATGCACGAGTTTAAAATAATGCACACCCATTGTGATTCATGGATTTATCTTGGCTTTCACATGAAATTTTCTCATTTGTTTTATTCTTTATAAACTATAAACTAGTTTTTCTATTATAACTATGTGAATGTGGTAAATTCTCCATTCACTTTATTTGAAACACTAAAAATTCTTCAAGTTTAAATATAAAATTTCCTTATTTTGGTATGTATAAATAATGGGGTCAAGAAGTTGTTTCAAAAGACCAATCAAAGATTTGACAAATGAGGTAATTGAAGAGGAGAGAGAAAAATAAAGAAAAAAGACAAGTAGATAGGAGAGCATCCATAAGGGATTATAAGTAAGGTGAAGGTGCTTCCTCAACACCAAGAAATTTTTCAAATGAAAATAACATGCTCAATTATATAGAATGTAGTTTAGATATCTTTTCAAATGAAATAATATAACTTAATCAATCTTTATTGCATGATGAAATTCAAAATTTAGAGCATGTAAGTAGTGAATTTGTAATGAGTAATTAAACATATGGATAAAAACAATATGATGAAACATTCATTCATAATAAATTTTTTGAGTATGATGATAATCAACATCAAGTAATGACCCTATATCATTATTTATTAATCAAGAGGAATTCAATTCACCTGTAGGGTCTAATGTAGATAGCAAACCTCTACTATCCCTACTATGGTTTAATTGGTAACACCACCCAATTTATTACAAAATATATCTCCTACACCCATACCTCCAAAGATAATAAGATGAACACAAAGGTATTTAATTGAAATATATGAGAAAATAATATAACCTATGGAAGGTAAAATGTCAAAAATATCAGTTCAACATCATGATCAAAGTGTATGAGACTATGCAATTGAGAATAAAACCCATACAAAATGATTTCAAATATTTTTTTGATAAATTAAAAATAAAAAAATGTTCCCTTTGATTCATAACGTAAGGTTAAGAAAATTCAATGTAAAGGGAGTAAATAGTACAATAGTAAAGAATTTATTTAATGCATTTAAGGCAATAGACAATAAAAGTCATAAAAATGATAGTAATGTGGCAAGATGAATAATAATGGAATCTATATTGAGTAATTCAATATATAAATCTTAAATTCTTAGTGAAATAAGTAAATCCTTGAACTTAAATATAAAAATTCTAATAAATGTCATAAAAATAAGAAAAAGGCTTGATGACCCTTCACTCATAGATTATTAGGCATTTAGTGGTAGACTCCCACAAAAAGATAAGGTATTATTTAAATAAATAAGACATTTGATTTAAATTTTTTGGTACCACAACACAAGGGTCTCATCTAATGTAAAAGATGTTAAAATAAGAAAAGGCTCAAATCAAAAAATTGTGAGCTACATGTAAAACATTTCTTAGACATGACCCAAATAGAATTTTATAAAAAGTTTATTAAAAAATTTAATGGCCAATTAATAATTAGTGAAAGGTCATTTGAGATGTGCAAGATTTTCTATATTAAAATCACCCAAGCATGTACCACATGTTGTTTTAGGGTGCATGTTGAATTTGCTATGCATTTTTATGTTTTTTGTCATATAAATTGTACTTTACATATTAAGGAGATTTTGTAGGGGTGTATGGTTTCTTCCCCACCTAAGACATCGAGATAATTAATCCAAAGTATTTTCTATCAAAGACCTGAGGGATAGTTTTTTTTGCCAAAAACTATTTAGATGGAAAATGTAACAGTTGTGATGGTTTGTCAAATTTTATGAGTTGTATACATGAATAAATTTCATATGAATTTGGAAAGAAACTATTTGATTATAAGTAAAAATCTATAAAATAAAAATCTATAAAATATGTGTTTAAATATGGAAAAAAATCATTAATATGTGAGTTGGTTATAACCAAAGTTTCTATATCTTATTTCATGTTTGAATTAAAGAAGAATATTATATACTAATATGTAATACACACACACACAAATTAAAATGGTTAAAGGTATTCAAGGATAACTTCCCAGTTCACACCATTGTTTTAGTTCTAGTCTTTTCTAAGAGATACACAATAAAACTACATAATGAGGTTCAATATTAATACTATAATTTAATTCAAGTTGAAATTTTCATTCATATTACATTTAGACATGCACCTAATAGCACATATGATAATAGAAAGATTTTGAGGGAGTACCACTTTTATATGATCAATGACAGATCACATTCTCTAGAGTTTTTCCAAGGTTGTCTTAAAATATTTTATATAAATATGATGAAAGAGAAATCATGGTTGATACACACTACATTTGGTCAAATAATTGTATAGGGTATTTTTTAATTCTGAAATGTTTTAATGGTTAATAAAAATGCATAATAAGAATGGGTTCAACTTTTTTGGGGCTTATTTGAAGTTAGTCATGGAAAAGGGGAACATGATGCGATAGGTGCATGTGTAAAATGATCCCTTAAAAGAGAGAAGGAAAAGCACAAGGATGATGCTAATTTGATCAATGTTATAATTAATATGGCTTAGTGTAATGAAAATATTTGTCGTGAATAAGATAAATATTCTCATGTGTGAAGATTATTTTGGTTAATAAATGAAAAACACAAGGAAATGTATTAATACTTTAGTAAAATACTTAGATCAAGTGTTTTACACTTTATTCAAATCTCAAATTCAAGATCACATACTATTTATACTAGGGATATGGCATGTTTTTATTACAAATGTATTAAATTTAGTTGGAATGAATGTGAGTCAAAATAATGGGTTTATGAATGGTATTATATACCCATATCACCCATAGAGATTATCCATTCATTCCAACAATTGATGGCTCATGAAATGGCATCATCGGTTGACATTGCCTACATCTTAGATTTTGAGCAACTAGGTACAATTTATTCTTCAATTAAATATACAACCTTAATTAGATATTAGTGATATTTTTTTTCTAGATGTGCTTATAATTTGATTATATTTTAAATTCAAGGCATGTTTTTACAATCATTACATCTAAGGATAATGATGATGTAACAAATTACTACTTCAGTTGTTGTTTAGAGGCCAAAAAAAATAACCATAAATGTTATGGATGGATAAGAGATAATTTATCCCATTGTATTTTTAGTAGTTATAGGAATTTGGCTTTGTGGGTGCTATCATAAAAAATAAAACAATTATTATTTGAGGAATTTGAAACATATAGGGTGGTGATTCATTATTCAAATCTAGTTATTAATACAATATCTAAATGATAAAATATCATGAAAAGCCTCACAATATTTTTTTTTGGAAAGTGTGTAAATTTGATTATAAAGTGATTCTTGAAACACTTGACAATAAATATGATCATAAAGGTACATTAGATTTAATTTGTAAGTTTATATTGTGTTTACAATTAACATAATTAACTTATTTGATATAATGTATTTTAATTTTCAATTATCTTATCATTATGTGTTTATTTATGTTTAAATTTTTTACTAAAATTTTTAATGTAGGTTAGTGGTACTAGATGAGCTTCCACCTTCATGTGGTTAGTGTCTTTAGTAGTGAAGATTATCTTTTTAAAACAAAAATTAGCCAACAATAAATTCATATTAATGTTATCTACCTTAAGTAAATATGTTTTCACCTTCTCTTTGTTTGTCCTTTCAAGAAAACAAGAAAATAGTTTTATTTATGCCTTAATTATGGTCTAGAGTTAGATAAAATACTCTCGATATTATTTAGAGGAGTTTTATTTTGCATGTGTAGGATATGAAGGCTCATCTCTATCCCTCACAATTATTCTATAATGCGTAATAGAATCTCACTCAATTTGTACACTCAAAGATAAGGAGATTTTCTTAAGGGATGTGTTTGATAAACTAGAAGCTTTGATCCTAGGGTGTGATAAAGAGTAAAAAATGGTTGTTCTCACCTTAAAACACCTAGCCAAATGTGATAGAAAATTCATCAATCAGGATAATGAGTTAGAATATATAACCCCCACTAACCAAATTTTAGCCCATTCTTATAGATTTAGCTACAAGAGAAAACTCATTTATATATCTCACCCAACTCTATTTAGAGAAAATCTTCTTGATATTTCTTATAGGACTTATTCATGCATGATTAAGAGATGAGAATTCATCTCTATCCCTTATGGTTCTCTTATAATGCATGATAGAAGTTCACTTGCTTTTCACACTCAATAATGAGGAGATTCCCTTAAGGGACACATTTGATCAATTGTAACCTTTAATCTCAAGGCATGATCAAGAATAGAAAATGGCCATTCTAACCTTAAAATTTCTATTTAGACATGTATGCATAGATAGTTAATTAATTGGACTAATGAGTTAGAATATATAACCCCCACTAACCAAATTTTGGCCTATTATAAGTGATTTAGTTGAAAGAAAAACCTCATTACCATGTCTGATCTAACCTCAGTTAGAGATAATCCTCCTAGGATTTATTAGAGTAATCATCTATGCATATGTAGGAATTGATAGTACATCTCTATCCCTCATGGTTATCCTAAACACACAATGTAATTTTACTCAATTTACACACTTAGGGATGAGGGGATTCTCTTAAAGGATGCATTTTATCAACTATAACCTTCACTTTTGAGGTGTGATCGAGACCTAATAATGATTTGTATAGCCTTAAAATACCTATCTAGATATGTTTCATATAAGGTTCATTAATTTAGCTAATGAGTCAAAATATATGGCCTCCACTAATTAATGTTTAGCCTGTTTTAAGAGATTTGGCTATAAAAGAAACATCATTTCCACATCGTGCTTAGATCAAGTTAGAGAGAATCCTCAGACTTTCTTAGAGGACTCATCCATGCATGCATAGGATCTGATGGTTCATCTCTATACCTCATGATTTATAACATATGTTTATATTGTTATTTACAAATGACAACACTCTATAACATCCCATAATATCATAATTCATTACACATGAGTAGACTACTCAATTATGGATAACTAGTCTTATAGTTTCAAGAAAAAAATTTCCCATGATCATGAGTAATATGCAAACATGTATAGGTTGCATTATGTTTAACCTTTTGTCGATATATGATCTCTATATTACCAATAATTTTTTTTTACCAAATTAAGTGTACCAACTATAAATATCCATATATAATAAAATAGTTTACTTAGTGAGGAATCATGATGTAACACCTTTTGTAATGCACAATGCAAGTTTTCTCAATTTTCACACTTAAGGTTGATGAGATTATCTTAAGGGACACATAGTATAAATTGAAACTTTCACTCTTAGGGCATGATAAAGACTAGACAATGGTCATTCTAGCCTTAAAATTCATATCTAGATGTGTCCACTAAATGGTTCATTGTTTGGGCTATTGAATCAGAATATATGGACCCCATTAATCAACTTTTGCACCATTCTGAGAGATTTGGTTGTGATAGAAACCTCCTTGCCATGTCTCTCCTTTCTTGAGTTAGAGAGAATCCTCTCATGTTTTATTAAATTATTCATCTGTATATGTGTAAGAGCTGATGGTTCATCCTATTCCTCTAACGGATCCAATTTAGTTTTACAAAAGATCAACATGATTTACATATACTAGTTAACAAATTAAAACACAATAATATTTCTTCTATTGCCTATAATTTCATATGAGAGTACATAATATATAGGAATATCACTCCTATATTTGGAGAGATAAAATATCCATAAAAATATCTCACCTAAACCAACTTCCAAAAACATAGTAAATATGAATATATTTTTATTAACAATATAATTGACACACTAATAAATCTAATTAACATATTATTATTTATTAAACAACAATTACATTATTCACTAGTAATTATAAGAATCTGGCTTTGTGGCTACTATCATGAAAAAATAATACAATTATTATTTGAGGACTTTGAAACACATACGATGGTGATTCATTATTCAAGTATGGTTATTAATACAATATATAAATGATCAAATATCATGGAAAGCCTCACAATAGATTTTTTTGGAAAGTGTGTAAATCTGACCACAAAGTGATTCTTGAAACACTTGAAAATAGATATGATCATAAAGGTACATTAGATTGAATTGGTAAGTTTATATGGTGTTTAAAGTCAACATTATTAACTTATTTGATTAAATGTATTTTATGTTTCACTTATTTAATCATTATGTGTTTATTTATATTTTAAAAAATTTTACAAAATTTTTTAATGTAGGTTAGTGGTACCAGATGAGCTTCCACCTTCATGTGGTTAGTGTCATTAGTAGTGACTATTATATTTAAAAAAAAAAAGAAGCCAAAAATAAATTCATATTAACGTTATCTACTTAAGTAAATAGTTTTTCACCTTCTCTCTGTTTGTCCTTTCAAGGAAACAAGAAAATAGTCTTATTTATGCCTTAATTATGGTATGGAGTTAGATAAAATAATCTCAAGATTTATTATAGGAGTTTTTTTTTTCATGTGTAGGATATGAAGACTCATCTCTATCCCTCAAAATTCTCCTATAATGCGTAATAAAATCTCATTCAATTTACACAATTAGGGATAAGGAGATTATCTTAAGGGATGTGTCTGATAAACTAAAACCTTTGATCCTAGGGTGTGATCAAGACTAAAAAATGGTTATTCTAGCCTTAAAACACCTAGCCAAATTTGATAGATTATTCATCAATTGGCCTAATGAGTTATAATATATAACCCCCACTAACCAAATTTTAGCCCATTCTTATAGATTTATCTACAAGATAAAACTCTTTTATACATCTCACCCAACTCTATTTAGAGAGAATCCTCCTGATATTTCTTATAGGACTTATTCATGCATGATTAGGAGCTAATGGTTCATATCTATCCCTTACGGTTATCCTATAATGCATGATAGAAGTTTTCTTTCTTTACACACTCAATAATGAAGAGATTCCTTTAAGAGACACATTTAATCAACTGTAACCTTCATGCTCAAGGCATGATCAAGACTACACAATGGCCATTATAGCCTTGAAACTCTTATTTGGACATGTATGCATAGATAGTTCATCAAATGAGAGAATAAGTTAGAATATACGGCTCCCACTAACTAGCTTTTGGCCTATTTTAAGTGATTTGGTTGCAATAAAAAACTCATTGCCATGTCTCATCCAACCTGAGTTAGAGATAATCCTCCAATGATTTATTAGAGTACTCATTTATGGATACGTAGGAGATGACAATTCATCTCTATCCCTCATGGTTATCATAAATACACAATGTAAGTTTACTCAATTTGCACACTCAAGGATGAAGGGACTCTCTTAAGGGATGTATTTGATCATTTATAACCTTCACTCTTGAGGTGTGATTGAGACTAGACAATGATTTTTATAGCCTTAAAACACCTATCTAGATGTGTTTACATATAAGGTTCATCAATTTAGCTAATAAGTCAAAATATATGGCCTCCACTGATCAAATTTTAGCCAATTTTAAGATATTTGGATGCAAAAGAAACATCATTTCTACATCTTTCTTGGATCAAGTTAGAGAGAATCCTCATAGAATTTCTTAGAGGACTCATCCATGCATGTATAGGATTTGATGATTCATTTCTATCCTTCATTATTTATAACATATGTTTATATTATTATTGACAAATGATAACACTCTATAACATCCCATAATATCATAGTTAATTACACATGAGCAAACTACTCAATTATGAACAACCAATCTTATAATTTCAAAAATAAAATGTCCCTTGATCATATATAATATTACATGTATAGGTTACATGATGTTTAACCTTTTTGGGATATATGATCTCTATATTACTAGTCATGATTTTTTTTACCAAATTAAGTGTGTCAACTATAAATATCCATAGATAATAAAATAGTTTTCTTGGTGAGGAATAAGGATATAACATCTCTTGCAATGCATAATGGAAGTTTTCTTAGTTTGCACACTCAAGGCTGAGGAGATTATCTTAAGGGATACATATTATAAATCAAAACCTTCCCTCTTGGGGCATGACAAAGATTGGACAATGGTCATTCAAGCCTTAAAATTCCTATCTGGATGTGTCCACTAAATGGTTCATTAATTAATCTAATGAATCAGAATATATGGACCCCATTGATCAACTTTTGGACCATTCTAAGAGATTTTTTTGTGATAGAAATCTCCTTGTTATCTCTCCCCCTTATTGAGTTAGAGAGAATTCTATCATGTTTTATTGAATGACTTATATGTATATGTGTAGGAGCTAAAAGTTCATCCCACTCCTCTAATGGATCTGATTTACATTTATAAAGGATCAACATGATTTACATAGACTAGTTAACAAATTAAAACACTATAATATTTATTTTATTACCTATAATTTCATATGAGAGTACATAATATATAGGAATATCATTCCTATATTTGGAGAGATAAAATCTCCACCAAAATTTGTCACCTAAACAAACTCTCAAAAACCCACTAAATATTATTATATTTTAAAAATATATATATTTGACACACTAATAAATCTAATTAACATATTATTATTTATTAAATAATAATTACATTGTCCACTAGTAGTTATAGGAATCTGACTTTGTGGGTACTATCATAAAAAAAATAAAACAATTGTTATTTGAGGACTTTGAAACATAGGGTGGTGATTCTTTATTCAAATATGGTTATTACTAAAATATCTAAATGATCAAATATCATGGAAAGCCTCACAATATATTTTTGTGAAAAGTGTGTAAATCTAACCACAAAGTGATTCTTGAAACACTTGAAAATAGATATGATCATAAAGGTACATTAGATTGAATTGGTAAGTTTATCTTGTGTTTAAAATTAACATAATTAACTTATTTGATATAATGTATTTTGAGTTTCAATTATTTTATCATTATGTGTTTATTTATGTTTAAATTTTTTACTAAATTTTTGAATGTAGGTTAGTGGTACTAGATGAGATTCCACCTTCATATGGTTAGTGCTATTAGTAGTAAGATTATCTCTCTTTTTTTTAAAGAAGCCAAAAAATAAATTCATATTATTGTTATGTACCTTAAGTAAATAGGTTTTCAACTTCTCTTTGTTTGTACTTTCAAGAAAACAAGAAAATAGTCTTATTTATGCCTTAATTATGGTCTAGAGTTGGATAAAATACTCTCAAGATTTCTTAGAGGAGTTTTTTTGTGCATGTGTATGATATGAAGGCTCATCTCTATCCCTCACAATTTTCCTATAATGTGTAATAGAATCTCACTCAATTTACACACTCAGGGATAAGGAGATTCTCTTAAGGGATGTGTCTAATAAACTAAAACCTTCGATCCTAGGGTGTGATCGAGACTAAAAAATGGTTATTCTATGCTTAAAATACTAGCCAAGTGTGATATATAATTCATCAATTGGGCTAATGAGTTATAATATATAACCCCCACTAACCAAATTTTATCCCATTCTTATAGATTTAGCTACAAGAGAAAACTCATTTATACATCTCACCCAACTCTATTTAGATAGAATCTTCTTGATATTTCTTATAGGACTTATTCATGCATAATTAGGAGCTGAAAGTTCCTCTCTATCCCTTACAATTCTCTTGCAATGCATGATATAAGTTTACTTTCTTTACACACTCAATAATGAGGAGATTCCCTTAAGGGACACATTTGATAAAATATAAGCTTCACTCTCAAGGCATGATCAAGACTAGACAATGGCCATTCTAGCCTTGAAATTCTTATTTGGACATGTATGCATAGATAGTTCATTAATTAGGCTGATGAGTTAGAATATACAGCCCCTACTAACAAATATTTGGCCTATTGTAAGTGATTTGGTTGCAAGGTAAACCTCATTACCATGTCTCATCGAACCTGAGTTAGAGATAATCGTATTAGGATTTATTAAAGTACTCATCTATGCATATGTAGGAGCTGATATTTCATCTATATCCCTCATGGTTATCCTAAATACACAATGTAATTTTACTCAATTTTCACACTTAGGGATGAGGAGATTCTCTTAAGGAATGCATTTTATCAACTATAACCTTCATTCCTGAGGTGTGATTGAGACTAGACAATGATTTCTATAGCCTTAAAATACCTATCTAGATGTGTTTACATATAAGGTTCATCAATTTAGCTAATGATTCAAAATATATGGCCTCCATTGATTAACGTTTAGCCTATTTTAAGAGATTTGGCTGCAAGAGAAACATCATTTCCACATCTTGCTTGAATCAAGTTAGAGATAATCCTCATATACTTTCTTAGAAGACTCGTCCATGCATGCATAGGATCTGATGGTTCATCTCTAGCCCTCATGATTTATAACATATGTTTAGATTGTTATTTAATAATGACAACACTCT
This sequence comes from Torreya grandis, assembly GCA_037957365.1. Lineage (NCBI taxonomy): Eukaryota > Viridiplantae > Streptophyta > Pinopsida > Cupressales > Taxaceae > Torreya > Torreya grandis. The sequence continues at coordinate 2,221,582 of JARHVA010002467.1, read as the reverse complement.
ATAACATCCCATAATATCATAGTTCATTGCACATGAGTAGACTACTCAATTATGAACAACCAGTCTTATAATTTCAAGAATAAAATGTCCCTTGATCATAAATAATATGCAAAATTATATAGGTTACATGATGTTTAACCTTTTGGGGATATATGATCTCTATATTACCAATCAAATTTTTTTTACCAAATTAAGTGTGTCAATTATAAATATCCATGGATAATAAAATAGTTTGCTTAATGAGGAATCAAAATGTAACATATCTTGCAATGCATAATGGATGTTTTCTTGGTTTGCACACTCAATGTTAAGGAGATTCTCTTAAGGGACACATATTATAAACTAAAACCTACATTTTTGGGACATGACAAAGACTAGACAATGGTCATTATAGCCTTAAAATTCCTATCTGGATGTGTCAACTAAATGGTTCATTGATTGGGATAATGAATCATAATATATGGAACCCATTTATCAACTTTTGGACCATTATAAGAGATTTGGTTGTGATAGAAACCTCTTTGTCATGTCTCTCCATTCTTGAGTTAGAGATAATCCTCTCATGTTTTATTAAATGAATCATCTATATATGTGTAAGATCTGATGGTTCATCCTCTTCCTCTAATGGATCTAGTTTAGATTTACAAAAGATCAACATGATTTACATAGACTAGTTAACAAATTAAAACATAATAATATTTCTTCTATTGCCTATAATTTCATATGAGAGTACATAATATATAGGACTATCATTCCTATATTTAGAGAGATAAAATCTCCACCAAAATATCTCACATAAACCAACTCCCAGAAACATAGTAAATATGAATATATTGTTATTAAAAATATAATCAACACACTAATAAATCTAATTAACATATTATTATTTATTAAACAACAATTACATTATTCACTAGTAGTTATAGGAATATAGCTTTGTGGCTACTATCATAAAAATATAAGAAAAATTGTTATTTGAGGACTTTTAAATACATAGGATGGTGATTATTTATTAAAATATGGTTATTAATACAATATCTAAATGATCAAATATCATGGAAAGCCTCACAATAGATTTTTTTGGAAAGTGTGTAAATCTGACCATAAAGTGATTCTTGAAACACTTGAAAATAGATATGATCATAAAGGTACATTAGATTGAATTGGTAAGTTTATTTTGTGTTTAAATTTAACAAGATTAACTTATTTGATATAATGTATTTTAAGTTTCAATTATTTTATCATTGTGTTTATTTATGTTTAATTTTTTTACTAATTTTTTTAATGTGGGTTAGTGGTACCAGATGAGCTTCCACCTTCATGTGGTTAGTGTTGTTAGTAGTGAAGATTATCTTTAAAAAAATAAATAAATAAACCAAAACTAAATTCATATTAATGTTATCTACCTTAAGTAAATAGGTTTTCACCTTTTCTTTGTTTGTCCTTTCAAGAAAACAAGAAAATAGTCTTATTTATGCCTTAATTATGGTCTGGAGTTAGATAAAATACTCTTAAGATTTATTATAGATGTTTTTTATGCTTGTGTTAGATATGAAGAATCATCTATATCCCTCACAATTCTCCTATAGTGCATAATAAAATCTCATTGAATTTTCACACATAGGGATAAGGAGATTCTCTTAAGGGATGTGTCTGATAAATTGAAATCTTTGATCCTAGGGTACGATCAAGACTGAAAAATGGTTATTCTTTCCTTAAAACACCTAGCCAGATTTGATAGACAATTCATCAATTGGGATAATGAATTAGAATATATAACCCCCACTAACTCAATTTTGTCCCATTATTATAGATTTAGCTATAAGAGAAAAATCATTTATACATCTCACCCAACTCTATTTAGAGATAATCTTCCCTATATTTCTTATAGGACTTATGCATGATTAGGAGTTGGCAGTTCATCTCTATCCCTTATAGTTCTCCTAAAATGCATGATACAAGTTTGCTTGCTTTACACACTCAATAATGAGGATATTCCCTTAAGGGACACATTTGATCAACTGTAACCTTCACTCTTAAGGCAGAATCGATACTAGATAATGGCCATTCTAGCCTTAAACTTTATATTTCAACATGTATACATAGATAGGTCATTAACTGGGATAACGAGTTATAATATATGGCCCCCACTAACCTGATTTTGGCTTATTATAAGTGATATGGTTGCAAGAGAAAACTCATTGCCATGTCTCATCTAACCTGAGTTAGAGAAAATCCTCCTAGGATTTATTAGAGTATTCATCTATGCATATGTAGGAGATGATAATTCATCTCTATCCCTCATGGTTATCCTAAATACACAATGTAAGTTTACTCAATTTGCACACTCAAGGATGAAGATATTTTCTTAAGGGATGAATTTGATTAACTATAACATTCACTCCTAAGGTGTGATCAAGACTAGACAATGATTTTTATAGCCTTAAAACACATATCTAGATGTGTTTACATAAAAGGTTCAACAATTTATCTAATGAGTCAAAATTTATGGCCTCTACTGATCAAATTTTGGACTATTCTAAAATATTTGGCTACCAAAGAAACATCATTTCTGCATCTTTCTCAGATCAAGTTAGAGAGAATACTCATAGACTTTCTTAAAGGACTCATCCATGCATGCATAGGATCTGATGGTTTATCTCTATCCCTCATGACTTATAACATATGTTTAGATTGTTATTGACAAATGACAACACTCTATAACATCCCATAATATCATAGTTCATTGTACATGAGTAGACTAATTGATTATAAACAACCAGTCATATAATTTCAAGAATAAAATGTCCCTTGATCATAAATAATATGCAAACATGTATAGGTTACATGATGTTTAACCTTTTGGGGATATATGATCTTTACATTTCCAATCATAATTTTTTTACCAAATTAAGTGTGTCAATTATAAATATTCATGAATAATAAAATAGTTTGCTTAGTGAGGAATCAGGATGTGACATCTCTTGCAATGCACAATAGAAGTTCACTCAGTTATCACACTCAAGGTTGAGGAGATTATCTTAAGGGACACATATTATAAATTGAAACCTTCACTCTTGGGGCATGACAAAGACTAGAAAATGGTCATTTTAGCCTTAAAATTCCTATCTGGATGTGTCCACTAAATGTTTCATTTATTGGTATAATGAATCATTATATATGGACCCCATTAATCAACTTTTGGACCATTTTGAGAGATTTTGTTGTGGTAGAAACCTCCTTATCCTATCTCTCCCTTATTGAATTAGAGATAATACTCTCATGTTTTATTAAATGACTCATATGTATATGTGTAGGAGTTGATGTTTCATCCTATTCCTCTAATGGATCTGGTTTAGATTTACAAAGGGTCAACATGATTTACATAGACTAGTTAACATATTAAAGCACAATAATAACTATTCTATTGCCTATAATTTCATATGAGAGTACATAATATATAGGAATATCATTCATATATTTGGAGAGATAAAATCTCCACCAAAATCTCTCACCTAAACCAACTCCCAAAAACCCACTAAATATGAATATATTATTATTAGCAATATATTCAACACACTAATAAATCTAATTAACATATTATTGTTTATTTAACAATAGTTACATTATTCATCAATAATGTGAACACACTATACCTTAACATTCACCCCTTGTGAAGATTATTAATCATATTCTACACTCCCTTAATGTGAACATGGAAAAATAACTCTCCCATATCTTCACCTATACTGATGACTTGGTGATATTTAGAGGACAATCACAAACCTTACATGATGGTTTTACAAATGGTTGAGCAACATCTTAAATAGTTGTTTTATAAGTAGCTAACTAGAAACCACAAACAATACCTTATGGTTTTGCAGATGGCTAACTAACAACCAAAATAGTGGTTTTATAAGTGGCTAACTAGAAACGACAAAATAATGGTTTTACAAGTGTCTTACCATAAAATATGTCATGATGTATAGTATATATTCTAACTCTCATCATTATCACATTTCAAAGAATCTACATAGGAATATATAGTTCACTTATGAATAATATGAAAAGGGATACAACATCAGTTAGTTTTTGAAATCACATTATGTTGAAAATAAACACACCACACAACTAAAAATAAAATGCCACTAAATCAAAAAGTGGCCCCATTTCTAGTGGCCAATGAGAGGCTATGAAACCTCCAAACTCTATTTCCTCCTTCCTCTAGTTGTTGAAGATGCTTACTTATCAAATTTATCTTTGAGATGCTTTGATGACTCTTATCGAATCTTTATTTGTATTGGTTTCCTAAATGAGAAATAATACCTCTTATGATATGGATGTCATGTACACATGATAATGCATCCATTACAAGATGTGTAAAATTTTGAATTTTGACAATAGATGACATATTTGACTTGGATCGACATGACTATAGACATTATCTTGATCTTTTCTATATGATAATAAAATGGACCCATAATGACTTTATTCAAGACACTTTTTTTTAAATGACTCTTTTGACACTTTAGAATATTTGTTCATATTAAAAAAATGGACTCCTGACTTAAAAACTATTGAGAAATAACCTAAACCTAATAAATGCCTTTGGATTAAAAGAATATTCAAATAGAAAAACAACTAGATATATTGGTCAAATAGTTGATCAATCTAAACTTAAATAAAATGACTCAAAGGTGATCGACTTAGATCTAATTCTAATAACAAACAATTTTTTTTCAAATCACTATTAAATGCCCAAAATAAAAATTAAATAAATCATGACTTATAAAGAACTATTAAATGCCCAAAATAAAAAATGGCCAAACTAACATACCAACTACCTTAAAGACATAGTCTTTACAGATTTTATCCTTGTATGCATAGATGTGGCTAATCAACAAATTGCATGGTGGAGACTTGATAGTAGAATGGGGCTATTATGTGATTGGATGGCAAGTGTATGGTAGAATTTATAGAGGGTCTGACTGCATGTGTGGAGATTAAATGACATGCCAAAAAATATATGGCTCAAATGACAAATGAATGGATATACATCCATGGAAAATGAATGGTGGGAAAAGAGACAAGGCAAAAACTATTGAAAATGATATAGATATAATGGAGGTTCAATTTATTTGAGTGGTTCTTCACAACCAATGTGTAGCTTGAATGCATAGAATGGAATCTATTACAAGCATGAGATCTGATGATGTCAAGAGAAGACTAGAATGCACTAATATTGGTGGACTATTTGTTAGAAATGATTGGTGGAGAATGGTATGGCAAAAATTAACCATATAGCATAAAAAATGGTGATGCACAATAATTTAATAAGATGTAAATATCTTGAAAGTTGTTCTAGCACTAGATGAAGACATAGAAGCATGTATCTATAGAGTATAGATGGAATTACAGGATTGAAACATTGTTTATCTCTTATTACACACATTAAATCCACTATTCAGGGGATCCTTTGAAAATCAAAGTTTGCAAAGGTGTGCATGAGACAAAGGGAGAATACTCTGACCAAATGGAAGGTATATTAAATCACATACACTAACAAGGAGAAAGACAATCTCAATAAACCCCTTAAAGTAAACTAATAAATTAAATCTTCCATCTTTTTAAATAGACTGCTCTCATCAATGGGGCAACAGAAATTATAAATGTCCTTGACACTGCTTAGAATATGACCATGCTCTAATACTAGATAATGGATCTAGTTTATAGTTATAGAGGATCAACATGATTTACATAAAATAGATAAATAAATTAAAACACGATTATATTTCCTCTATTGAATATAATTTCAAATGAGACTACGTAATATATAGGACTATCATTCCTATATTTGGAGAGATCATATCTCCACCAAAATATCTCACCTAAACCAACTCCTAACAACCCACTAAAGATGAATTTATTGTTATCACAATATATTTGACACACTAATAAATATAATTAATGTATTATTATTTATTAAAAAATAATTACATTATTCATTAATAATTTGAACACACTATATCTTAACATACTCATGGTTATCTTGAAATGCATGATGAAAGTTCACTCAATTTACACACTTAAAGATGTGGAGATTCGCTTAAGGGATGCATCTGATCAGTTCAAACATTCACTCTCAGTACAGAATCAAGACCATATAATGACTATTATATCTTAAAAATGCTTATTTAGATGTGTTCACATAGACGATTCATTCATTGGGGTAATGAGTTAGAATATACAACCCCACTAACCAGTTTTTGGCTCATTCTAAGAAATTTATCTATGATAAAAACCTCCATGTCACATCTCACATAGCTTTAGTTAGAGACAATCCTCTTGGGATTTATTAGAGGACTTGTCTATGCATGTGTAAGAGATGATTAATCATCTCTATCCCTCATGGTTTTCATATAAAGTGTGATGAAAGTTTACTTAGTTTGTACACTCAAGGATGAGGATATTGTCTTAAGGTACACATCTGATCAACTACAAACTTCACTCTTAGAGCATTAAAAATATCATACAATGGACATTCTAGCTATAAAATTTATATCTAGATATGTCCACATAGACATTTCATAAATTAGGCTAACAAGTCACAATATAGGCCCCCACTGAGTAAATTTTACCTTATTCTAATATATTTTAATATAATAAAAAACTCATTTTTTCATATTTACCATATTACGTTAGATAAAAACCTATCAAACTTTCTTATAGGAGTCATCCATTCACATGTGAGAACTAATGGTTTACCTCTAGCCATCATGGTTTTCCTATAATGTGTGATGAAAGTTTGCTCAATTTACACACTCAGGGAAGAGGAGATTCTCTTAAGGGATGCATTTGATCAACTATAATATTCACTCTTAGGGCATGAGTAATACTAGACAGTGACTTTTCTAGCCTTAAAACACCTATCTAGCATAGATGGTTCAATGATTAGGCTAATGATTCATAATATACAACCCCATTAACCAACTTTTGGCCCATTCTAAGAGAAATAACTACAAGAGAATAATTATTGTTGCATCTTTCCTATATAGATTTATATAAAATCTTCCCAAATTTCTTAGAAGAGTCTTCCATTCACATGTGGGAGCTGAATGTTCATCTCTATCCCTCACAGTTCTCCTAATATGCATTCCATAAGTTCACTTAGTTTACACACTTAGGGATGAGGAGATTATCTTAAAGGATACATCTAATCCATTGCAATCTTCATTACTAGGGTGAGATTGAGACTATAAAATGGTTTTCCTAGCCTTAACGCTTGTATACACATTTTTGAATAAATTATTTGTTGATTAGGATAATGAGTCATAATATATGGCCCTTAATGACCAACTTTTAGCCCATTTTTAGATATTTAGCTGAGAAAAACCTTGTTTCTACATCTCACTCAACTTGATTTATATAAAATCCTCTTGGGATTTATTAGAGGAATTTTGTATGCATGTTATGGAGCTAATAGTTCATATATATCCCTCACATTTCTCCTACAATGAATGATGGAAGTTTTCTTAGTTTACACACTCAAGGATGAGGATATTATCTTAAGGGATACATCTAATCAACTACAGAATTTTCTCCTTAGATATGACCAAGATTGGAAAATAGTTTTCCTAGTTTTAAAACTCCCATTAAAATGTGCATGCATATATGGTTCATTGATTAGGATAATGAGTCACCATATATGGCCCCCACTGACTAAATTTTAGCTTGTTCTAAGAGATTTAGCTATGATAAAAACCTAATTACCACATCTTGTCCATTTTAAGTTATAAATAATCCTATTGATATTTATTATAGAACTTATCCATGCATGTGTAGGAGCTAATGGTTCCTCTCTATCCCTCACAGTTCTCCTACAATGTGCAATGGAAGTTTTCTTAGTTTGCACACTTAGGGATGAGGAGATTATCTTAAGGGATGCCTCAAATTATCTATAAAATTCACTCCCAAGGCTTGACTAAGACTAGACAATGGCCATCCTAGCTTTAAAATTCCCATTCAAATGTGTTTGCATAGATTATTCATCGATCGAGATAATGAGTCATAATATATAACCCTGCTAACCAACTTTTGGCCCATTTTGAGAGATTTGGCTATGAAAGAAACCTCTTTACATGTCTTTCCTAACTCAAGATAGAGATAATCCTCCTAATATTTCTTATATAATGTATCCATGCAAATGTAAGAGATGATGATTCATCTCTATCCCTCATAGTTATCCTAAAATGCATGGTAGAAGTTTGATCAATTTACACATTTAGGGATGAAGAGATTCTCTTAACGGATGCATATAATCAACTATAAACTTCACTCTTGGGGCATGAATGAGACCCAAAAATCACCATCCTATCCTCAAATTTCCCATTCATATGTGTTTATATAGATAGTTAGTTGATTGGGCTAATGAGTCATAATATACATCCTCACTAACTAACTTTTGGCTAGATCTAAGATATTTGACTATGAGAGAAAACTCATTTCCATGTATCACCTAGCTCAAGTTATATGAAATACTTATAGGCTTTCTTATAGGAGTAATCTATTCATGTGTTAGATCTTATAGTTCATATATATCCCTCATGTTCTCTTGCAGTGCACAATAGACATTTATTTAGTTTGAACACTCAAGAAAGAGGAGAATATCTTAAGGGATACACTTGATCAACTTCAAAATTTATTCCTAATGCATGACCAAGACCATAAAATGTCTATCCTAGACTTAAAACACCCATCTAGATGTGTCTACATAGATGGTTCATTAATTGGCTAATGAGTCACAATGTACGACCCTTGTTGATAAACTTTTGACCCATTCTAAGAGATTTGGCTATGAGATAAACCTCATTGTTTCATCTCACTTATCTCAAGTTAGAAAAAATCCTCCTAGGATTTCTTATAGGATTTTTCCATGCATGTGTGGGAGCTAACATCTCATCTCTATCCCTCATGATGTTCCTATAATGCACAACCAATGTTCTCTTAGTTTTAAATCTTAGGGATGAGGATATTATTTTAATAGATATGTATGATTAACTATAACCTTCATTCCTAGGGTCTAACTAAGACGTGATAATAGTCATCATGTCCTTAAAATTTCCATCTGGACATGTCTACATAGCTAATTTATTGATTGGGCTAATGAGTCATAATATTCGACTTGTACTGACCAAATTTTGGCCCATTTTGAGAGATTTTGGTGTGATGTAAACCTCATTGTCACATCTCACCTATTTTGAGTTAGAGAAAATCCTACCAAATTTTACTATAGGACTCATCCATGCATGTGTGGGATCTAATGTCTCATATCTATCCCTTATTATTCTCTTACAGTGCATGACCAAAGTTAACTCAATTTACACACTTAGGAAAAAGGAGATTCTCTTAAGGGATTCATCTAATCAACTACAATATTTTATATTAGGGCCTAATCATGAATAGATAATAGATGTCATAGTATTAAAATGACCATATGGACATGTTTACATAAACAGTTCATCAATTAGGCTAAAAAGTCATAATATACAATCTTGACTAATTAACTTTTGGCCCATTCTAAGAGATTTTGATGAGAGAGAAACATTATTGCCACATATTCCCTTTATGGAGTTAGATAAAATCCTATATATATTTGTTAGAAGAGTCATCAGTACACATGTGGGAGTTGACAACTCATCTCTAACCCTCATGGTTTTCCTACAATGCATGATCAAAGTTTATTTAATTTACATTCTCAGGGATGTGGAGATTATATTAAGGTATGCATTTGATTAACTACAAACTTCACTCCCAAGGCACAACCAAGACCATAAAATGGATATCCTACCCTTAAAACACCCATCTAGAGATTTCTAAATAGATGATTAATCAATTGGGATAATGAGTCATAATATACAACCCTCGTTGACTAAATTTTGTCCTATTTTGAGAGATTTGGATACAAGAGAAATAGATTGTTATGTCTCACCTAGATCTATTTAGAGAACTTCCTCTTGTGATTTATTATAGGGCTCATATGTGCATGTGTGGTAGCTATTGTATCATCTCTATTCCTCATGGTTCTCCTGCAATGCATGACTAAAGTTGTAAGAGGATCTTAACCAAATTTAGGTATTAAAAGCTTGGTAAGGCTTTAAACTAACTAATATGCATCAAAATAAATAAGAGGGAAACATTGAAGACCTTAAACAATCATAAAAGGATAAAATTTTCATCACTAGAGGGACCAATGAAGAGTTTTTAGTCTAAATAGATGTTTGTGTAATGTGTGAAGGAGTAATACGGGGTGTAATGTTTGTAGTAGGTATACAATAGGTCTACAAAGATTTGTGAAGGTCATTCAACATGAGAATGGAAAGAAAAAGGTATTGGTCAATATGATTAGCTTATGGATAGAGGTTAATGGTTTATTATAGACCTTATGGAAAATAATGAGGTTTTAAAATGTTTCCAACTTCAAATAAGACCTTTTTAGGTGCTCTCAGCTTGTAGGCTACCATGAAACCCTAGACCATTCTAAAAGCCTTTTATCTTATGATTTATCTTGTAAAATGCTCTCAAATTTAGAAGATAGCTTGGAGATGATGTAGAGAAACTATTGGACAAGGTTATAAGTTATTTTTAAGTATGAGGAGTGAGTAATAGGAGTTCTAAGACTATTTAGCTTAAAAAAATCTATTGTTCTTGTCAAAATAAAACTATTGAAAGTAAGATTTTAGTATTTTTTGAGACCTAGAAAAGAAGGATAACTTTTGAAACATGAAATGTAAGGTTATAGGTATGAATGGTAGATTTAAAAGGAATAGATAATGTTTTCAAGAGGAGGATGGTGTCAAGAAGTCTCAAAACCTACTTCTATTAATATAAAACTTTACAAACATGCCTTATATAGACATTTGGTGTTGAATCAAGGCTTGAAATCTTTTGGAGGAGTCAAAGGAAGGGTATATAGACCTTAAACCTAGATAAAAGTGAATCAAGCCTAAGACTAAGCCTATAGGATATTGAGAGTGAAAATTTGAGCATAAGAGGAGAGAGTGCAATGGGATAGAAGGGTGATATGGCTTGTAGAGAGAGAAGAGGAATATGTGGGAAAGATGTTTATGAACCTAGTAAATTTGAGAATGAGAAAAGGTGTTCAAGGGAGAATTAAATGACCTATATTCTATGAAAAGGATCACACCAAGTAGAGAGGAGATTCAAATCAGAGATCAAATCTAGGTGAATGTCTAATGTAAGTGTGTGTTCCATTTACATCAAGTAATTATTTTTCATTTACAACATAAGACCTTAAACATAATAAATTCAATGCTAAGTCATGCATTATAATACATAGCTATGAATTTTGAGATCACAAGACCATAAATGAGCCTTTATAATAGTCATGCACCTTTAATAGGTGATTAATTTCTCTATGAACATCAAAGACTCCTTATTACAAATTTAAATTCAGTTTTGGAGGGAAAATATAAACACCCCTTAATTGAGTTATTAAAAATGACTTAAATCCATGATAGGCTATTTATTACCAAAAACACACTATATACACCCTCATGTATGATTCTCCTACATCATTAGACCTCCTAAAAACTATGATCAAGTAAAACTTATAATATTTACATCCTTGAAATTGATGACAAGCATATTTACATCATAATTGAAAATTGATATGTAATTAAATGTAAATGAAACAAGTAAATAGTAAATTGATCTTGCATCACTAGACCTCCTAACAACTATGATCAATTATAACTTATAATATTTACATCCTTAAAATTGATCATAAGTCCATTTACATCAAAATTTAAAATTGATATGTAATTAAATGTAAATGAAACAAGTAAATAGTAAATTGCTCCTACATCACTAAACTCCTAAAAACTATGATCATGTACAATTTATAATATTTACATCCCTAAAATTGATCACAGGTCCACTTACATCACAATTTCAAATTGATATGTAATTAAATGTAAATGAAACAAGTAAATATAAAATTTCTCCTAATCACTAAACCTCTTAATAATTATGATCAAGTACAACTTATAATATTTATATCCTTGAACTTGATCACAAGTCCACACATCACAATTACAAATTGATATGCAATTAAATGTAAATAAAACAAGTAAATATTAAATATCACATGTAAATTTAAAATATACATAATGATGAAGCACCTAAATTAGTGAATAATGTGGATTTTGTAGCCCCATATGAATTAATAATTATTGTTAACCAATAATATGTGTAAACATTAAATGATCAAAATATAAAATACTCATAGTTAAAATAATCATATTGTCAAATAGTATATATGTATATATGCAAATTTCTATGTCATAATTCAACATAAATAATAGGACATATATCAAGAAAAAATGTAGACCATAACATTTACATAGACAAAATGCACCATATAGGCATAAATGTGGGCCATATTAGCATAAATTTTATATTTTGCCTACAATTGGACCCCTAGCACAATAACTAGCTCTCTTGCTCCTCATTGCATCCTAATAAATTATGCTATGTTGGAATAGATGTAGAGTCAGGGGTGTTGGATGCCTCAATACAAGGAGAAAATATCCTCTTGTCATGTGATTCATCCATTATTTCATCCATAACCTATAAAATATTTTCATGTCTACACAACATATGAAATATAAAAATTACTGCATTAAAATTGTATATTGAAAATGATAAATTTTACCGTATTCCATCTAAATGGTTTTCTAGGGATATAAGACCACATATAAACCCACAATAGGGAATATTATAGATCATACATATATCTTTAGATCTAGATTTGAATACATTTATGTAAATATGACATAGAATATCATTTCTTGAAGCTAAAAAATGTTTTTTCTATGTGTTCTCACTAGTCTTCATCCATGAATCATGACCTATTCTAAAGATAGTGGATCCTTAGATGTAGATACAACATCATTAAAACCTTTTTGTCATAATTTAGGGGTTCCTATAACATCCCTCATAATCTATAAAACCAATAAATAAATAATGTGTGAATCTAATGAACATGATAAAAATCCATGACTATAATATATAACTTAAAACATAGTTTTTTATTCAAGGGATAATAAACATACATGAATAAATATGTAATCTATGATTTTAAAAACCTACATATAGGGTACACTCATGTTAATTAGAACCTCTAAAATAGATTCAAGGCATACAGAGCTACTCAAAAATATCACCAATCATCTATACAAGCAACAAATAACAAGTTCAGTCAAATAAATTAGTCAATTAAGTAAACACATACTAAAAATAAACTTAATATTCTTTTTATATTCATGTAAAATATGAAATTGGATGACTTATACATGGATAATGACACCCAATCCATAAGTCCTTCTTTCTCACATAACCCTTCTACGCTATTCTTTCACTAATTCCCAATCATTCATAGCCTTTCAAACTTAGCTATTTTAGACATAGGCAATCTTTTAAGGCCCATATCTATCCCCCAAGTCTCATCCCATTAGGAAAACACCCAAATTAGATAGGATCACTATAACCCAAGGTGTCTTATTTCTAATGATGTTATCCAAGTACATTTTTACCTCTAATAGTTAAATTTTCTCAAACCCTTATCTTTTTCCCTGTTGGCCTAATACAAGTTCATTTAACTCATGATTATTAATTACCATATAAAAGACCATTAAAATTCCATTTAGAAGGATTGGCACTCATTTATAGGAAATAAGCAAGAATACAAGAAAGTACACTTAAGCACTCCTCCCTATTCTCAACATACAACCTTCGAAGAGCATTTCAAGCCTCTTTAAGCACTCATACTAGTCCCTAGTCATCCAAATTACATCCATATTCAAATCTATTTGTATACATCACACACAATTTCACCAATCACTTCAATGGGAGAAATACATTAGCTTGATCCCTCTTTGAATTATTGGTATGTAGGTAGCCTATCCAGACACAAGGTGTGAAGTGCATCTAGCATATCCTTTACACACTAACCCCTTCCGTCTCTTTCCCAAGTTTTCACTAAAGTTTAAGAATAAAGAGATTCTAATGGTTTTGAAGACTAAATCAACACATAATGAGCTTCATAGGTTGTTAGGCCTAAAAAGATTTATAGATAGGGTAACACAGGCCTACTAAATAAAACCCAAAAAGATTTCAGCCTAAGGAAAATAGCATCAAAATAAGACTAAAACACCAAAAAATAGGGTGTCCACTTTTGATGCTCCTATCTAACCTACAAATGAAGTTAAAGAACCTATTCTAGCCTATTTTCTAGTCTTGCTCCTCTAGTATTAGGCCCTATCTCAATTTGGATCAACTAGAATAAGCTAAGTTCTATTTTCTCTCACTTTTTGCTATATTTAGAAAGCAAAAAACACTATCTATTTATGCAAATAAATAGGTTAATTAAATCATATTATTCACTGATTTACATTAATTAGACCTATTTTTTATTTATGAATTAAACACCTAATTTATTAAAACAATAAAACATTTGGTGAACCTGACTTACTTCAAATTTTTATACAAAAACTCTAGAAACCATAGGGATAATTAATTTTTATTTTTTTTCTTAATTACTTGAATTTTATTGAAATTAAAAATCATAAACCTACCTATTAATTAAAAAAATGTCACATATTTTGTATAAACCCTAGTTTGCACATACTAGTCCTTTTTTCATACAAACACTAGGAAAAATATATTGCTAATTTTATAAATATTTTTTTATTTTTCCTAAATTTTTCAAGAAAAATTCAACAAATTTCTCTAAAAATTTCAAATTATTACATTAATTTTGAAAAAAAATTATCCAAAACCCTAGTTACATCAACTAAACTTCTATTTATTTTCCATTACTTTTCACATCATTTTCTAAAATTTTAGTTGCATATCAAACCTAGAAAATCAAGTTCAAAATTAAAAATTCATAGTATTTTACACAAGTGCTTTTGGAAAATCTTTAGTTGCATATACTAGCACCTACTTGTTTTTAGGGTATCACCTTGCATTTTTGGTAGCTCAGCATCCTTTTTGTGCAAATTCTAATTCACTATTTTTTAGACTTTGCATTTCTTATATTGATTACTTTCCATTTATATCACATTACATATTAAAACATATTTCAAAACATTTAAGAACATTTCAAATTATTTTCCTACTTTACCAATGGCTCAATATACTAGTTTTGTTGAAACTAATAAAATAGAAATTCAAGAACTCTTTACCAAACATCGAGATATGCAAGATAGCATTATTATAATTTTAAAATAAGAAAAAAAAAGGTAACCAATAGTAAATCTTCTCAACCCATAGAAAATCTAGTTATAAATGACACTATAGGGGCAAATATGTCTCAAAAACACACTATAGTAGCCTAGCCTTCTTCTATACCACCAATTGTAACTAGTACATCCCTATCTCTTAATGTGATAACCCTTGTGTAAGAGATATGATCTCTTCAATCCAAGGTGAAACATCTTGAGCATGGTATTTCTAGACCTACATAGGCATTGTATTCTTTTGATCTTTTGCATACACCATTGGTACGTCACATTGGTTCTACACCCTTACCACCAGGTTTTGTTCAACCCAAGCTCACTCTATATGATGGTAAGGGTGATCTAGAGACACATTTGAGATATTTTCAAGCAACATGTTTGTATTATGTACCCAATGACTGGCTACTTACCAAACTATTTCCATGGATCCTAAAGGATTATTCTTTATAATGGTTTTATAGTCTACCAAATCAATTGGTCATAGCCTTCAATCCTTTAGTAGACATGTTCATAGAACATTTTAGTATCAACATTGGTGACAAGGTTTCATATGCATAGATTGAATATTAAAAAAAAATGTCAAATGAACTCGTCATAGATTATGTTCTTAGATATATGACTATTCTAGATAAACTAACTAACCCCATGGCTAATCAAGAGCTACATGGCATCTTCAAATAAAGCCTTATACTAGCATTTCATGAATCTATTATCCTCAAATTATTATCTTACTTCACCAAATTAGGTCATACACTCAAGGGAAGAGAAGTAAAGCTAATTTCAATGGGCAAACTTAAGTACTCAAGTATCTTAGACACAACCAACAAGAGTAATAGCAAAGTCCCATACAATGTTAAAATCAGAGACAATAGGAATTATAATCGACCAATAGTCAATGTGGCTTCAGATCCCCCTTAAAAAGTGGTTTTATCATCACCTTCTCATCATGCATTTACTAATATACTAGTTTCTCTATTTAGGGTTTTACAATAGTTATTAGAATGTAACATCATCACTCTCCCTCCTATCTAGGAAGCAGATCTAGAAAAGCCTCTTCCATAGTGATATGATTAACATGTAATTTTTGATTTTCACAGGGCACCAATCCACACTATAAACAACTGCATTAGTTTGTGACATAAGATACAAGACTTGATAGATGATAATCTAATTGATTTGGGCACTTTAGTTGAGCCTCAAAATATAAAGCCAATACAAGATAAGGCTTTAAAAATATTTTCAAATACATTTCTATAGTATTCAAAATATGAGAAAGAGGACAAATCAAGTGTTCATCATACATACCATACACATCATCCACTAGCTACATACTAGGCACCTTTAGTTGAGGCACATCCTTTGCGAGGTATGATAGGTGTGTATGAGTATAGAATTTTGGATAGGCCTTCAATATCCTTTTTAGATCAAGATATTATGGAGGATAATATAGGCTTTAATACACTTTTTATTAGATCATATATTCATAATCAACCTATTTTTAGTGTACTCATTGACAATGATTCTAGTCTTAACATGTGCACCTTCACACTACTTTAGCATTTGGGTTATTCAAAGCCAGATATCACTCTGATAGACATAGTTATTAGTGGTTTTAGTGGGCATATTTAGAGTTCATTGGGTGAGATATTAATTCTTCTATAGGTTGGTTCTACATATGTGGCCACACCATTTACTATAGTTCTTATCATAGAAGTTTTTAACATATTAATTAGTTGACCATGGATTTAAAAACTTGGGGTAGTACCTTCTATAGTTCATAGATGCATGAAGTTCATTCATGATAATAAGGTTATCATAATTGGTGGAGTTCCTTATGATTCACCACTCCCCACTTTAGAGCCATCTATCAGCTTATAGTCACTAGGTCTAGTTATTCCATGAGTTTTAATTTCTCCTCTAGTTTTAGTATAGCTTCTACTTCAGATCTAACCATAGTTGTGACATCCATCACCAGTACATAGGGTCCATACACCCCATAGTTTTAGGATTATAGATAACTTTTAATTATAATATTAAAACCTAGATTATTTATATTAAGGTCTCATATAGCTACATAGAGAGCACCTATTCAAATATCCCCTTCTACTTCTATATGAGTCCTTAAGAACCCTATAATATCATCCACTTCTCAGATTTATAGGGGGAACTCACATTCAACTTCCACTTCAGAGATTTTAGAGTAGTTACAATGCACATAGCATTAAGCTTCATAATCTCAAACATATACCCATGACTCATGATCATGCATGATTCAATTGTTTAATATAGGACACCATGATATGGAGTCTCATTTGAGACTCATCAGTTAGTATCATTTCTTCCCAATTTTTCCTATACATAGTTTATATCAAAATATAAAAACAATACAAAAATTCAAAATAAAAAAACATTCCAAACATATCAAAAATAATAAAAACATTTAAATTATGTGATCCATGCTTTACATTACTACTATAATGTAAGGACTTACATTTGTTATTTCGTGTTATTGTATATCAATTTTTATACATTACCATGCTTCAATTGATCTTCTTTGAATGTGTTCAATAACATCTATCTACTTGATTTATTCATTATAACCATAGAGGGGGCACTCCTACTTCTACATTTGAGACACACATCAATATATATACCCAATGGGGGCATCTTCTACATGACTACACCATCAAGGTTATGTCATTACTACACTACACACTCTAAGTTATCATGTTGATGTACATTACTTTATAGCTTATATAGAATATTATATCAAGATTTCACTAATATCTAACACTTGTATATCTCTTAGCATATACCTTGTCTTGTACTACACATGTTTTTAATACTTTCACATTTTATTTGATTATCTAGATGTGCTTGTATCTTTACAGTTATTACATACTTTCTCTACTTGCTTAGCATAGCTTGTGTCATTGCATTTCAAATTCCATCTTGTCTCCTACTTGTGCCTTAGGAAAATTTTCAATGTCTTTTGATTCTATTCATGTGTGTGCCTTAGGAAATGTGTCAATCTCCTTTTCTTGTACTCTTTTATGTGCTTGTGTCCCTTGTGCCAACTTTTTTTTATTTCATTTATACATATATGTGGAATTGGAACATGCCTTTCATGTTTGTTTTCTAGTTTGAGTGACATGTGCCCATCTCCATTATTTCCATGGCCCCTTGTACATCCTTGTGTGATTCTTTATTCTTACTTATTTTCTTGATTTCTTATTTTCTTTTCAATGTGTGTAATTCCATGATCCATATCATGCATTTCCCTTACTTTCTTGGATGTCATGATGGACATCATGTGCCATCCTTTCAACTAAAAACTAATATGTAATATTTCCATTTCAATCCTTTGCACATGTTTTAACATTGTTATATATATTTAGGCATACCCTTGTTGATCTAAAAAGCTATCAATACAAACATTTCTATATCTTGAAACATATTATTAAATATCAAATGTTATATCATATGTCTATACATCTTAACACACTTATAAGACTCTTTTCTTCTAAGGGTAGTCATTGTAGGTTCTTCATTATTACCCTCAAAAGATGGGGAATCAAATAGGTGTTTTTTCATAGAGACAAAATCTCCTAGCAGTCAAACCAATAACATTCAAACCACTTAATATAGAATCTAGAGGTCAAACTAGTCAAACTAGATAAAAAATAGTGACAGTTCTAGATAAGTAACCAATTTTCACTCTAGAAAATAGACTCATAAATGGATATTAGCACCAAACATATAGGTGTTGACATTTTTTCACTCATGTCTAAGCATAAAAACACTCAGGTTTCCCAAAAATAGGTAAAAAGTTTAATTTAGGGATAGTTTTTGCACTTCTAGATTAATCAGATTCAATAATTTTAGTATAATTTTCTTAGATATAGGAAGTTATCATGTGCGGCATGATGGTTCTCAATTTTAGTTTAGATTAAGTAATTGGCATAAATTCTAGATCAGAATCCATGTTCTAGACATTAGTGATTAGGGGCAATGTGCGTAGCACATCGATCTTTTATTTTTGAGTTCAGTTTATTCTACGCATTCTCAGTAGTTGCATGCCTTACTCCATTTACATGTGGTTAGCATCATTTTCAAGTTAAAATTTTATACAATTTTAAATTTTTGAGTACTTGAGTTCTTGATTTGGATTTCATATAATCCTAGTACATTAGTTTTGGAGTAGCTTTCATACAAGCCTAACCTCCATCTTTTGAAATAGCCAAGATGGCCTAGTTTCCAACATACATTTAGGTTATCCATGCCACATTGTTATATTTTTAGCACATCCATGGGATCCATGAGACATTTTATATGACATCTATTATATACCAATATCCCTTCATAGCTTCACTTCATGGGGTAATGATGGAGCCAAAGGGCTAGACTTTATATTCTTGAGCCACCTATTTAGAGGGATTGAACACACAGTCCAAACATTGATTAGCACATGCATGATTCATTAACTTCACTTAGTTGGTGAAGATTAATCCAAAGGGATAGCCTTTACATTCTTGAGCCACCTTCTAAGGAATTGATCACTCAACTTTGTTCATGATATTAATCTTAATTCATCACATACTCAGCATAATCCATCATAATTCAGCATCATAATAGGTTTTGTATTGGTTAGCATACCCAATGAGGTATATGCATTCCTTTCTTTTCCTCTTACTCATATTTTATACATTCTTATTTTAGATATAGTGTATCTAGTAATAACTAATCTACTTTATGTTTTTATTTGTAGATTCACACTTCATAACATGCTTTCTCTATGCACATCCAACATCACATAACTTCATGAGATTCTCCCTCATAGGTAAGTTTAGGTATGATTTTTACTTTCTTTTATCCTAGTATTTTACTTTGTTGCATCACTAGATTAAAGGTAGGGGTGGAAATTGATTCATTTAAAATGAAAAATTAGATGACTTAATCATGGATAATTACACCTAACCCATAGGTCCTTCTTACTAACACAACCCTTCTAGGATATTATTTCACTAATTCCCAGTCATATGTAGCCTTTCAAACCAAGGTATCCCTTTTAGGCCCATATATATCTCACTAGGTCTCATCCCATTAGGGCAATACCACCCAAATTGTATAAGAGCACTAGAACCCAGGGTGTCCTATTTCTAGCATTATTGTCTAAGTGTATTTTTACCTCTAACAATCATATTTTATCAAATCCTTATCTTTTTCCCTATCATCCTAATACAATTTCATTTAACCCATGATCATTAATTACTCTATAAAAAACCATTCAAAGTCCATTTATAAGGGTTGGCACTCATTTGTAGGAAAGAAGCAAGAATAAAATCAAGTACACTCAAGCACTCTTCCCTATTCTCTGTATACAACCTTCCAAGAGAATTTCAAGCCTATTCAAGTACTCATGCCAGTCCCTAATCATCCAAAGTACATCCATCCTCACATCTAGTTACATACATAACACATAATTACACCAAGAACATCAATGGGATAACTACATTAGCTAGATCCCTTTTCAGAGTATTGGTATGTAGGTAGTGTGCCCACACATGGGGTGTGAAGTGCATCCAATGCATCCTTTATACACTAACTCCTTCCCTCTCTTTCCCAAATTTCCATTCAAGTTCAAGCACAAAGATATCCTAAGGGTTTTGAAGATTAAATCAGACACACAATGATCTATGTGGACTTCTAGGCCTTAAAAATTCAAAGATGTGGTAGCATAGGCCTATCAAACAAAACCCATAAATATTTTAGCCTTAGGACAATAGTGTCAGAATAAGACTATAATACAAGACAATAGGGTGTCCACTTCCAATGCTCCTGTTAAACCTAGAAACAAAGTTTAGGAACTTGTTATAGGCTATTTTCTAGTCCTACTCCTCTAATATCAAGCCCTATCTTAGTCTGGATCAACTAGAATAAGCTAAGTTTTATTTTCTCTCACTTATTTCTATATTTAGAAAAGGCAAAAATACCATCTATTTACACAAATTAGTATGCTAATTAAAGCATATTATTCACTGATTTACATTTCTTAGACCTATTTATTATTTAGGAATTAAACACCTAATTTCATAAAATAATAAAATAGTTTCACAAACATAAAAAAATATAATTAAAATTAATCATGTGTACTAAACACAAATGGTGAAGTCAATAACTCCTACACAATAGACTAATGTATCATGAGAGTAGTTGGTGAATCTAGTAAATCTAACATAATATCTAGAATTCTAGTGTCATGTACTACTAAATCATATACATCATATGCTCTATCATTCTAGTCTCTTGATATCCTAAAGAATCTATAGGTGGTGTATGCTCTAGCATACTAGTCTCCATAAATATACTCTATATATGTCACACCTGAATAGGAGGTTCCATACACTTCTTCCCATATGATGTGTAATAATGCATAATAAATGTAACATGAGTAGGAAGAATCACACTAACACCTATACCAATACCACCAAAACCACTATATCCACTACAACTACAAATAACACCACTAATGCCACTACCACTATCACCACTATAGGCTGAGTAAAATTATTCAATGTATGTATACCATGCTCAATCATAACTTATGTCAGACTCATCAACATCTCAAGGTTATCCATTTGTATGTTGTGATTAATTTTTTTAGGAATATAATAATATGATATTATCCTTCTATTTATCTGACCTTTGTTATGATAGTTTTGGTCTTGCCTAGCACTAGGTCTATCAAATAAAGACCCACCTCCCCTACCTTGGGAGGCCTTCATGTCAAAATAGTTTGTAATTTCTTGAAAAACAAAATCACAATATAATTTTATCAAAAATTATAAAAAAAACCTCATTATTTTTGTATGGAGGCTCATCAAACATCATCCACCACCTATCCAATTTTTTTTCATCTCCTTATGAACACACCAATCAATTTCTAATATGTTTGTAATTTATCAGTGCAGGTTGGTTAGTTTAAGGATTAACAAAAAAAGATCACACAACTTATTTTTTTATTTTTTTCTTAACATCTTCATATTAAAGTTTTTTGGAATAAAAATGTTTCATGGACTCTGTTTGATATGACATTGCATCATGTTGCAAAGTTACATTTCCCATTTCATTAAAAATAGTTTTTAGTGTATTGTCAAGTGAAATGTGTACACTATCAATTATAGAGTGATGAAAATCATTGATTATTATTTATAATTTTTGACATTTTAAATTTTATTTTTATACAATTGAGCTCATTCTTGTATAAAATCAAAGTGTTTTGGGTTTTGTCTAACATTTCCTTCACGTAATGGATCCATCATTAAATTTTGTATCTAGATTTAATTAGAAATATAGTATTTTTAGGAAATGTAAGAGAATATAATGCAAAACTAAACTCAAAACTCTACTTGCATAAATAAATATAAATATAAATGAAAAAAAAAATTAAAAATCAACATACCTTAGGTAGAAACCCAAATGTTGAATCCCGTTGGCGGGATGCAAATCCAAAGTGCACAGATGGATCTATAAGAGAAATACAAACAAGAAAGGGGTCAAATTATTTCATTTTTAGTTAAAAAAAGGAAATTAAATGAAAAAAGAGAAGGGTGTATGCCCCTTATGTTTTGCAAAAGGGCATCTACCCTTAAGTCTTAGGCACAAGCTTTAGTCTCGGTAATTTAAAAAAGAGTATGGATACATTTTTTCAAAGGGAGTATACCCTTTGTAAAAAAAATTCAAATTTGGGTGAATGCCATATTTTTTTACCCCCAAATTTGTGTATTGACCCAAATTTTGTATATTTATAACTGAGTTTCAAAAATAATTACCCTACTTTAGAGATAATCTACCATCCTATAACTGAGTCATTATTATATTACTTGGGAGCATATGAGGATCTTCCTTCCTTATATCTTAATAATATGTTTCCTCATACCACCTCTACTCATGCTAATTTTGGTGAGAGTGATGATACCAATGTCCAACATGATTCACATAATACTATTTCTAAAACATCATTTATTACATATTGGTCTATGTTTTTAAACGAATAAACAATATAATATAATAATGTAATAGATAAATATCCTTACTTGATATTTCTTATAATAATGATACAAGATGATGAAGGAAAGGCCTATCATCAAGTCCTACATGATTACCTAGAACTATTTTCTTGAGATTATTTAGATATTCTTCGGATTACCCCATTAGTGGTGATGTAAAATATATTATCGTATCTTGATCCAAACCCTTTTAAGCAAAAAATTTGTAAAATAAATCTCAAAGTGGCTATGCTAGTTAAAAAGATATTCAAAAGTTGTCATATTTCAAATTAGTATGATCCATTTTACATTTTAATTAGGTATCTAAAATTGTGCCTATCTTAATCTTAATGGTGAAATTTGATCTTGCACTAATTATCATGACTTAAAAAATGTCCAAAAAATGACTATCCATTACGTAATATCAACATGATTATCAATTTTACTTTTGGATATGAGATATTTACATTTATGTATGGGTTTGTAGGATATAACCAAATTAAAATTAACCTAGTATATAAATATAAGATAACATTTACCACTCCATGGGGTACATTTTTTTATATGGTCATGCCTTTTGGACTTTAAAATTCTACAACAACATGTCAAAGGTCCATGACTCATATCTTTCATGAGTTTATTCACAAAACTATTGACTATGTCGATGATTTACTTGCCAAATCCAAGCATCAACTAGACCATGCCCATGATTTATGATAAATATTTGAATATTTAAACATGTTTTAAATTCATTTAAATCCCCAAAATGTGTTTTTCGAGTATCTTCTTAAAATCTCCTCAGGTACATTATTTCTTAGTAAGGCATCAAGGTTGATCCAAAAAAGGTAGAATATATTAGTATTCCATTTATAACTAATCTAAAGAAGTTAAAATGTTTACAAGGTATGATTTAGGCTATCTAATGATTCATAGCTCAATTGGTTAATAAAACAATTCCTTTTACACATTTGATAAAAAAGGACACAAAATTTGTATGGGATGGCATTTTTCAACAAAGATTTGATAAAATCAAATAATATTTAGAAAACACACTGGTACTCATACCTCTTATTTCACATAGGCCATTAATTCTCTATATGTTACCCACTTAAGAGACCCTTGGAACCCTATTTGCACAATATGATGATAATCATAAAGAAAGGGCAATCTATTACATTAGTCACTAATTGGTTGATTATAAACACAAATATACAACAATGGAAAATTTATGTTTAGCCTTAGTTTTTGTTAATAAAAACTATAACATTATTCGATCAAAAATAAGGTCCATGTGATAATTAAATAAGATCTATTAAGGCTCCTTATGAAAAAAACACACCTCACTTGCCATGTCATAAAATGGGTGATGCAACTTACTGACTTTGATCTCAAAATTATGTTTGAAAAGTCAATAAAAGGTCAAGTTGTAACTGACTAGTTGACTGCCACTCCACTACCTAATTCTTTTCCAATTACCAATGTTTTTCATGATGAATTTGAGGCATACAATATATCTCCAAATCCATGGACAATTATTTTTAGGGATCTAGATGTAGAGTAGGAGTGGGTGCTGGTATTATATATTTCACCACTAAGGGAAAATGGATGCCTTTATCTTACATTTTAGCATTTTATTCTACCAATAAAATATCATAATATTAATCCCATATAATCAAGTTTTCAATAATACAAAAGCTTCATATCAAGGACATTTATGTCTTTCATTATTCTCATTTGATTGTTAATCAAGTTACCAATCATTACCAAATTAAAGAAGAACATATTGTATTATATAAAGAAATGGTGGATAGAGTAAAAGAAAAATTTGATACATTTCATATTAATAGTATCCTTCATAAAGATAACTACTATTTAGATGAGAAATCCTTGATATCAGTGTTGATCATATAAACTTTACCATTATCCAATTACAAGATCATTCCATTTATTTTGACAAAATGGATGCCTTAACCATTCTTGTTATTACTCATAGTTATATGAACATTGAATGGTATAATGATATTTATAATTTCATTTAATGAGATTATATACCAAACCACTATATATGGAATAATACACATAAATTACAACATGAATCACTTCATTATATTATTATTGGGAATGACTTATTCAAATGGGGTTTTGATGGACATCTCCTTTGATGTTTAAGCAAAGATGAGGCACATATCTCATTATTATAAATGAATGATAGTGATTATGATAGACATTTTGGTGGAAAGGCCATGTCCCAAAAACTCTTATGTCAAGGTTATTATTGGCTTACCATAGGACAAGAATGTATTGGACATGTCAGATTATGTTTATACTGCCACAAATATAGCAATTTGAAGCATTCACTCTCTCATGAGTTACAATCAATTATCTCACATTGGTTTTTCTCTTTATGAGGATTTTATTTTATTGGTAAGATAAATCTAGTGTCTTCTAGTTGACATAATCATATCTACAAAATATTTTACAAATGGGTGGAGGCAATCCCATTTTAGCTTACCATAGGGAATGACATATGCAAGTTTTTTTTATGACCAATATTATTTCCCATATTGGAATACCTTTAGATATTATTTATGACAATGTATCATCATAAAAAAAAGGCACTCAAATGATTTTGTAATAAATACATAATAAAACATAAATTTTCTACACCTTATTATCCATAGGGTAATGGATAGGCAGAGACAACAAATAAAACCATTATCAAAATCCTTGGCAAAATAGTTAAATGACATAGTTCATATTTGAGCTAGCATATGGTTTATGATTTATGGGCATATTTCACTAGTGTTTACACACCTACTTAGGCTACATATTGTTGGCCCTAGTAAATGCTAGAATAATCAAAGAAATTACCTTGTGAACACTTTTCCACAAAAAGTATTATGTTGTATTATTTTGGGTTAATTTTACAAAGATAGTGAATGATTATGAAACTTTCACATGAAGTTACAACTACCTTATGGGTTTCAACTAACTTGAATAACTAAAAACCTATTAATCTAACAAACTAATATAATAAATAAACTAAGTAAATACCATGTGGATCCTAAATGACCCAAAAACTCCCCCTTAATCTAAAGCGGTATTAAAGATGAATGAACTAGAGTAATGAATCTAAATTCATCAAAGGATCTCTATCATAATTTCAAGTGGTGCATTGTACCTATGGCATTGACCAAAAACTATGTCACTTCATAAAAAATCCTATCTTTGTGAGTTGTGGCAAAAAATCGCTGATAAACATGATTAAGGCCTAATCATCCCTCGTGATATCATCATATTGTACTACAATAGAACATGATCAAGCATGTCTCATTACATCAAACCACATAAGAACCCATCAAAGTGAAAACCAAATACTTTATATGGCACATCTCTTGATTCCCAAAAAATGTTTATGACCTTTGCTCAACACTACTAGTGACAACAACCCCTATCAAATTATACTATCACTGATGACTGATCAAAGTCTAACAAAAGCAGAAATATTCCCCCTATCAAGTGAAAGGTGAAAATTTATGCATCAAGATAAAAAACAACTAAATCTATCTATTTCATGTCATTAATATTAAATATAAAAGCCAAAAATAGAACTAAAGGTAAGAACATAATCCAAATTTTTTCATTCAAGCATTGAATCCATAATCTAAGTGAATAATTAACTAGAGAGGGTAATTATCCTCCAACCTCTAAGGGATCCTCTAGCCTCTAGTTGTTACTTATATGCTGTCAATCAAAAGGATCTTGGGACTTATAATAGATGGTATTGTCCTTTAGATCACAAGCATGAAATGATATTATGAAAATTCTCATTTTGAAGGTGTCAAATTCAACCAAAAATGTATGTTTTTACATTATAATAATATTTTTGTTACAAAAATCATATATAGAAGCTTCAAAATATAAAATAGACCATTTTTTGTGTCTAGAATGTCAAAAAACTTATAGTTTTACTCGTTATGTGACCACCTTTGCATATAAAATTGACTAGTCAAAAATTTGTCTAAAGAAGCTATAACTACACCCTATATCACTGATTTGACCCAAATAAATAGCTCAAGGGGATTTGACCCATAGAACTTTACAAGTATAAGTGATTACCAAAAATAGATTTGTCAATCCCTCTACATGAAAGTTTAAAATATATAGAGATAATATTATAAATAAACTCGAGTTTTCTAATTTTCACAATAAAAAATATGTGCATATAAAAACAAATGTGAAATTAATTTACCCACTTTTTCACTTGCAGGGAAAAATCAAATCTACCTTTCTTTATTTTTTATTCTTTGTGGGACCTAGTAAACCCTAATTTTTAAAACCTATATCAAAAAATTTGATTTCTTAAAAATTTTAATTTTTTAGGTCTGTGTTATACTCACACTAGGATCACCATACATAATTCTTATTTCTACACATTTATAGGGGTTTGGTTACTATTTTAATTACCTTATGCCTCTATATGTATTCACCATATTGTTCTCTACTATTCTCTCTTTTGTTTGAAAGTATTTGGTGGTTAATTTTTCTCTAGGATTATAGTGGATAATTGTATTCCAATTTCATGACAACAAAATACCCCTCCTATTTTATTTCTAATAAGCATCAACTTCTCTCCTCTTAACAACACATTTGATCTCATCCTTCTTTTTTTTACATACCTATTTGAAGAACCCTTTACTACATTTATTAGTTCATCATCAAGACACTCAACAATTATTTTAACATTTTAGAAAATACTTTCACATGCACCTATAGCTATAAGATAACTTGCATGATTGACACATTTCAATGGGGATATATCAATTACTTGATGCCTCACAACACCATTAGAACTAATCCTTGTAGCAAGATGCACTGAATATGAAATGGAGGTCATATAACATGGAAATAATGCAAGAATGTGTTGTTTATTTCCAAAATGAGATATTATTTCTTTTCCTACTAATATCTATATAATTGTACTTTTCTCTACCATACAAAACTAGATTTCACTTAACAAACACTGTATAGGCTTGTAGTGGAGCACATAATGTATAAAAACAACTATTTATTTCCTCCTTTAATTAGGCTATGATACCACTATTGGCCCTAGTAAATGCTAGAATAATCAAAGAAATTAAATTGTGAACAATTTTTCACATAATATTATGATGTATTAGTTTGTGTTAATTTTACAAAGATAATGAAAGCTTATAAAATTTTCACAAGAAGTTACAACTACCTTATTGGTTTCAACTAACCTAAATAACTAAAAATAAATTAATCTAATAAAATAAGATAATAAATAAACTAATTAAATAGCACGTGGATCATAAATGACCTAACACATCTTATGTTTTGGTTTATGGCACAGAGGTGGTGTTACTAATTGAACTTGAGATACCTTCCCTCTATGACTCTCTCAAAGATATTACAAAAGATAACTAATACCATGAAAAGATTTTGCATCAATTAGAAAAATTTAGTGAAAAATGCAAAAATCATGTTGAATACTTAAAATTTATCAATATCATATTAAGCATGCATATAAAAAAAGGTTCAACCACATGACTTTGTTGTGGGTGACCTAGTATTAAAATAAATTCAAAAGAACACCAATACAAAAAAAGGACAAGAATGAAAAGTTCAAATTGAATTGGTTTAGACCATTTACCATTACAAAAAAAAAATGGGAAAAGGTGCGTACCACCTAGTTACACTTAAATTAAAACCTCTAATAGTTATAATGAATATCATGTACTTGCATAATTATCTTGGTTGAGATATTCCAAAGATACCAAAAAAATACAAAAATATTTTTCACATTTACATATCCCATTAGCTCCTTGGCATACATTTGTTGGTTCCATGTTGGTAGATGTCATATCAATATTTTTTATATACATGTGTCACATAAATATTTTGAGTGTGATTTAGGCATACATATATACATGATCTATGCACATTTGGATGTTAGGTTTTTCCTCTACCCTTGTCATATGGACAACGGAGGCATCCACTTTTTTATCATGATAAATCTAGGTTATATGTTTCTATGGTTAGTTTACATTATCATGTTTGAGATCATATATGCATTTAATGCCTTTATCCATGATTATATATTTTACAATGTATTTGATATGTTATGTACTTAACTTTTTTTCTAACACATATATCTAGGGACTAGTATGATATGTTTATGATGGATCCTTATGATTATATTTATGCACTTCTTTGAGTGGCTTACCTTACTATTATCTTTCTTGTTTTATAATTTGAATATGATCCATTGTTTGTGGCCTTCATGTATTTATTATTTGATATTTTAATATGTCATTATTTTTGTATGTTGACATTTGAATATGTCACTGTTGTTATTTTTGACATTTGACTATGTCATATCCCTTTAATTATGTGGCATTTTTACATGCCCCCTTTTTGAAGTCTCCTTGTACCATTATCTTTTGATTTTATTTTGAGAACTCTTATGTGTGTGCTTGATTACTTATTGAGCCTGTACTATTACTATCTAGATGCTACTATGATCTACATCATTCATTTTAAGACTTGGTGTGATTATATTCTCTGTGTTTCAATGATATATCTACCTAAACATGTTCCCTTTATATGATACATGGTACATTCATAATTTACATGCTTATCCTTTTAAGGTAAGATAACTACTAGTTGCTAATTTACATCACCACAAAAAAGTGGATATCAATGGGGGCATGCCATAGAGGCATGACTTTCAAATTACTTCATATATTCAAATTGTAGTGGGGACATGTTTTGGAGGCATTATAGTGGAGGCATGTTTGTAAAACATGTCTTCCACATTGGAACTTATATCTATTTTCAAATTTCATCATATATAGTGGGGGCATGTATTAGAAACATTTTATCCACACTTAAAATAGTTTTTAATTTCAGATATAGTGGGAGTATATTTTTGAAACATGTTCTTCACACTTACACAGTTTCAAATTGGCCAAAATTAACATTTATATGATTTAGATACACATTTATGGTATAATTATATACATTGGATTAATTATTATACTTAGTTTCAAAATAAGACATATCTAAGGTGCATATGTTATTAAATGTGCACCTAATATTGAAAAATAAAATCATTTTTAGATTCCAAATACTTTCAAGAATTGTCACCACCCACTAGGTTAGACTTTTATAGACCATATTGAGCCAATATAATACTATAGTTGGTTCTATTTTAAGTATGGTTAAGGTGATTAAATCACTCAAACTTTCTATGTTTATAGGTTGGACTTGATTACATCATCCAACCTCACTAATTTTATAGTGTGAGTTAACTTGGTTTACTCACACTCACTAGGTTATAAGTATGACTGGATTGCATAGTTAAGTTAATATTAACTATCAAGTAGAAAATCACATTTTATTCAAGGTTAGGGGCATGTGTCCTCCAATATCTCTCTATCTCTCTAGATATATGCACTTTTTAGATTTCATAGTTGTCCTAATCTTAGTTTCAGTGATTCAAAATGATACATACTTCAAATAAAAATAACAAAAGTCAATATGGTTGCATCAATATGCAGGTGTACTTCTAAATATTATTTTATTTCAATTTAAATAATTTAAATGATTTTCAATTTCATATTATATGGACTAATTATATATTGTAACATGATCTTGGTTTTAGCTATCACTAATAAAGCACTTAAGTTGGCCTTAGGCAAAGGAAAGATGTGTTATACATACCTAGATATGTATTTCTTCTACTTTAAACCAATAATTTCATTACTAGATTAAAAGTGGGAGAAAAATTAGAGAATGTTTATGAATTATATAGCACTTTAATATTATACACTTGGCAAATCAATATCATGGATGTACCTTTAATCTTGAATAAACTATCTATATGTTCCTAATTAGTTATCTCTTAGTCTAACCATTATTATTTTGATGACTCAGACCTTCTATCTTTCCCCGAATGTTATAAACCTTCTTATCTTCCATCTCCACAATTTTTAGACATGTGCTTATTTTCTAGCTACCTTGACACTTGTGACCTAGTTAGATGCCTACATTGATGCAAATGTCCCATCCCAAAATAAGTTTTTAGTACCCTAAAGTCACCTAATTTTCAAATTAAATATATCCTAAAGGTCTTCCTAAGTGATTTAACATGAGATACTATCCAAATGGATTGGTATACATACATACATACAGAATCAAACCTCATTCATACAAAACCTTGAACACACTAAAAAGCACTCAATTAAACACTCAAGTAAGTAAATATTCCCTATGTTATTATATTTCCATATTAATCATATGAATAACACATCTAAAAGTATGAACTATTGAAGGATCATTCCATGAGCCATATGTGAAAATTTATAATCTAGGTTACGATTATACTTACTTATCACATATTGCATTATTCACACATAATCCACTATGTAAAGGAAAAAAACATAAATCTGAGGTCCTCTTTAGATTATTAGCTATTTAGGAAATTATCATTAATATAGGGGTCTTTGGGAAATCTCAACACTATGTGCCAATTAACCCATTTTTACCACAACCACTATAGATATGAAGAATTAGATTTTTTTATTTTGACAAGGAGCGATAGTCCATGACCTAGATCTGAATGCACTATAGTGAAGGTGAAACATAACCTAGAATAATCCAAGTGGTCACATCTAGTTTTAGTAGTTATTCCATGCTATAAATATACATCTAATTCATATAGTAACATCGACACAACCATCCCAAGCTGACACAAGTGTTTGCAACTATAGATGTACAATTTTTAGAATCAAGCAATTGATCCAATATCTAGATCCATACTAATTCTTACCCATTCTATATCAAGATATATATTAGAATTATAACCAAATAAGGATATTATTTTCATTATAATTAAAAATTTTATAATAGTTTTAATTTATATCTTTACCATCTTAGCATAATAAATTTAGTATATGTTCTATCTAAATTTCACAAAAAATTAGCCTACTTTAGAGATAGTCTACCATCCTTGTGTCGTAAGCTATCTCTACCCCTTTAACTCTAAATTATACATATCTAATTGTAGGGTTAAAAATAAGGAGGATGAATAAATAACTATCACAAATGGGATAATAATAAGAGAAACATAGCTCAAAATGTAGAATAGTTGATTGAGGCTAGTTGAAGACAATGTTTATAAAGACTAGCATATAAGAATAATGGCTTCCCCTATCTAGACCTATGTTGTAAAACACATAATCAAAAAAATTAACGATATAAATTAAATATAGTAGGTTATGGCTATAAAGGCTTTAAAACTCTTAATTTCTATTGCAAAATTTGGATCCAAAATTAGGCCAAAATTGGCTTACTTGTAAAATAGCAATAGAGGTTACATGAAGGATTTTAACTAATTTGAATTGGGAATTTAATTTAAGAGGGACTCAAAATTATTATAAATATAAGGAGTGATTTGGGCCCTATTGGAGGTAAAATTAAAGTGGAAATAGAATGAAACATGAAAATAAGTGTTTTAACCTTTTAGGGTTTTACTTATGTAAATCCCATGTTTGATTAAAGGGATGAGAGTCTAAATTAGGGAAATAATATGCATAAGGTTACCATTGATATGTTATATATTTGAATAAAATTTAATCCTTAAAAATAGTATTAAATATGTGTAAATAAAGACTTGTCTAGAAAACACCTAATATAGATGATTTGAGTGTTGGAAATTAGGATAAGAGCAGGTCTGAGTATTATCAACTGGATCCCTATATTAAAATCTATCCTAAATAGTAGTACCACATTTGGATAGAAGTTCCATGTGGCTATAGTGTCTTGATATTTGTTATATTATCTTCTATGTAGGACTATTATGAATAGGTACACCTATATCTATGTTTCTAGGTTTTATTCCTACACACAAAGTTTGAAACTTTGTATTATGCTTATAATGATTAATTTATGATACAAACCCTAATATTCCTTACACGTAAGGCATGATCTAAAAAATGTGTTCCTTAGCAGGATAGGCTAGACATCTTTAACACCCCATTATGAATATATTTTCCTACATACCAATACTCCAAGGAGGTATCAAGGTCAATGTATTTCTCCCCACCTAAGTACCAGTGCAAGTGCAAGTTCAAGTGATGCTAGTATGATAGTTTCCTTGAGTGAGTTGAGTGTGCTTGAGATTTTAAATTTGGAAAATCTAAGCTTAGAGTAGCTATCTATGGTAATATACATAAGTAGGGTAGAATAGGGATTAATAACCTTGATTTTTGTCAACTTGTTTCATTTTTACATAGGTATTTTGCATCTAGTTTCCATCTAGTACATAAATGGATAAGAGTCATGTATTTATAGTGTTTTATTGCTTTTTTAGATAGTAAAAGATGTCTAGGTTGATATTAGGAAGGTTTTACCTTTGAAAATATATTCATTCAATAAATATAGGGTAAAGTACATAGGCTCCATTTTTGGGACACTAGTGACACATGGATCTAGTGTCCTTAATGTGACACTAATGTCTAGGTAGCAGAACACTAGGCACAAAGGGCTAGAATCAGGAAATGAAGGTCTAGGACTATATTTGAGAGAACTAAGGATGTTTGTGGCCAATATAAAGTATTAAATGTGTGATAATAGGATCTAAGATAGGTATAGGGCTAAGATAGGAATAATTAGTCTCAAGTATCATTCTTAGCACTCAAATACCACTTTTAGGTGATTACATCCCCCCACCACCCTTTATGTTATAAATGTATGAAACTAAAATGACTAGTATAAAATAAAAATAAGTGTACTTGGACTTACCTAGGAAGTGAAGCTCATGAAATTGGGTTTGAGTATGTGAAGTTGGGTTTACACATGTGAATCATGATCCAAAGCATGTGTTAAAAATGGAACATGTATAAGTTAGTCCTTACTTAAGAGATATCAAAAGTAAAATAATATACTAAGTAAATAGTTGATTGAGTAAAGATATGGGAAAGAATAAAGGAATAAATACACCGCATTGGCTATGTGAACCAATGTATGAATTTGGTGATAAGTTATGTGTGTGCATGTATATAGAGATCAATCATTGAATAACTTGGATTGAGCTAATAGCTTGTTCAATCCTCACATGTGGGTGGCTTAAGAACTCAAGTAAGCTAGGAATCCATAATTTCCCACCCATGTGTAGTAGATGCATCTGAAACTAAATTGTGCCAATTAATGGAAATGTCTAGCTAAGTATATCTAATTGGGTATGTCATCTCTGTATCCACTCTTGTATATTATGCAACTTTGGGCCACTTAGGATTACCATCCACTGCATATGGGGTAAGGCATGAAACTGGTGACAACCTAGAATATGATTTTAATTATATATAATGTAGATAATGACATAATTTATCATTCCATCTAATCAACTGGTATGTAATTGAGCATATGGAAATAATGTGCCACACACATGCCCCTAATCTGGTACCTTAGTATAATGATTATAGAATAAATTTTAATAATAGTTTATAAGTATATAAAATGAATATGGGAATGATCATTCCATGCATGAATCCCCCAATATGATTAACAAATATGAATCTAAGCTAAGCTAATGTTAATTTGAGTAAAAACTAAGAATAATTTCCAGACCTATAATTAGATCTATGTAAACTTTTCATATGAATCTATTCTAGTAAATATGAGTTATTCTAAAACTAAGAAAACTAGATAGTAGTACCATATCTTGGATATTAGTACCATGCAGTTATAGTGTCCCCATTGGTTGTTAATGTCTTTATAGTCTAAAGTATATGTCACTATACTTCTTTTTGATTAACTATTTTTACTCTATGTTTACTTGTGTCTAATTTTATAAAACTAAGATTGTGTACTAAAAAATGTTTTATGAGTGAAATATAGGAGCCCAATATTTGTGATAAATCCTGACGATTTCCCCTTCTTTTGAGGGTAGTTGTTAAACATGTGTAAGAACTCTCCATAAATTAAAAATTCTATAAAATTTATTTTAGTTGGAATATATATGATAATTATGTGATAATCTAAAATAATGTGAAAACATAACATTGTATTGTAAGATAATATAAGCATAAATATGTAATGTAAGATATATGTCATGTTTAACATTGCACAAGCATGTCAATATAAATGTAATCAATGTATTTAACATCAAATCTGAGTAAAACTAGGTATCTACCTAAGGGGATGGGACATGATGTCCATTATGGAACCCAAATAGGGAGGGTGGATGCATGAGGTCCCTCATGGAATAAAAAATTTGTGTGTAAAAAGAAAAGATAAGTGTCATGGCCATGATTCATATAATAAATCATACATACAAAACACATGAGGCATGCAAAATAGGCCAAGGGGACACCATACAAGGGACATGGGCACATGTTAGTAAATATAAGAAAATAATACATACAAGGACATGATAAAATGTCTACATACATAAACAACAAATAAGGTAGCTTAGATCAACTTAGAAGGATATGTTAAAATATCTGCATAGAGAAGTAAGAAAGCACACACAAGGGACATGGGCACATGTCCATGTCATACAAATATATAAGTGGAATAGAGATAAATAAAAATGGAATATTCAATTGTCCTTAAATAGAATAAACATATAGATATAATCAAGTCTAAACTAGGTAAGCTATAAATGAAAGTATGCAATAATGTAATAAAAACTAGTAAAAGTTAGGATGTACATATGTTGAGTTTAAAGTAGTGATACTTGACAAAAAAAATCTGAGTATGAGTAGCAATGATCAATATAAAGATATAAAAATTATAAATATAGAATTTAGATAATGTAAGGATAGAACCTAGTAATAAAAAATATGAATAATATGCCCCCAAGTGGGTGAATGTGTCGAATGAATAACCATGAATCAATGTATATGCCTCTAGTGGGTAGATAAAAGTTTATATCAGTGTAGTGGACTTGAGTCATGTAAGCAATCTAAAAGCACTCAAAAAGAACAAGTGTATAGTATGATAAAATTAACTATACTAATATAACTAACATATGTAATGTTTGGAAAATTTAATAAATGTAAACATAGCAATCCATACAATTTATAAATTTTCTATTTTTTTGAGTAATTATTTGAATGTTTTTATGTTTTGAAATATTGTATTATTTTTATATTTTTTATATATAATCTAAATAAATATGCAAATGAAGTATGTAAAAGAAGAAAAATGAGAGGGAAAGTATGTACATGAAGGGAGAAACCATACTAACTGGTTAGTCTCATGGCATAGTCACTATCACTATGACCTATGTCAAATAAGGGAACTATGATCATGAATGTTATGTGAAAGGGAAACTATGGTCTCATAATATATGGTATTAATTAATTTTTAACTATATCTATATTTGAATGTGTAGTAGTTCTATGAATTTGTGGCACTTACTATGGTGTCATGTGAAGTGTAGGGGTCTTAGAAACCCATCTAGTATAAGTTGTATATGACATAGGTTCTTTGTGTTGGGAATACAGAGAACACAATAATACTAATATCAATAAATAGTGAGTGAATTACCTCTAGAATCTATGACATATCTCCGACACAAGGGTCTCTTTAATAATGGTCTCTATGGGAGAGTATTTATGTGTGTGTGTATATATATAAATACTATAGAAGTAGATATGGATATACTAAACTCTATTATGTATCCATAAGAACTAGCTTTGAGATATAACTTATAACTATGTTATATCTGGTAACTATGCTAGAACTGTAACTAGTGACTATGAAATAACTTCTTATGGGATAAGTAGAGGATACTCATTTAGAAAAGCCTCAACTTTAACCACCTAATTTTCATTTATGTATTTTAGGCATCTATGCACTGTGGATGGGATGGCTCATAGATGATATATCCATTTCCTACCTAATAACATATCAAACATGCCTATAGTAGGTATTATTTAGAACCAAGGTTATTTGTGCTTGTCTAACCTATAATG
Source organism: Torreya grandis (assembly GCA_037957365.1). Classification (NCBI taxonomy): domain Eukaryota; kingdom Viridiplantae; phylum Streptophyta; class Pinopsida; order Cupressales; family Taxaceae; genus Torreya; species Torreya grandis. The sequence continues at coordinate 2,184,208 of JARHVA010002467.1, read as the reverse complement.
GAAGCACAATCTCTCTGATGGAGATCTAAAAATGACTACTAAAACCACTAATAATTATTTATGTGGGGAATATATCCTACTCAAATTACCCAACATGCTATAGAATGTCATAGTGCACATGTTAATGCTTAACCCATTTTCAATCATAACACTCTAGATAGGATGATGATCTATGTATGCTTGTATAAATAATGTATGTAGATAAATATCATCATCAAAAATATATTAGTCTAAGAAGGTGATGAGTGGTCTAGCTATAATTGTAGAATGGTACATGCCAATAATGTTATTCAATAGATGTGCCTCTTCTTTAATAGTATGATATGAAGTTGGTGGTGGATGTGCTTGATATGTGTAGTGAACACCTAATGTGATCCCTACATCATTTATTATGTGATTTGGAAATAAATATAAGAATATATTAATAAATTATCTTCCATTTATGTCCTTATGGTGCCTCTATGGGTGTGCCCACATCAGTAATGTTAGCCTCAATCAAATCTTTTATCTTATGTTTTTGGATTATGTATATATTTATTGTATTGCCTTGTGCCCTATGACACTCAAAGAATGCATTATAATCATAGTTTTATGGAAGATTTTGTGTCATATCAATGTATTTAATGGGAGGGAGAGATATAACATTACATTCAAAGAGCTACTATAATACCTATGTTGGTGACTCTAGAAGTTTAGTGGAGATTTAGTGCTAAGGAACAGATAAAACCAATTTAAGAGATGGCTCTAAAGCTACATTAACTATGGAATTTTGATTACTATTGTTCTAAATTGAACTTACCTTATATGGAGGCTTATTTGAACTCTTAGAAGTTGACTGTGATCCATTGGTAAATTTTAATTTTCTCATTGATAAAATATTGACCTCTCTTTCTTTTACTATGGCACAAATATGTGAATGTTAGAAGTTTATTATATAAGATAGATTCATGAAATTTTGGTGAAAGACTCTATTTAAATATGTCTTAAATCTATTTTTTTTCCATGGGGATAGTTAATTTAGCTAATATAGTCTTGTATCATAAGATGTATTATGTCATAGGTTCATTTGACTTTTGTTTTAACTATGTAACTTGAGCATATGAGATCTTCTCATTGATATTGATGGAAAAGTATGATAAAAAAACGTTTTCCAAAGGATTTATTGTTGTGATAAATTAATTTGGTAAGTCATAAAACCACTTTAGGGTATAATGCTTTAAATTATGTGGATAATCCTTTAAACTACATGGAAACAAATTTGTGAATATCCAATTATTAGACACATCTCAAAGATGGTGCTTTGGGTGACCTTTCAATTATATAATGTAAGCTTAGGTGCTATCAATTTATATGGAAATGAAGTTTTCACTATGTAATGTGTCAAAGGTGTATGTAAGAGAGTATTATAATCTAAGGCATGTGATGTCTTATTGGTTCCCTTCTCAATGTTAACACCTTAGTTTGTAGAGTATGAACCTTATGCATAATGGATTATACATCTAGAGTGGAGTAACTAGCCATAAGAGGTATATTTTTCACTTAAGGTTTTTGAATTAAAATTGTAGGTTGTGTTAGGTGAGTTGGCCTCATTGTAGGTGTAACAATGTTATTAGCTAGGGGAGTTAAAGATTGACCATTATTTGATTTGTTCTTAATTTCCAATATGGCTTGTAAGATTTGTGCATGAGCAAGGGGATATTCCAAAATTATATATTTAAAGATATGTAAGACCTCATCTTTATTAACAATCATGTTATCATTATTAAGTGGAAGAAGAGTCCCAATTTTCAATTTGTGTATCATCTTTTTCTTGATTATATTGTTCATCTTTGGATGCATTATCATTAAAATCTACATAACTAGGGTGTGAAGGATAAATAACTAGAGATACAATAGGTCCCTTATCCATGTTATAGGATATAATATCATTAATATGAATATGAATATGATCTATAAGATTACCACCTAGTCTAGCACTTATTATTAATGGAAGAGATAGATTTTTTAGATGGAATATAATAAATAAATTGGAATAGAGATGATAAAATAGAATATATGACATCTCAAAAATTGAAATGAGCTAATGAAAACAAGAAAAACAAAGATACAAACCCTAGAATCTAGGGTTAGGGTTTAAGAAATGTTTGAAGTAATTTGGGTTCGCCAAATTTTTTATTCTTTTAATATTTTACTTATGTAAATACTATGTTTGATTGAAGGGATGATTAATATAATTTAGGGAAATAATATAAAAAAATTAACCACTAATTTTTTATATATTTGAGTAACTTTAAATTTATAAAAATATTAAAAAATATGTACAAATAAAGACTTATCTAGAAAACACCTGATATAGATCATTTAAGTGTTGGAAACTAATATAGGAATAGGTCTGAGTGTCATAAACTAGATCTATATACCATAATCTCTCTTGAATAGTAGCACCAAAATTAGATAGAGGAAAAATGTGGCTCTAGTGTCATGATATTGGTACTAGTGTCCTTTATGTAAGACTATCCCAAACTTCTAGGTACACTTTTGTCTGTGATTCTAGGTTTTGTTCTTATGTGCATGAAGTCTAAAAATTTGTCTTATTCCTCTAATGATTGATTTATGATTTAAAATTTAATCCTCATTTAAATTAAGGCATGATTTTAAAAGTGTTTTTAGTATTAGGATAGGATGGACATCCTCAACACCCCAATGTGAAGAGAGTTTCCTACATACCAATAATCTAAGGAGAGATCAATCTCGATGTAGTTCTCCCCACCTAAATTTTGGTGTAAGTTTAAGAGATTCTAGTATGATAGTGGCCTTATGTTACATAAGTGTGATTGAGATTGGAAATTTAGAAAATATAAGCTCAGGACCATTGTAGATGGTAGTATGTAGAAGTAGTGTAGAATAAGGATTAATAACCTATATTTTACTCAACTTGTTTTGTATTTAAATAGGTATTTTGTATCTAATTTACATATATTAGATATAAGGATAAAAATCATGTATTTATAATATTCTATTATTATTGAAGATAATAAAAGATGTATAGGCTGACCTTAGGAAGGTTTTACCTTTGGAAATATATTCATTCAGAAAAGCTAGGGTAAATGACAAAGACACCACTTTGGGGACACTAACATCACATGGCTCTAGTGTCATTAATGTGGCACTAATGTCCATGTAGCATAAAACTAGACACAAAGGCCTAGGATAAAGAGATAAAGGTATAGGACTATGTTTGATCTGACTAAGGATGTGTGTAACCCACATGAAGGCTAGAAAAGTGTGATAATAGGCTCTAGGATAGGTCTAGGGCTAAGATAGGAATAAGTAGTCTCAAGTGTCACTCTTAGCACTCAAATATAAATTTTATGTGATTATAATAAGAATGAAAAAGTCATTAAATAATGAGTCATAAAATGTAAATTATAAAGAGAGACAAAGGTGATATAATCTTCCCTATTTATAGGGGTGATTTTGTAACCACTACTTCTAGGGACAAAACCAGCCTAAAAGTTATCAAACCACCCTATATTTAATATATAACCACCCTTATGTGATGGGTTTATCATGGTAGTTTACACACCTACCATACAAACCCATTATGCATGGGGTGGTTTTGTAACTCCATAGGTTGATTTTTTCACCTAATAGGGTAGTTCCATCAATAATGCCAACTTTTTGGAAATGAGCTAAGGAGAATTACAAGGGATGATAAAAGGGGTTTTGAAGGATGTATAAGAGGGAGAAATAATAAATATGAGAAGGGGTGTTAGATATTTCATGTTTGATTGTTATGATGAGGTTACTACATCATCAGTGGACCTATCATGCTGATAATATCACATTGTGAAAAAATTGGGTGCACACATATCACCCCCTCAAGAGGTGCCTTATCATTAATTACTAGAGGTATAGTCTTGATCAATGGAATGCATAATGGAAATTTAAAGTTATAAATAATTACCTTACTTACCATTGTGGTGTAGTGAAACTAGTCAAGACTCCATACAACCTACAATCTAAAGATGATAATGTAACATGACAAGAAAGTGGAAAACAAATTACATAATAAAAATGTGTATAATAATATGTAAAATACATGTGGGAAATATCATACTACCTAAACCATCTCATCAAAGGACTAAATCTAGTCCCAATTAGGAAAGAACCTACAAAACTATACAATGTGCTAGAGAAGCCATTAAAATATCAATTTTAAAACTTAATTTATAGAATTTAGCAAAACTATTATTCTAAAAATAAAAATATGCATATAATGTGAAAATATAATAGAATTGGAAAGTTTATAAATTTAAATGATTAACTTGGGGCCAAATATATTAAAAAATTTCCTAAAAATAAACTCATTTATGCCAATCCCTTTTATATTTCTTGAGATCTAGATTGCTTGTGACCATTTTGAGTGAAAAAGTAGTCAATGGGAAGAGGACTATGAGATGATGGTCAATCTACCAATGGGAGGAGCTATAGGCCAAGATTAGATAAGTTTTGTGACCTTTTTCATTTTACCCTAATTTTAAAAAAAAAATCAAATCTTACCAAAAAATCTAATGAATTCTAAAAAAATGGGTTTAAAATATCTATGGGGAAGGGTAGATTATGAAAATGTAGGAAATTTATCATTTTGTATATATTCTAAGATTTATTTTTGATGGTTTAGGAGGACACACAAATATTAGATGAAACTACCACTCAATGACATAACTAACATGATGGTTTATAACCATAATTGTTTGTAGTGGAGTGGATGTATAACTACCACCTAGTGTAGTTATGCAATTATTTAGGGAGGCTAAAAATAGGGGTAGATTCTCTCACTAAAATTAGCTCTAAATTTTTTAAAAGATGGAGTTGGTATTTGGTCTTACCTAAGGTATTTTATTTATTATAAGTACCTTACATACATAAAATTAAAGATCAAGAGTAGGAGTGTCTCCTCTAAGTCTTGGTACCTTAGAGAGTAGACGAGTTTATTATCCTTGATCATGTTGGGATCTTAAAGGTTACATGTTAAGGATTGTTTTAACATATATTTTACTAATTTATGAAATATTAACCTATTAGGACCTTGATCAAAACACATTTATGCTCCCCTAGGCCCTAAGGGAGTGGAAAATCACTTGCATTGATGTTTATTGGATCACATGCCTTCCTAAAATTAGTTGGTAAGCATCCATTCAAATTGTCAATAGCATCCATAAGGCTCGTAGTTGGGTGGAGTATTTTGGATACATAGACACACCTAATATGGATGTGAAGTGTGGTGTGAGGATTTATCAAGTTGAGGTATTAGTGATCTCCAAGCTATAGAAATCCATTATTGGTATCTTTGCCTCCTAGATAGTGGGAGATAATGGTACCAACAAGCTATTGTTTAATTAGTCATGGATTTTGTGGCATATTGAGAAGGGGTCATGTTATTCCTAGAGTCAAGATTTATTAGATTGGACCTATATGTATCTCTATCATGTCACTCACCTAGGATCCCTTTTGATTATCCACCTAATGATTTTAAAGAACTATATATATGAGCACATCATCCATTATCATAAGGCAGTATCAATTGGAGGGCCCATGGATATTGGGGTTAATAAATGTATAGATGTGTCATCACTTCGTGTTTTACCCTGATTAGTGGGAAATTTGACAATAACTGACCTAATATACTTACCTTAAAAAGACATGGTTAGGTAATGGTTCAATGAGGCGGTTTAAATTTTAGTAGTTATGGGTGCCACTCATGTTCAAGATAGGCTTCCACATATTGAGTTACATCTTGTAGATAAGGTACCACAATAATTTAAAATACCCTTTACAAGTAAATTTCCCATCCCTAAGATCATTTATAGGGTCATAAAAGAGGTGAGAGTTGTGATATTGGGATGGATAACATGTCACTCACTTATGAGAGGGGTGTCTATCACCAAACCAATTTAGTTGGGAGTGGCACATAGACCTCCCCTATAACCAACTGAGGGAGGAGGATGATAGGGCATGGTAGGGTAATAAAAAATGGTCCCACTACCACCTACACCACCATCACCATAGTAGGACCCCACTTAGGATGACCCTACAAAATAGTAGAATCTATGAGCTAGAAATGGTGAGGCTCTAGAATACATTAAATTTGGGGAGGACATTGACATAAATGAGGAGGAGGCCATTGATGTTGATATTGACCTAGATTGGCATGAGGGAGATCCATGTAAAATTTTTATTTAAATATTTCCATTTAATAATTTATATTTCATGTTGCATATTAGTTATTTAGGTGACTTTACATGTTTTAGATGTTTATATAGATTGGATATGGCATTGATTTTTTACTCTATGATTGTATATATTGTAAATGAGTGGAAGAGTATGATGAGGCACACCCTAATCAACCTTTTTTAGCTAAACATTAGCATGATTATAAACTAGCTCCTACTATATCTTAGACTTAATACAAGTATTGGATATCATATAAATGTATTTTCCCAACATATCTAGGGTAAATTTTAGTGGTGAATATTCATTAATTCATGAATATTTAGTTTTTAGGAATTTTGTTTTGGTGATTTTGGAGGGATAGTAAATAATATTAGGTCACCTAAAAAATCATAATGTAAGTTATTTTATGGGTCAACTCACCAATTTTTTACAATAATTCCATGGTTAACCATCCAATACACCTTATATATATAGTAAATATGATTCCATGGGTAATCATCCAATTCTACTTTCAAAAAAGGCAACCACTCAATGATATCAAACAAGAAATCTTTCAACAATGTAAAATGTTTGGCTAAACCATATTAGTAACCATATAACACTATATTATAAACAATTGAAAATGAATGGGTATATAATTCTTTCCAATGACTAGTTACATCTGCACTACTCCAAACTAGTTGTATCATTCATTTAACTAATTGGTTGCATCTATACCACCATTGAAAGGTTGTATTATTTGTTTTAACTGATTAATTGAATTTATGATACAAATAAATAGTTACATCCTAGTTATCCCTAACTATTTATATCTCTCTAATAATCATCTAGTTTTATCATACTAGAATCGACTGGTTGCACTACTCATCATCCTTTGAAACCATTTGGTCACATAATTTATTATTATTTTCTATGTAATAAAATGTCATATGGTGGTAATGGTAAAATGAAATGATAATTATCAATAAAATCAAGCATATTATGCTAATTTAGAGACCCCAAAAAAATTCCACACAATCATCATGCATTAAAAATACATGTAGTTATTAATATTTTTCTAAATTATTGTAAACTTGATTTTAACTGTCAATAATAATATCAGAACCTTTTTACATGGATATATCCCCATTGATAATGATTGTTTTTCACAAGAAATAATGAATCATAATAACATCTCACCACCTAAATATTTTATTGATGGTGACATGTCACCAGTCAAATATGTTCCTCTGGCTCTAGATGATAGTGATGATGAAATTAAACTACTAGATGAGATTTTTAGTGCTTATCAAACACCAACTTTAGTTAAACATTCCACTCAAAAATATTTTCAAAGGAAGAGAACTACACAAACAATTGAAAGGTATTTTAAGGTTGAATAGGTAGTAAAATGTCCTTTCATTGAACCCACAGATCCTAAAAATGCTAATGATATTCCAACATAATGCATACGTAGAATATATGGATGAAAACTAGGAAATGAACACACAATGTAACTTAAGTTGGACAAAATTGAGAAACATTTTGAAAAAAAAATGTGTTAATGAAGCATATAGATGGATAGACAACAATAACATAGATGGAAAAATATATAAGAATACATGCACGTAAAATATACATTTGAGACTAAAAATGATAAAAATTTTAAAAACGTATTTTTGAGAAAGGGGGAATATTCAAAGCTCAATTTGAAAAATTTATGTAGTGTAATATAAAGTCCAACCATAGATAGTTCTCTATTGTATACCACATTTTTAAAAATGGCAAACCTATTTCTAATTTTTTAGATTATAATATTTTATTTCAACATAATATATTTATTGATATTCCATAATCACATTCATTGGACAATAGTGCTTGGGAAAATGAAAAAATGTCTTGAAATGGTTGAGAGAGAGGATTTGGAAGAAAAAGTTCAAAATTAATTGTTTAAATCAATGTCCATTGATGAGGTCAAATTACTTGATAAGACATCATGAGTTTGTATGCATATTTATACTTTTGAGAACTATTCAAGGCAACATCATATATTATTTCATAAAATGGTATAAAATTATAATGTTGACACCTTCACAAATTGGTTATATCTAGTTTGAGAGATAAAAATGGGATGGATGATTATGTAATAGCTACCAATTTGGTGTGTGTTAGGGATGATGATGCATCAATAATGCAAGGGCATAAAAATGGTCTTTGTGTTCAACTTAAAATAATAGCTTCCCCATATATTATTATAAATTATTGTATGGCTCATAAGATGAATCTTTGATACTAAATTTTTAGCACATTTGGTAATGTATCAAAGGTGGAATAGCTCATTCATGACTTGCATGTTTATATGCCAAGCAGTCCAAAAATATTTTTGGAGTTATAAAAATTTGTAATAGAAGAGACTAATAGTAAAAAAATATTGAAATATGTTGATATAATATGGATTTTTATGTATGAACCTACATGAAATATTTTTTAAGAATATCCATCATTAGTAGGTTTTATGTATAAATACTATATGGAGTTAACAAAGTAAAAAAATTATTGTACCATGTAATAGATTTGGAAACATTAATGACATTATGTGGAACTCACCTAATGTTTAAATAAATCAATTTATTAGTGAACCATGATTAGGAGAGATCCATATATATATTATACTTCATATGGTTGAAAAAATGAGTATGTCAATCTCTAGATATACTATACACGTTGAATAAAAAATTTTAGGGGACCTATTTTTAGGAGTTGGTAAATTTTGACATATTTTTAGAATCCTAAAATCTATTTGAAACTTGATATGAATGATCATATTTTTGTCATAATTAATATAAAAGATATACCAATGCACACTTTATATAAAAGACTTGATTTTTTGGGACCTAAAAGTAAATGACTACATATATCATGTATTCTATACAATATTGTTATATCTAAAACATAGGTTAAATTGAGTATAATTTTATAAAACTTATCTAATGAGATAAGAGATCATTTTCAAAATGATGATTTTTTTGAGTCATGGTAGCTGTGAATCCCATTTTTTAGAACAATGATAATGGTCAATGGATGATGAACAATTCATTTCAAAAATACATGGTTTCTCTTATTAAGTATTTCATTCAATCTATAGATTTCAATGGAGTTAAAATTAGAGGTATTTTTTTAAAGGATATACTAGTGTCTTAGTCAACACATTTTGGAATTACAATGATTGATCAATATTGATGTCTAATTCAACCAACATAAATGGTGTAATTACACAACTATGGAAAAAACTTTATCCCAGTAGCATCCTGCAAGAAAATATTAGTGAATATTTATTATTATATGAAATTTGTCAAACAATTATTTTAGTCTTAGTGGAAGATGAAAGATTACTTAGTGCATTATCTTTTATTAAGTCAAAAATTAGAAATAGATTAGATAAAATAATAGAGACTTGTACGAGATTGTATGTTTCACATTATGTTGTGGACATGTTTCCATATGAAAGAGCTCTATCAAAATGGATTTATCATACTAAAATAATAGGAGTAAATAAAATAAAAATAAAAAGAGAGGATTCAAATATTGACCTTGAATATGGCACTAAATTGTAGATGTAAATGTCACTTATGATGAGTAAGTTTGTCAAGGATTGTTTCAACTTCATGAGTTTTATTTTGATATTTATTGCAATTATCATTTTATAAAATCCAATTTCATATCAATTTTTAAATGTAAAAATTTGAAATATTTAATTCATAAAAAATGGTTATATCATTGTGATTTACTTAATAGATGTTTTCCAAACCTTAATCTATTATCCAAGTAATTTTCCCTTTATGTAATTGGTTCTTCAAATGGGTCAAAAATTCTTTATATTTTTTAAGATGGTATTATTAAATATATATTTTATTAATTTTTAAGAAAATATAAATTTTATATTTTAAAAAAATATTAATAGTTTGTACCTTAAATTATTGCTTAAAAATATGAATACTAGTACTATAATAAAAAATAATAAGAATAAAATAATGCATAAAGCATAGTATGGATCTGAATACATAGAATAGGTTTATGACAATCAATAAGAAATGTGTTTTTATTAACCTTTAATGTGTTATTTGGGAACTAAATTATTTTTAAGGTAAGGTATATGTGTGAGTGTTTAATCTAATACTTAAAATTCTAAAGTAGGTATCACAGTTAAAATTTACATTGATTTTTCATTCATTATTTTTTCACAGTCAAGTAACCCTAAACTAGGGTTTGAGACACTAAAAACCTAATAACAAGAAAATTAAAATTGATATGAGTGAAATAACTTATTTAAATCACAATATTTATTAATTTATTCAAATACAAAGATAAAATAAATCTATAATGTTATTGAACAAGAATCCCTAATTGAGAAGAAAAAAGACATTATTGAACCCCTACATCATTATAGATTCATATCAAAAAGTTTAAATTGATCAAGATTAAAGTGTCAAAGAAAAAATAAATAAATAATTTCATAATTAAATTGGATTAAATAATAATGTAAAAAAAAAATATAAACTAATTTCAACTTTGAACCAAATCTTTTACTTAGTCCATGTCAAAGAGATCAATAAACTTTCCATTGACCAAAGAATCAAACCATAATTATTCCCTACACTATGTATACACATAATATTTTAAAAGTTTATAAATTATTTATTATTTCTATCTTTTGACAATCCATCAAGTCTCATTCTCTCTAAGTGCATGCCTTTATGAGTGTACTAGAAAAGGGGTGGGTAGACCATTAGTGCTTGATAGTATTGTTGTTCCCTATACTAACACTTAAAAACAACACAATTCCATCCTATATGTTTCCCTAATATTTGAAACCTCTCTTACACACTCCTATAATTAATTCACCATCTAAAATAGCACCTAACTAAGCTAAAACCACTTTTTATCATTCTTTGAACATAGTCAAATCAACTGACCCTATTCTAGGAATTGAGCAAATTATAGGACTTAGTTAGCTCATCCAACCTAATTCAAGACCTAATTAATTTATTTAATATATAAATGGGTTTAATTTATTGGATACATTTTTTATAATGGTTTAGGGTTATATCCAACTATATAAATACATGATTCATCCCATTTTCATAAAGAGATAGATATAATCATTCATTTGTGTATCTGCTTATTCACCATTATACTTGAGGAGTCATTGCTTAGTATTTCATACTTCCTTTGGAGATAATAATCTTATCATGTAGGAAAAGTTTTTTTGATTCATATGATAATTTTTATATCCCAGATCTGACCTATCTTTGTTATCCTTAAAAAACACAACAACCTTTTGCAAAGCACCATTGGCCAAGGGAGATATTGAGTCTTGGTGGGTTCACTTTCAAGGTAAGTACTCCTAAATCTTACTCCTATTTCATTAAGTATATATATTTTCATGTATCATATTATTAATGTATTTCTCTCTCCATGCTTAGAATTACCTAATAATGACTTGAGTAGAGTTATTCTTTGCATGTTTACTTTTATGTTTATTATCCCCCACTAGATTAGAATTTACTTTGTTAGAAACCATATGACCTATCTAGGGTTATTGTCTTGTATTGATAAAATAGAGGCTTTATAACCCTCTCTAGTAATTTTGTGTGGTAAGAGACCCCTTAGTTAGCTCTAGCAAATCCATTTAGTTCATGACCTCGATTCTATAAATGTACCAACAAGTAGATGGGCTAGTTTTATTTATCTTCTCTGAGCTAGGATTTATTTGTAGATCAGATTCACTTTCCATTATATAAATGTTGGTGAAACAAACATAAACTAACCCTTTTAGGTTTTATTTCATCCTATAACTTATTATTTATTTAATTTTTACATCACTAGATCAAATCTATTAACTTAGTCTAACATTTATTGTGTAGGTTTCATACACAGTAAATACAATCAAATCTATTTGGAATTATGCATGTCATATTCAACTATAGGTAACTAGATTGATCTAGTTGACTTGGTTTTATTCTTCACATGCTGGTTTCCAGACTCAATCAACCTAGTTAACTTTGTTACAAGTTAGAAATCTTCATCTAGATAACAAATTATAAAAACAATAAATTTAACATCTTCAAAATAATCACATTCATTCTCACCAACTTAGTTATTTGTTTTACTTCATTTTAGTCTATTTTTTCACAATTTTAAGTCTATAAATCTATAACCTTAATGTCAACTCAGTGAACTAGATCAACTTAGTTTTGTAATTACTTCTTGCCTAGGAAATTTAGTAGATTTATTTAATTATGTTTATTTATCCCTTACTTCAATAGATAGAATTGACGTATATGATTATGTTCTATAATATTTACATACTCACTCAACCTGATTAACCCTATACTCTTCAAACAAGGGAATTAACTCACATTACTATTAATTAAATCATCTATCATTTTTCTACTTGCTTGCTTAGAGTAACACAGACTAAATAGGAAAGTTTAATTTATCAATTTAGTCACACTAATTTTTATTTCATTCACACACTTATAAAACACATAATATAAAAAAAATTAAACAAATTCTACCCAAGGTCTACCTACTTGGATTTCATCACCAAGAGGGACATCAAATTAGTTTTCTAGCTAAGTATAAATATGTGGTTACTGGTATATATTGGCAAATCACTTGGCACCCTTATCTCTATGGGATTATGAAGTGAGTGGGTAGGCCCCAATTCTAAGCCATTACCATCATTAATACATATCCCTTTCAACCTTAACAACTTGAAACCATCTTTAGCCTACCTTTCTAGTTTATTTCTAAAGCCAATTCCCTATCACACTTATTCTTAATAGTTATAATTTAAAACATTCAAGAATGATTGCATAGATAAACTTTTATAATTTTATCATTGATTCTTAATCTTTATAAATTGTATGTTGTATTGAAAAAATTGTATTGGCTAGCATTGGCACAAGGTTTGTGTTGTGTGTCATAATTATATTAATTGAGTCAACCTAGTTGCATGTGTGTTTATTTCAATTTATATGATAATTAACATTAGATCATCCAAATTCATACTTTTAAAACTTTTATTTACCCTCAAAACATATTCAACTCACTCAACTATGTATCCCATAATTATCTTCTTCCTATAGGACATAATCATCGTATTTGACCTAGTCTCACACATGCTAGTCTATTTTCCCTTCGCACAAAACATGGTCATTCTATCTGACCTAGTCTTTCAAAGTTTGGTATTTATTCCCTTCTACAAGACACAATCATCCTATTCAATATATTCTATGATAGACTACCTATTTTTTTGCCTTTAACATGTAGTCGACTTGTCTAATTGTGTTTTTTAGACTTTCTTAGTTTAACCATCTATAAAACATAGTCAACCTCTTTGAATGTGTATATCGAAGCATGTACTACATATATTATTAAATATAAGTGTTGACTAGTTTGACCTATTATCCTTAAAGTTTATCCTCATTTATGACAAGTTTTTTAACTTCCATACCTCATCATGAATTTCTTATTTGATAATAATATAGAATTGAATCAAACAAACATGATGATTTTCACTAATACCAATAAGTTTCCTAAAACAAATTTGGTGTCACCTACCATAGATCAATGTAATTTCTATGTTACCATGTGTAGTACTAATTATGGGACTCCCTTATTCTTCCACCACACTTAACCCCTTGTTTTCACTAGAAGATGAGTGTGAACTTGAATACACAACTAAAATAATTTTTTTCATCAATTAAAATCATCAACATAGAGGAAAATATCCTATAATCATATATAACCCCATGATGGGATATAATATATGATAACCCCATTCACTATCCCCTATATTTTACCAAATATTTGGGATAAGCCCTTTATTTTCATTCACACCTTGTCCCTATATCATGTCTCCTCATACTATGGCATTATCCTTTATGTCTTCTTCTACCTCCATGCCAATTATTTATACAAATATGGAAATTTAAACCTCTAGTATATATCTTCAAAATACCAATACCCATATGCATGATACTAGTGCATTTGATGTTACTAATGTTTATTATGCTACTAGTGCATCTCATGCTACTAATGATTCTTATGATGCTATTGCATCTCATGTTACTAATGATGCTTATGATACTAGTTCATTTTATGATATTAATGATTCTCACACCACTAGTGTGGAACATACCACTACCTCATCTCACACTCATAGTGCATATAAAGCTCTTAATACTTTTCATAACACTAATGCATCAAATGTTTCTTTGAATAACCAAAATAGTGCTAATAAAAATCAACTATTATTACAAATTCTTAACCAAACGCATACATTTCAAAATAATAATTAAAATCAAATGATGGAAATGCAAAATAACCTAATACATCTCCAAAATCAACCCCACCATACTCAATGGGGAGTGAAAAATCCTAATGCTTCTCCACTCCCCTTAGGGATTCACATGGTAACATTATACCACAACCTCCACTTATCAAAAAAATAATCTAAGATTCACAAAATAAACCCCTAGTACCTCAAATTTCTAACATTGACATAGGAGGTATCACTCCCACCATCACTTATAATGGATATATAGATCTTACCTTAAATTTAAAAACATTTGGAAATCTTTAAAAATATTGGGTTAAGATTAAAACTTTTGTAGCCACTAAACTCTTAGTTAAAATTCTTTTTGGATATTTTATATTGGTACAATAAATTGAAAACCCACTCCATTACTATATTATAAGTCTTTGTTAATTCAATAGTCCAATAAATCCAAACTAGTGATCTTCCTGAAAATAGCTTAGCTCATTTAATCAATTATAAACAACTAGAAACTAAAATGGCACAAGTTTTCATCAAATAATGGAAATCTTTGTCTAATAAAGTTGAGCATAATATTGTAGATGAAAACCTCTTCCACCTATTTACTAATGTTCTCTACCCTAAATTACAATATCTCATTAGGACCCTCTCTCTAAAAAATTTGGAAGAGGGTCTTAACCAGGCCAAATGCCAAGATTTTCAAATACATGAATTTGAACCTCCTCAACTTATGATGGGCATTCACATAATTATCAAGAATCAAAATTTCCATGCAACTAATTATAGTTTTATTGACACTTATGAAACCATACACACCATCCAAGCTATTACTACAAATAGTACCATGGAGCATGTTAATCCCATTAATAAAATTATCATGATCCCACATTTTCTAAAAATAATCATGCTAATGTGCACAAACCATTATCATTAGAATAATTTAAAAATTTCTTCCAAGACCTTTACCCTTATATCTTGACCCCACTCATCCTATGAAGACATCGTATGCTCCAAATAAATTTTGTTAGTTTCATGCATGTTGGGTCCATTCTCATGAGACTTGTAGACAATTAATAAATATTTCTATAAATTTTCTCCTTGGTTCCAACTTTGACCACAAATCCCTTATATAAAAATGTCAAAAATATTATGACATTGAACTTAAAGCTCATGAAACACAAAATAAAAATCAATCTTTAAACCAAGCTAATGTTCATTTAGCTATCTATAAAGATCCCCTTCCTAATCACCAATATAACGTTGAACAATTTACCCCTAGTAATCTGCTAGTTGGTTGTGTTTTTTGGTCTTGGTACCTAGTTTTTTGAACTTTTACTTTGGAGTTTCCAGGTCTCTATAAAACATGGGGGCTATCTTTGGTTGTTCATTTGTTAGCGTCAGGTCTTTGTATCTTGGTTTTGTTACTTCGGTGAAGTAGGCTTCAGGCTTTCCTGTGGATGTTTTTGTTTTATCTTTCTCCTTTTGTTTAGGGTTTCAGGGTCCCTTCAAAACTTGTTTTTACCTTAATCTAAAACTTACCCCTAGTACCAACAACATTGAAATTCTTATAGACCTCAACACCAGTGATGAAAATGTGGTTAATATGAATAATATGAGAAGAGTTTTACTTGTATTGATTTAAAACAAATACGTAACCATCACACCTCTTCAACATGTTTCATTATTAAATACACTCCCCCATCCCATCTCATAGAATTAGAGCATTATGAACCAATAAACATATAATCCCCCAACAACACAATCTAACCATACCTCTCATACCATTGATATAACTTATACTCTTTTCCCAACTTACATAATCCTTCAAACATCCTTCAAACTTTGAATATTATTTATTTTACCCAACCACAAGAAATACCCAACAACACAACCACATCAACTAAGGTTAATCAACCTAATTTTTACTAACCTAAACCAACCATACTTTATCAACATAAAGTTCATTGCACATACAACCCCCATTAAAAGGATTTATTACAACACTGAGAACCTTTATCCAAAATCCTCTCATAGGTTATGATCAATGGTATCTTATTCTTGAACTTTCCCATCTCCCATCTCAAGTTCCCTTTTTAGATATTATATGAACTTCTCTCCACCATTGTAATAATCCAATACAACTATTATAAAAAATGAGCATCCTTCATCCTCCACTTGTAGGTGAAGAAGTTACCTTATCTAGATATGAAGATAACATATTTAAACATTGTGAAGAGATGTCCATCCATGTTGATGAAATAGTGGGCACTTATCTCTCACTTAATTTTCCTATCTCTTCTATGATTCCTAATAAGATATTACTTCATGTAGATGATCTTCCTTTATTCATTACCATTAAAATATGTGATATCCAAGTTAAACATGATTTAATTAATCAAGGTTTATGATTTTTTTTGCCTCACTTGAATATTTTAAAACACTTGGATACTTTGAATGTAATCTTAAATCCACATGTAGTACATGTCAAAAATATGGCAAAAGACAAATGCCTCCTCTAGATTGTGTTTAACTTCCCATTATTATCTATTTGAAAGTCATGATATTTAACTTTCTAATTTATCAACATATATTACTTGGTCAACTTTAGACACATCATATTAGATAATCTTCTTCATCTATATGTTGATGTGTCAAATCAACTTATAATAGTGTTATATACAAAATTCAAGGGGACATGAATACTTAGAATTTTGAATAATTCCAAGAATGATGTGCTTTTATAATAACCACCCTCAAACCTTTACCTAGTATTTCATTTTGAGAATCTTAATGCTTTAACTATCTTGTCAACTCAACTAGAGGTTATAATGGTCATCCTAAACTAATAGGAAATCTTACACGTAACCTCTTAGATTGCAATGATGATGGATTAGATGAGTTAAACATAAATATCAAACTTTTGATCTCTCCCATAACACCATCACTCAAATTCCTCCTCTTCAACCTTGATCTTGTTAGCAACCTTTTACTGACATAACATTTATTCTAACCAAAACTAAACCTTCCATTCACCATGCTTCCTCAACTAATAACATAGTTCACTCATGTACTATCAAGTTGCATACACCTGATTATGATGAAATTATTCTTTAGATGATCCACTTTTAGTTTTATTCATCCAAAATAAAAATGTAGATTTTCTTAGATATAATTCTTATTTATTTCAATCTTTTAGTTATCTTTCTATCATTGCTTCTTTTATATCACCTGATAGTTTTACTCTATTGTTCATAGGTTATAGATAAAACACACATGTATCATGACTCAAGTCATAGTAAAACATCTCAGGAGTATGCTTATGAAATATGCCATGATAGGACCTTACCTTTTATATATATTATGATCCTTTTATTATTCTTATTTCATAGATGTTAGACACTCTGATTAGACCCATTACACATCTAGCCATACCTACATATGAGCGTAGTCCAATTCCAACTCTATCTTCTCCATACCTTGGTTATGGTCTTCTACCATAACCTACTCTTGATCCCTTACCTGTAAAATGGGAAGATGAACTATATTATGATATTCATAAAGTTATTGGTCATTAGACTAAGGATTTTCATTTACATCAATAGCAACAACCTTTTTCTTCAACCAATTCAACTATTTAAACTCCATAGTCTATTAATAGACATATATATTGCTTCCATGGAACAAATAACCATTCCTCTACTCAAAACCAAAATCTTAGATAGTAAATTGATAAATTACAAGCAATCACTACATATCCCAAAGATAAGACTATCCCACCTCTCAAACTACTTATAGAGTACATCCCTAAATATGGGGAGGTATATTATCTTTGGCAACAATGTTATACAAATCATACTGATTAGTGTCAAGTGATTCAAAAACATATTTTAGATCTCCCATAGTGTGCAATAGTACCAATTATTCCTCATACTATAGTTTAATTATGAACAAAGGCTCCTCTTTCTCTATTAGTTGTACCTCCTCATGGATCCTTATATACTATTCATATTGAGATATATATTTCTTACATCACGTATCACACATAAGAGGTACTACATGAGCATCACTCTTCTTTTATTACACCTAATTTTTTAGTAGAGATGATATGGAATAAATCCTTTGCATAAATTTCTATGAAGATTGATGAGACTCTTACTAACGTTAGAATTTAACTGCACAAGGATGTGTCAAATGTTATGGATGAAATTTATGGTTAGATCTATCAGTATTTATAAACATAACATGGTGTTCTCTAGTGTTATTTATAATTTTATTACATGATTTGGATAATATTTGTTATTCAATTATATATTTTATATTTTTGACTATATGTCAAACATGATTTCACTTATTTCCTTTGCATGAACCATTAGATTTTAATTTGTGTTTTACATGGTTTCATTATATTTATCTTTATCTCATGGCTTATTCTCATTATTTTCATGGCTTAAAACTTATGCTTATCATTTCAATTATTTCATGGATTCCTTTATTTTTCTTTGACGATAAATTTCTATCTTTCAAACACAAATAAAGATAATTATTATTGTGATTTGGTTATACAACCCTTATTCCCTTAGTATTTTATCTTTATCATATGATCAATTAACAAACATTACTTCTCATTGTATTACTTATATACATTAATATTTTTGATCTCCTTTTTACCTTATTATTTTTTGCATACTAAAAATATATACAATTGAAACTTGAGCTTACATACTGGTTCATAGGTAAGCCTATGTTGTTTAGTCAGTCATATCTTTGGTTACTTAGTCTCTTATAACCAAATTCCAATGCTTATTCATATGTATCACTTTTATCACTGATGTTGGTTATTTCAAATTCATATGGAGGAATAATTTTATAAAAAAAAAAAAATTAAAAGCCTAATGATTTAAACAAAATGCATTGATCCAAAAGGAAAACATAAAATTCAAAAGTCTAATCACACCAAAAGATATGAATTCCTATCTTTAGCACATCTCTTATTATTAATCAAATATCAAACTCAAAAAATGGCCTCATAATATATATAAGGTCCATTAGGGTGTGGTAGGCCATTATATTAGGATAGGATAATAAAAAATACTATAGTGATACCTATATTCTCACGTAAGTACCTAATCCTCAAAGTAGACCATGGCTCTATAAGAGGTCCTGAGGATTAGGGAACATGTTTTGGGAAGGTAGGTTTATTTTAATTTCCTTGTTTATATAAAATTCATGATGTATTTATTAATATTCCACATATTTTGCTATATATCTTTATGATTATTGTAAGTATCTATCCTTTGTATTTTTATGGTCACTAGCCTCTTAGTGTCTTTCTTTCTTACCTAGCATGCCTCATGTTTACTAAGGTTTTCTCTTAAATGTCTATGTCATTATTTTTAAAATCCATATTTCATTATAACAATCCTAATGTTTCCACTTGATTAATATTTTTTTGTTAATTGATAATACACCTAGGGTCCCCTTTTGTGAGTTGCATTATAAGACCTTGGATATGACTAGACATTCCTCACAAAACATTTCCTTATTTTTCCACTTATTACCATTAACCTCATTGGTGTTACCATTATGATTTTGAGTATAAGACCTTGGATAGGACCATTCATTCCTAAAAAAATAATGCATTAAATTCCATTAATCAGTTCCAACATTTGTATCCATCACATTAGTGTTCCCTTTGTGAGTTTTAATTTAAGACCTTAGATAGGACTATTTATTCCTCACAAAATATTCCAACAAAACTTAATACTATTACTAAGTCATAATAATATTACATGCTTAAAATTTGAGATAATTTGTGTTACATTATGATTTACAAAAAAAATAGATACTTCTCATCTTGATTTAGTATGTTTTATGCTTACTTATAACCATTTCAATTTATCTTCCTATTTTTCAATTACGTGTATTTTTACAACCATTTTATTAAATTTATCATACTTCCCATATTTATTTAGTATGATTAATTTGATTTATACTTACATTTTGGTCTTCCTTACATACTTCCCATCTTGATTTAGTCTGATCGATTAAATTTATTGGACATTTATTTTCATATAATTTGTTATACCCTATCTTCCACTTTATTACAACATTTTTCATGCTTCCAAAACTGATTTAGTATGACTTATATTTTTTTTAATTTTGTGCAATTTTAATTATATATGGTTTGAAACATTTTTTATCTTTACTTTACCATTTTTGATTTTCTAAATTCATTCATACTTTGTTTTATACATTTCCCATCATGACATAGTGTGTATTACATTTTTATGATTGTACTTTTCCAAATTATATGTCTTTATTTTTAACCATGCATGTGTGTCACATAATACTAGAAAAGAAAACATCCACCACATATTTCCCATAGCATATATAACAAAAGTAAAATACATGCTCTAAAATATAAATTCATCCATACATCCATAAATAACATCAATATAAATCATAGATAAATAAATATCCATATCAATTTATATGACATGAGTCTGATAAAAAATAATAAAAATACAAATATAATATTTATATCTCTAAAATTGTGCTACATCATGTCTATCTTTTGGTCAGGCCACACTACCCATATATTCCCCCTCTAAATAATATGTTACAATGAGGTAGTTTGAGATATCAAACCACCAACCTATCCCTATAGATTGGCCACCTAGGCTCACACATGTCCAAGATCTATAGATCACCATATGGGCATCTCACTCCTAGGGTAATGTCTACCATGTTTAATCCTCTCCCTCATTAAATCCTGTAGGTAGATTTAATCCATCCCCTCATGTATTTAAATATAGATCTACTTCCCCAACCAATTGAAACTAGATAACATAATACTGGGTATATGTTACCATAGGATCCACCAAGGTGAATGGATCATAATACAACATTACCTCATCAAAAATATCATGGCATATGGCCAAAACCATGGTACCCATTATAATATCATTTATAGTATTACTTATAAAACATAAACCAAATATACATTAGATCATGTGTGTGTGTGTGTGTGTCCAAATCTCCAAACCATCTATCTATACCAAGTACATAAATAATTATGTAGCTATCGATCTATCCAAAAACATAAAGCATTTCTTTCCAACACTAATTTCACCAACCATGGTATCCATATCCAACAAACCATTAAGCACCTATATAAGATACCTCCATATAAATAAAAATAATATAGTCAATACCTATTCATGTCTTAGTCCTATCCTCATTTTCCTCTTTATGAACCAACTATGTCTAACCTCAACTATGAGATATCCATGTGTGGAAACTCTTTCTTGTGTCCTCCCCCTTTGATAGTGCCTCCATTTCCTATGTGCTCATGGTGGTCATTGTCATCCTTATTATGTATTTGTAATAGCCTCACCTATATGCTCACCCTTACATCTAAAACTATCACATCATCTATCTTAGGCCTATCCAACCCTATTGTTTTTACCAACCCACCTTCTATCCTATTATATTTTTAAGAACTCTTATACCCCCTATACCTATAGGATCTCTAGCATGTTGTGCCCAATAAGTAGGCACTACAAGGGGGGTCACCAAATGTGTTAAGACTAATTTTTTAGGTATATAAGATATAATATTTGGCTCCACATATGAGGTATAATGTCTATAAATGTGAAATCATGCCAATCTAGTAGCCATAATATCCCAAGATTGCTGACTAGCTACAATATCATTATAAGGATACCATATTATCTTCCTGTGAGTAATGGTCTACAAATATAGGTCATAGGGCATGCCATGAACTACATGACACTACTTCCATCTCACCACACAAGGTAGCCTATCATACACAACATGAGGAAACCCATTTAATTGATATATAATAAACCTCTCATATATCTAATCACTCAAAAAAATAAGGGGGACCATGGTATTTTTCCCCTAGATTAGAGTACCATATATGTCATGTATGAGTTACATCCAAATGATATAACCCAAATCATATAGATCACCATGCTCTAGGATAGATTAACATAATGCTATGAGATAAAACCATACTGTTGAGGTCAATATACCCCCATTTATACAAAATGGGGACCCTTGTGTCAAATTATGCAAGATTTTACCTTAAAATTGAAAATTCACTTGATCATAATATATATATATATATATATGTATATATATATATATATATATCATGTTTGTACATTATTCATAACTCTCATTTAGATTAATGGACATATTGTTAGATGATCATGATTTCACCCCTTCTAAAGTTTCTAAAATTTTATCTTTATGTTTTAGGTCATAGCTCCAATGGAGTCCATTTAGAATAAACAACATCTAGGTTTTATGATTTAGTAATGATTTGATCTTTTACTAGCCTTTGGTTTGATTAAATCAAGTTAAATTCATGTCTGATTATCTTGAAACCCTAACTCCAATTACCCTATCTCATGCCATTCGTATTAAATTCAAATTTGGTAGGAATATTTTACATGGGAACATTTCAATTATGCCATAGACTTAGTTCAATTTTTATCCTAAGGCTTAGTCTTATATTTCAACATGACCAAACCTTAGGCTAAAAATATTATGCTTGGTCCCTTTATGTCCTATGACCCCCTAGTCTATTTTATTATTGGCATGGTCTAACTAGTGCATGGTCATTTTATTATAAATATTAGCCTAAAGCCTTACCCTAAATTTTATCATATTTATTAATATAAAACTTAGAATACATCTTTAGGATAGGTATTTTATTTGTTTGTGTCCCCTTTAACATGTTTTTAAACTTATCTTAGGACTTTAGCCTATAGCATTACTCATATTTATTAATATGAATTCAAACATTAGTCTAAGACTTTAGCTTAAAAATTATGTTCCCCAAGCACTGACTTAAACATATTTTTTATTTAAAGGATCAACAATTTGTTTGCTCATATAATCATGATCCAAAGGTGTAAGATTAAATTTAAAGATCCTAACCTTAATTAAAATTTCAAGTATCTTTTGAGGATCGATGACACACATTTGCTTAAGTAGGATTTATCTAATGATGCATATTGAGTCAAGACTTCAATAGAGCCCCAAGACAAGTGAGAGGGTGACAAGTGTCACAATCATAGGCAAATAACATTGATAAACCAATAGCATTCAACCCTATAGATCAAGATCCAATGATCAACATTATCTTGTATAAAGACGATTGAATGACATGTAGAAAGCATTGAAAATTCAAGGACAAATGTGGAGGCAACATGTTGCATACCTGTAGGCCACCAAATTAAAGCTTGAGCATATTTTTAAAATTGATGGTATCTATTCACACATACACATTCCTATCAATAGTACATAGAGTAGGAGTTATAATTAGGTATATTGAGATCAATGATGCTTATCAAACATTTAAAAGTTAGGGTGAATGTAGAAGTGAAAAGTGACACAACTATAGGGAATGTAGTGAGTAACTAATGGCATTTAAGTTATTAGATAAATATTAATGTTATAAATTAACTTTTGTAAGGATAAATACAATGGTACAAGATCAATGTGGAATTTTTAAAAGATAACAGTCACTTTATAAACATTAATAAGCAAAGTCTATGAAAATTCCATGAGATGCCACAATGGAGCCACATAATCTACACCAATCAGTTCAAGAAATTTTTGGGACCCAATAAATTCAAAGGTATAAATACAAGTATCCAAACACAATCTAAGTCATTAATCTCACATAAGTTCAAATAGTTGTCACCATTAAAGCACTATAAGGAACCTTCAAAAGACCCTAGAACTTTTGGAAGCCCTAATTTGACCTTGTGATCATCATGATCAAGCTAAGAATATTGGATTGTCATTTGACAAAAGATAATTTGATCTAGAAATGAATTAAAAATTAATAGTAAGTAATTTAAAGAGAATTAGAATGATGACAAACCCAAAAAGTGTCTCTAGAGAATAGTTAGAATTATATTTGACCTCGAGCATAGAATAGAGAGTTTTCAAGGACACATAATTTGACGCTACAGCTTTAAATACTGGGGAAGACAATTGGTTGAGCTTGTTATAGACCATTGAGAACCAACAACTAATCACAAAAGAAGTGGAGAAGAATATGTCAACAAATAAGCTCTACTATGACATAGTGGTCATTCAAATGATGGATCTCCATTACACCATAACAAAACTTTAGGTATTACATTATATATTTTCTCTCCTATTTTTTGAGATGGTAAAATTGATAAAGGCATGTTAATCAATGACCATACCTAAAAATATATATCTTATATTTTTACCATAGCATTTAAAAACTATTACAATCTACCTAAACCCCAAATAGACCAAACAAAAATCAATAATTGGGCTAAGGAAAATGACTTGAAAACCATCCTTTCCCTATGGTTATATTTTGGAAATCAGGTGTTTTCATATTTCAATGGCAACATTACCATTGGTCAATTTAGACTTGGGATAATAATTATCATAACTTTGATGAATATATTATGTTGAAATCCAACCACCACATGTGTGGAAAAGATTTTGGTACCCTTAGTCTATTTTATGGTTGAGAAGCAACTTACCCCCTTGATGAAATTCTCAACACTTGGTTAAGTAGGTAGATCTTTGAAGTCTAGAAGAAAAATAGGAACCAATTCTATATGATTTCATACCTCCTAAATGCCTTGATTACTACCACAAATATCCCTAACCTAAGATAATGGTCACCTAATGGGACATAAATAATATCCCAATACTATTCAAAATTACACATATTCAAATATAAAGACCACATCCAATTCATATGTGACTATGTTTATCTAGCCCTATCTGAGGCCATAACTAGGAATCCAATGCCAGGAGTTAGCCCCTTGACCAAAAAGTCAATTGAGGTCATGGGAGACATTTGGTTGTATCTAGATTGTAAAATCACTAGGTTTGAAGGAATATAATGCACTCCCCTTAGATTATCAGTCCATGTGCCAAACAAGTTAGTTGAACAAGAAGTGGCTTACTAATTATGCAATGGAATAGATGGTTTGTGAAAAACCAAGAGAATATAACTACTACATGGCTTCCCCTTAACCATTGGAAGGAATATTTTTGTATAATGGGACAACATTAAGGTTGATATTAAATAGAGTACATCCCTTAATCTCCAAATGGATGATCTAAGACAATGGGATCCATAGGGAAGGGTTAAAGAACACTTGAAGGCCAAGGAAATCAATGTACCCTATGATCATCAACCTAGTGATTTTGACCCTATATATATAAATGTATCTTCATTCTCCATGTTCACCTTCATGTTGAAAAAGGACAACATCAAACCAGAATCCATAATTTAGAGGGAGAAAAAAGGGGATGATGACAAATGGAAATTGGGTCTAAGGTAGTATCATTTACTAAGTGTTACACCTTCTAGACCTCCACCAACATAGTTATAGATAAAATATATAACTAAGGAATAACTTAAGAAAATGCTATAGGAAAGAAGTCCTGGTGAAATTACATCTTCCTCAACTCAAGAAAAAGAGTAGGGATCACTAGTGGAGTAAATCTATGTGGTAGTACTAGACCTTAATGAAATAATTGAAGATTCTATAAAATTTATATCATTAGCCTATGAATCTAAGGATGGTTAAATGGAGATAACCAAAGAATAAAAAGGAGAAGGATGTGTTGGACCTGGCTCCTATAGACCCTCCCAAAATAAAATTTGAGTTGGCCATCATCCCAGTGAAGGCTAAGAGGACCAAGGTGACCTTCACTCATCCTTTAGGTGAAGTTAATCTCTTTATTGAGGAAAACATAATTTAAGGTCTAACCACTCTTGAATGGTTCATCTATGGAAAATTTCAAAAGGTACCTACCATGCACCATTCTTGGTCATTGGTACAACCAACCAATATTCTAGTGTATGAGGAAGCCAAACCATGGATAGTTACATTATAAGAGGAAGAGAAAATAATGATTACTTTATGAGAATCAAGTGGAGCACAATTATTAACCCCAACTCCCATAGTGATAGAATCTTTAGTTGGTGTTAATTTTAACCCAACCACTACCAGT
Organism: Torreya grandis; assembly: GCA_037957365.1. Lineage (NCBI taxonomy): Eukaryota > Viridiplantae > Streptophyta > Pinopsida > Cupressales > Taxaceae > Torreya > Torreya grandis. The sequence goes on along the minus strand of JARHVA010002467.1, from coordinate 2,157,594 downwards.
TTATAGAGGGTAATTGAGAAGAAAACCATGATTGGTGGAGAAGAATTCACTTTCCAAAAAATGGAACCTTTTGTTGTATTGACCCCAATTGGAGGATAAAATCTTGTTAAAGATCTAATATTTGAAAAAAAATTCCTTGAAGTGGCTTAGAATCATATATATATCAGTTAAAAAAATGATCAAAGGCATCCTAAAACTAAATAAGAACCTGAAAGAACAAGCCATCATGTCAATATAAGAAGATAAGTTCAATAAATTTGAAGACACCATGACTAATTTATTTAATTATTTAAATTTAGTCAAAACTAAGTAAGATGCAATAATTAAATAAAGTACTAAGGCTACAAGCCAAGTTTTTCAAAGGTAAGCTTCAAGATAATAAGTAAAGGATTTGATCAAGGTATTGACTAAAGATTAGATCCTTGAATTTAGGATAGTTAGCTTAGCCTACCTTAATATGGCTATGTATACATTAATTAATAATATCAAGGCCTTGAGTAGTTGGTCCAAGTAGATGAGCATCAAGCAATAAGAAGATAAAATGTTTCACATTTTGGATAGATTGATCAAGGATCCCACCACACTTAGTCCCTTGGGTCTAATAACTGATGAAGAGTTCAAACATAACACTACTCAATTCATGCAATAAGTATGAAACTAGGGACAAGGGAAAATGTGGGATGAGAATAAGAAGGTCATGGGCCTACTCTTATCATTGAAGGAGAAGATAAGAAATTTCAGGGCCATCAAGTAAGATTTGGAAAGGTCTAAAAAGGATCTCAAGGGCCTGGAATATCAATAAAAAGAGTTGTTCATGAGACCTATCATTGATCTCCAACTCATTAGGGAGAAGCATTATAGAATGGACATCTTGTAGGAGAGACAAAAGATTGTGATAGCACAAGGGTATCCAAGTTAGTTAAGATAGGAATATTATTTTTTAATTAAGCTTGTAAACTTTCAAAAAATGAATATTCTTTTGTAAAGGCATGTACAACTTGTAAAGCACATTGCTTATAGGTCAATCCATTGGGGAAATTTTAGTGTATTCTAAAACATTTAATGAAAGTACAACTATCCTAACACTTTTACTTTTGTAATTAGATATAACTAAAAAACATGCTTCCTTGCATCTTATAAAAGGAGCATTGTCAATTTTAAAAGGGGGTGAGTTCTTAGAGCCAAGAGCTAATTGTAACTTTGAGAAATTAATATTACCAAGGAATTATGTAAAGTTTGTCTATGTTTGCTTATGTCTTTTGTTATCTTAGCTTATCTCTCACTTATTTGTTCTAATTTCTAGATTTGAATGGTTCTTATGAATTATTTATGTGTACATTTAAATGTAGATTTGTTAACTTGTGCTAATTTTAGGTTAATTGAAAGTTTTAGGTTAATTTCATTTGCTTACTCTTATTACATTTGGGATAATGTTTTTTGCTTGTAGAGGTAAATATTTAAAGTGAAATTGATTCTTATTTTCACATTTCACCCCATTTTTAGATGTTTGCCTAATGTTTAATAGGATTTGAGCTTATGATACTTCATGTCATGCATTGGTTAAGTGCATGCCTAGATGAAATTTGAACTTTGTCATGATATTTGGAATGAGGATCAACATCTCTTTTTTGTCTTGCCTTTCCTTTTGTTCATTTTTAACCAGAACACTCTAGCTTAATTTTCATTGTAAATACTCATCTTAGATTTGTCTTTAGATTATTTTTTTATCATAATTCACCATTATTGACATAACATACGTTATATTTTTCATAGACTAACTTTTGGCCATGGTGGCTTCCAACCACCAAACATTATAAATATTGTGAAATAGTCCACTTGCTTTACCACTATTTCATCAATAGATAATAGGATTATCACAACCTATAACTCATATACTAAATTCTTATAATTCTAAAATGAGAAGTGTTCTTGAACACTCTAGGCACTTGTGATACATATTCAGCCATTAGCACATACCTTCCCATCTAACTTGTGACATAACACATGAATTATCACAAGTCATATCAGAGCCTTCTAGATATATGGAATGGTGATGATAGACACATCAAATAATCTCACCCATAACCTAGGGTAAATTAGATCTAAGATAGTTTTCCAAAGTGCTAGGGTTTGCCTCTCATCCTAAACCTATGATGCATTATAAATGATAGGATTCCTAATAATGGGAAGTCTAAACAAAGTATGGACATCTTCCAAGGTGATGCCTACCTGTATGGTATCCCCATCTGCCTCTCATCAGAAAGTATTGGTTATCCACTCCCATGCTCCTATGAACATGATGAATAGATTAACACTAAGAGGGATCCTCCACATCTCCTTTATGCCTCTAAATCTTATGGAAATTAGTCATACTTGGTCCACATATGATAGTAACTCTAGTAAATTTTGTAGCCATGATGCATCCACCAAGTCTCAGAACCTCCATCATCTCATAAAAATGATAAACACCATAGAATGTGTTAGATCTCAGTATAAAAATAATCAAAATACATTCTTAAAATTCTTAAATTAATAAAAATTAACTACTTCATCACCCTATTCTTGTTTTTTATTGTTCACCCTTTTTTTACACACTCGGTCCTTTTGATACTAAATCAACCCTCTCTACCTCTTGACCAACTCTGTCAATCCTCTACTACATATTCATCCCATTCTTATAGGCAAAATTATCCTCTTTGATTTTAAATCATCACTTTCCCATCATTTTCATACTACATTATCCTTCTATTACATAATCAACCCCATTTAATAGACTATATACACCCCTACTATATACTACATCAATTAGAATACACTAAGCCAGCCATGTCAACATTTCTAGGTAATTTATTCCTCTACCTATGTAGTCATGCACCCCTGTAAATACTAATTCATCCTTATGATATGTATTCAAACACCTTATTTCATCTTGTGTTTTCCAATTGAGTCAGTAAGGCTAACTCTATTTCAAATTTATGGTAACTTTTTAACCATTTACCATTAATGCCTTAGGCATTTATTAGTCTGACTATTTCCAACCCATTTTTCTACTTTGTTCCTATTTTACCTAAAAAATCCTAGTGAAATTTGTAGTACATAAATTTTATCTAACATAATTTTTTTTGTCCCTAGCTTAATTTCAATAAAAAAATACCAAAAAATTGAAATTGATGTATTACCTCCTTGAGCTACATTGGTTGTGGCTGCTAGGCATCCTCACCATGGTTTCTCTTTGGGATAAACTAGGTCTCTCATAGCTCTATTTATTCAAAATAGTAAAAATTAAAAATTATTTAATTTTCACCCTAGTTATATTTACTATTCAAAATTATTTACCCATTAGATTCCATTTTTCCCCATAACTTTGTTTCTACTAACTCTTTTTCTAAAAAAAATATGTTCTATAATTATAACATCATAGAGAATTTTTATAAATATTTACATTTATATTTTATAAAAAAAATTATTTTTTCACTTATTTTATATGTTCACCTAATGTTCTTTACATTAGACACCTTTCCATTTCTAGCACTTCATTTCTATTCTACATCACTAAGTTCAAAAAGGTATTTATTTTTCAATTTTATCCTTTCATTTGTATTATTTGCTTCTTATTGTAATTTACTTATCTCAGTGTTGTATGTTGATGTTTTATTTTATCAAAGCACCATCCCATGTTGTAACTACATGACATGTGATGAACTTTGAGTGGAGCATATGTATACACACCATATTTTTAAGTTTTATCAATTACTATGCTTTCTCTCTTATAATAACCTATTGGGTCACAATCTCTATGACTGTATGCCTTAAAAGGTGCACTAGTAAATGGGTGGGTAGACCATTGGTGTTTTTCAAGATTTTTGTTCTCTATACCACTACTTAAAACTAGTATAATTCCCTCCTATATATTTTTCTAAGTGTTGACGCCTCTCTTGGAAACTCTTATAATAAATTCACCACCTCAAATAGCCCCTAACTAAGTCAAAACCCCTTTTTACCATATTTTCAACACAATCAAATGGGTTAACCCTATTTTGGGAATTGGGCACATTATGGGACTAAGTCATCCCAACTAACTTAGTCTAAGACTTAACTTATTTATTTCCTAAATAACTACGTCAATTGGGTTGATTATGTCAGCTAAAACTTTAGAATGGTTTAGGTTTAGATCCAACTATATAAACACATCCTTCACCCCTTTTTCATAAATATTTAGATAAAATATTTCATTTTGCACATCTACTTATCCACCATTTTACTTGAGGAGTCATTGTTTAGGGTTTCATACTTCCTTTGGAGAGAAGAATCTTATCTTGTGGGAAAAGTATTTTAGATGCATAGGATAAGTATTTTTCCTAGAACTAACCTATGTATGTTATCCTTAAAAACCACATCAACCTCTTGCAAAGCACCATTGGCCAAGAGAGAGATCGAGGCTTGATGTGTCCATATTCAATATAAGTACTCCAAAATCTTAATCCTTTTTCATTAAGTAAATATATTTACATATATTGGCCTATGAATGCATATCTCTCCATACTTAGGATTACCTATACATTGAATTTATTAGAGTTATTTTCATGTTTAATTCTATTTTTATTATCCCCCATTTATGCCATAAGCTTTGGTGAAGATTAGATTAGACTTTACTTTACTTTGTTAGAAACCATAGGACCTAGTTAGGGTTATTATGTGGTATTTCTTAACTAAAGGATTTATAACCCTCTTTAGTGATATTTTTTGGTAAGATACCCATTAGTTAGGTCTAGAAGATCCATATTGGTCATGATCCTGATTGTCTAAATGTACTAACAAGTAAAAGGGATAGTTTGATTTATATTCTTAGAGTTAGGATTGTTTTATAGATCAACTTCACTTTCCCTTATATAGAGATTCCACATCCATAATGATTTAATAAAAGTACATGTTCACTTCCCAATAAAAAATGAACACATAGCTAAATTGAATGATCAAATGCATAATAAAATCTTTTTTTATTATCTAAAATCATGATTGGCGCTAAATATAATGCTAAAAACAATTAAGAAACATAGTTACAACTATAAACTACATAAAATTTCAAATGATAATAATTGAAAAAGATGAAATCACATCACATTCAAATTTATGCTTGCTCCAAACCCATACCAAAAACTATTTTCATTCAACTCATCTATGAATACAATGAAAATGACACCATGTTGTTTGAATTACATCAACTCAGAATATACAACACTATTTATTATATTCAATATAATACATGTAATATTTAAAATGAACCATAACTCAATAAAATAAGAGTATTTGAAACATAATAAACTATTTTTTGAAAATTAAAACTTAACACTATCATTTGAAACTGTTATTTTAAACATAACATTGTCTTTTGAAACATAACAAGCTATTATTTGAAACATTATAAAATATCATTTTTTAATAGACCCTTCCTCTAATTTCTCACAACCATAATTTAAAATACCTAAATCCTCTTCTTTTGTGTCATCCTTTAAAATTCCTACCCTGATAAGATTCTCTGCAGTAGAATTAATATTAGCAAACTTTTCTCTTTCCTCATTCACTGCATCTCTTATTGAAAGTAGACTTAGATCAACATTTATTTTCTACCTCAATAAAATATTAAGGTCCATGTTGTGCTCTATAATTAGTTTATTCAGTGTGTTATTTTGTTTATTTAATAGAACAATCTCTACCTTGAATGTTATAGTACCATTTGAATTTTTTCTTTCATTTGTCCAATGCACATTGAGGACATGTGCTTCTTTTTATAGGTTTTCATATTTTTATTATAATTAAAAAATATAATATAATTAGATAAAAATTACAATAAATAGAATATATTTGATAAAAAGGATGATAAATTACCAAACCTTTTTCCTTCTCACTAGTGGCAGTCATGACAAGGTTTATGTCCCTTGCCCATTTTTTAAAGTAAACTTAGGATTCTACACTTAAATTTTGTAACTTGTTTAACATAATACCTAAAATATCATCATTTTAATTTTTAGAAATTAAATTGACAAATATTTAGCTTGATTGAATAAAGATCAATCTTTGTGGGTTCAAGTTGAACTAATGAAAATAAATTGACTCTTTTTTATTAGTTTTGATAAAGGGAATTTACCTATTTAATAAATTCTTTCACCCTTAAATCCCATAATTATACAACATAGATAATCCATAACACTTTTAATATTAAAATTACATATTCTAAAAGTACATTACTAAGTAAAAAATTAGTATCATCTTCTAATAACTCTAAATTGTCAGTAGTGGGTGGGCTACAATGAAGAGGTAAAAGGTCCTTCCTGAGTGGGTACACTTAGAACTTGAATAAAATCATGTGGATTAAAATAATTTACATTGAGTTCAACACTTTCAATCCCAATATACTCCTCATCAAGATCAATATGTTTTAAAAATGTTACTCCCTGTGCACTAGACACACTAACAAGAGAGAAATTGGGGAACTCATAACCTAGGAATTGCATTATTACTCTACTTTGTGTAGGAAATGATATATTTTCCCCTCATTTGTGAATTTTGGTGGGTGGTAGTGGTTGTTACATACTTTTCCTCATATATTGAGGGTGCCATACAAAAATAAATTTTATTTAAAATGGTAAATTAAAAAAAAATAATGCTAATTTTAAAGTTAACAATTACTGTGTAGTTAGACAGAATATTACCTCTACTCTACATGTCTGATTCAAAGTTAGAGTGGTGTTTTCAACTAAAAGAGGCAACCATTTAGTCAATAAAATATCTAATCTAGTAAACCTCAATTCAAAAACCAAATGTTGGAAAGTAACAAACCTTTTAAAAAAGCTCAAAAAGATTGTGGAACTTGAAATCTAGGGGTTTGTTGAGTTCTTTAAAGTTCTAGGTCAAAAAATTTAGAGTAAAATACAAAAATTAAATAAATATATAAAATAATAGAAAAATAAATTCTCGTAATGTATTATTCATCATCAAAATTTGGAAGTAGGGAAACATATAAGTAGAGATAATTTTAAAGAAGTCCTTAGATGTTTGGAAATTAAAATCAAATGAAATGATTATTCTACAGACTCAAAATCTATAGACCCTTTAGAGGAACAATGTCATTTTGATGTAGGTTGTCTTCATATGTTAAATCCATGAAGTCTTAACTATAACAAGCAAATAAATACTATGTTTTAAATTTCTAATAGCTTATAAAGTAAAATATTTAGGTGATTCATTTGAATGCTAAACTAACCTCCTTCTCATTAATAAAAAAAGAATTTGTGCTCATTTTTGGATGAAGCATAGATGGAATCGATGTTTTCTATAGGTCATACAAGTACTCATAGTACAAGTCTAAAATAAAATTATAATAAGAACTTATAAAAAATTTATTACAAGAAGCATAATTTAATTCTAATCTAATCCTATTAGATATAAATGTGCACCAACTAAATTTTAAAGATGTAAGTGTATGAAGAATGTAGACAAAAACCCAAAAGGGATTATCTCCTGGTCTTCCTTATAAGACTATTCTAGATGAAAAATTGAACCATGGATCTTAGAAATGGGTCTGATATTTTTTCATATTGAACCTCCCTTTTAATCTATCTTTAATGAAAGTGAAAATCATGTAACTAGTGAAAAGTGATGACAAATTACAAAACATTGAGCTTTAAATTTGAATAATAATGTTATAAATCCCAATTTGACTAACCTACAAATTATAGGTAGACTCCAAATATTTTTTCATCATCAATTAACATCACTTTTGTAGCAATAGGGTTCACATTGTGGTGTGGAAGACCTATCAAATTATGGATATCTAAAGGTGAGGTACCAAAGGAAATTAATTTTAAGTTGATGTTAACATTAAACCTTGTCTAATTATTGTCCTAGAAACACATAAGAGATTTTAGCTAGATTGCATCTATTTCATACTAAACCATATAAATGAAACATTCAAATTACACTTTGGAATCCAATAGTTATACGTAAATGGATGTTGTAGTATTTTCAAAATATTAGGACACAAAAAATTCTTGAAAACATATTTTTGTCTAGAATCCATGTAATAGATGTAGCCTATTGATGTTATACTTGTGTTGATGTGAAAAACATGAGAGAAAATACAATGAGAAAATACATGTGAAAGAGTGTAAGAATGAGGGAAAAGGGTATATTTATAATTAGTGTCAAATTTCACGATTTGACACCTAAGTTAGCCAATTGTATATGCAACTTAATGACCTTTATATTTATTGGTTACATTATATAGTCATCTTATTCGATTGATGACCAATTACACTATATAATTGATCATTAATTATTACTATCTAATAGCACTTTACAACTAACCAATTTTGGCTATTGACCTATGATAACATGTAACTAACTATTCATCATATTTGAAATGTTGCATAGTGAAACTAGATGACAATCATTATTAGTTAGTTGGATTATGCAGTCGACCATAAAGTTTTTTTTTATACTTGATGTAACTAGCTAGTAAACATTATCCATTGCCTACATATTGTAGGATGGTAGAGCCTGATATTATTAAAATGCCTAATTTTAGATGCGGGGATGTGTGGGGTCAATTTCTCTCTAAAGAAATTTTTTGTGAAAAATGCATTGTAAAATATTGTAATTTCATAACAAATTTGGACCATTCACTATTAGGTCATAGATCTAATGGTAGAAATTATGTTGGTGTATTTTTTCCCTAATATGTAACCCTCCTTTGATATCAGGGAATTATAATCATGATGACACACTATGTGTGAGTGAAGAGGATATTAAAATAAATGTATTGTAGGTTTTTCCCTTCATTTGTTAGATTGAATAAGAGAAGAATTGGTTATTTCTTTGTGGATGTACCCCATATTGGGTATACCAAATTAAATTTATGTCAGTATTAGGTTGTGTTTTCTACATTTTATTTCCATCTTTATTTCATTAATATTTCTCTGAATTCTATATTATTAACAACTAGTATTAGAGCCAAAGGTTTATTTGATAGATAAACTTGTAATAAAAAAGGGTTCTTGGTTCGATTGGGAGCAATGGAAGAAAAAGGAAAGTTTAAGGTCAATAAGTTTAATGGTCAAGACTACCATCTATGGAAGATGAAAATATAGGACAATCTATATTAGAACGATATTTTCCTATCATTGAGAAAAATAGAAAAGAAGTCATTGACTATGACGGATAATAAATGGGAGGTTCTTGATAGAAAGGCACTAATAATAATACAACTATACCTGGTATCATCGATGGCCTTCAATATTTCAAAATAAAAGACAATAATTAATGTGATTATGGCATTAGATAGAGTGTATGGAAAACCCTTAGCCTTTAACATGGTAGTTTTTATGAAACATTTCTTTAATATGGATATGTAGAAGGTGGGTCTATTGCTAATCATTTTAATGAATTTTACATGGTCATAAATTAGTTAAGCTTTATAGGATTAAACTTTGATGATGAGGGTAGGTATCTTTTGATTTTATCCTCATTACTAGAAAGTTAGAATGACTTGGTCATGGCTGTGAGTAATTCTATCTCTAGTTCAAACACTTTAAAGTTTGATGATGTTATTAGTATTATTCTTAGTCAAAAAATGTGATGAAAAAGTGTAGGTGAGACATCAGGTAAAGTCTTGAATATGGATAACATGGGAATACAAAATAATAGAGGAGAGTTCCCATAGAATCATGGAAATTATAATAAAGGTAGATCCAAATCTAGAAGAGCATTGGTGTGCTAGATTTGTGGGAAGAAAGGACACTTGAAGAAAGGTTGTTGGTTTCAAAAAGAAAAACAAGGAGATGGAAAACAAGATAAAAATCAAAAATAAAATGTAGTAGGTGATGTGTTTAAATATTATTTAATCATTTCATTAGATAATATTAATGATTCTTGGGTGTTAGATTCAGGGGCTTCATTTTATGCTACACCCCATAGGAAATATTTTCAAGACTATGTTCAAGGTGATTTTGGATAGGTTTATTTAGGTGATGGTGAACCTTGTAATTTTTTTGGAAATGATAAGATAAAAATAAAATTATAGAATGGAAAAAAATGGTTTCTAAAAGAGGTGAGGAATATTCTTGAGTTGAGAATAAATATAATTTTATTAGGGAAGTTAGGAAGTGAGGGCTGCATAGTTATGTTTGCTAAAAATTCATGGAAGGTCACTAAAGGATCACTAGTAATAGAAAAAGGAGAGAATATATGTATATTATATTTAATTAATGATAATATTGAATATTATATTACTTTATATTCTATATAAGTGGATATAAAATTATGGCTTTATAGATTTAGACACAGTGAGAAAGGGATGCAGGTTCTCCACTCAAAGAATTTGTTGCCAGATTTTAAGAAGGTGGATTTGGATTTATGTGAGAACTATGTGTATGTAAAATAGAAAAGAGTCATAATTAATAGAGTTGGGAAGATAAAAAAGGATTAAAACTTAGAGCTTGTGCATATAGATGTATATGGACCAACTTAGGTATCATCCCTTGGTGGCTCTTCTTATTATGTTACTTTTATTGATAATGCAACTATAAAAACATAGGTTTATTGCATATGAAAAAATATAATGTTTTTTTATACTTTTAAGAAATGGCAATCTTTAGTTTAGAATGAGATAAGAAATAAGTTAAAGTGTGTTAGATTAGACAATGAAAGTAAATATTTTAGCAAGGAATTTGATAATTGTTATTCATCCAATGGGATTCAAATAGAGAAGATGGTTCCAAGAACACCATAATAAAATATTATGTTAGAAAGGATGAATACTATAATCATGGAGTGTGTGAGGAGCTTGTGATTTCATGTAGGTTTTCTGTTACATTTTCTGGTAGATCTTATAGATATTATTGTTTACTTAATAAATAGAGGGCCTTCAAGTATTTTGGATGGTGGCATTTAAGAGGAAGCATAAATGGTTGAAAAGGTAGAATATTCCATATTAAATAATTTTGGTTGTGAATCATTTGTCCATATTGATAAATAAAATATAACCAAACTTGAATCAAAATCCAAAAAATATACTTTTAATGAATATGGAGTTAATGATTTTGGTTACTATTTATGGGATTTTTAAAACCACAAAAAAATTAGGAGTAGAGATGTGATCTTTAATGAGAATGTCATGTACCAATATTAGTTGTACGGAAATAAATAATAAAATCCAAATATATAAGATATAATACTTAATGAAATCACTGGAAATTAAATTTCAAAAGTGCTAGAAAATTAAAATATTCAACAATAACAACAAGTATCTCAAACTCTTGAAAGTGTAGTTAGAAGATATAACAGAGTAAGTAGACTCTGTACAAAATACTTTCCTTCACTTTATTATTTATTATTGACTGATGGTGGTGATCCAAAAAGTTATAAATAAGAAATGTAGGTAGAAACTAGAAAGAAGTGGGAATAAGGCATGAAAAAGGAGATGGACTCTTTGGTATATGACCAAACTTGAGATTTGGTTTAGTTGCCTACATGAAAAAGAGCATTGTATAATAAATGGGTTTATAGGTTGAGAAAAAAAGATGGAGGAAAAATGAGGTACAAGTCTAGACTTGTTGTAAATGGGTTTTCATAAAAGAAAGGTATAGATTTTGATGAAAATTTTTCTCTAATTATTAAAATGACTTCCATAAGAACTCTTTGAATTGGAGGAGGAAATATATATGGATTAGCCATAGTGATACAAAGTCAAAGGTAAGGAAAAAATGTTTTTTAGGTTGAAGAAGAGTTTTTATGGCCTAAAATATGCTCCAACGTAGTGGTATTCAAAAATTGACATGTTTATAACAAAACAAAATCATAGTAGATGTCATTTCAACCACTATGTTTATTTTAAGAGATTAGATAATGGAAGATATATTATCTTGTTATTTTGGGTAGATGACATGATTATTGTATGGTCTAACATACATGATAAATGATCTCAAAATAAAACTAATAAATTCATTTATAATTAAGGATTTTGGTGATAAAAACAAAATCCTTGGTATGAGAACAACAAGAGATAGGAAAAATAGAAAAATAGCATTGTCTCAAGAAGAGTACATGAAGAAGGTGTTAGTTAGGTTCAATATACAAGATGCAAAACCTATGAGTCCACCTTCGGGAGGGCACATAAAATTAATCAAAGAATAGTGCCTTAAAATGCAAGAAGAAATAAATTACATGTCTAAATTACCCTATGCTTCAGTAGTTGGAATTTTAATGTATGATATGGTGTGCACTAAACCATACATTTCTCATGTAGTGGGAGTTATTATTATGTTTATGAATAATCTAGAAAAAGATCACTAGGATGTATTCAAGTGGATTCTCAGGTAATTGATAGGCATCACTGATATAAAATTATGTTATGAAGGGTCAAATGTTACCTTATAAGGATATTTTGATGTAGACATGGTTGGAGATTTGGATGGTAGAAGAAGAACCATATGTTATGTATTCACTATTAGTGACACATTAGTTAGTTGTATTTTAAAAATTTATAGGATAGTTTTTTTGTCAACTACAAAGATAAAATATATTGTAGCTACAAAAGCAATCAAAGAGATGATATGGATATAATAGTTCATATAAGAGTTGAGTTAGAAATATGAATATTATAGGTTGTATAATGATATCTATAGTGTGATTCATTTAGTAAATAACTCAATATTCTACTCAAGAACCAAACATATAAAACTTATGTATCACTTAATTTGTTTAGTTGTGGAGGATAGTCAACTAAAGTTAGAAAACATACATACAAATTAGAATCTTATATATATGCTAACAAAGTAGAAATTAGAGAGTTTTTTTGCTTTAATATGTCTTTAGGGATAAAAAGGAAGATGATAAACATTCCAGAGTCAAAGTTTTAAAAAAAAAGGTCGAAGGAAGTGTTGTAGTAGTAGAATTGAAATAATCAATCTCCAAGTGGGAGATTGTTGGATGGTGAATCTTGATCTTATTAGAATTTTGAATTCCTCAAATGGGGGGGTGCGGGGGGGAATACCCCTACCCAAAATAAACTTTTTGTGAAAAATACATTGTAAATTTTTTAATTTCCTAGTAAATCTAGACCATTCACTATTAGGTCACAAATCTAACAATATAAATTATGTGGGTGAATTTTTACCCTAATATTTAACCCTCCTTTGATATGAGGTAATTTTAATCATGAAGGCACATTGTGTGTGAGTGAGAAGGATATTTCAATGGATGTTTTACATGTTTTTCCCTTCATTTATCAGATCGATTAAGAAAAGAATTGGTTATTTTTGTGTGGATGTAGAACATATAGGGTGAACCACATTAAATCTATTTATATTATGTTATATTTGTTGCATTTTATTTCCATATTTATTTCATTAATATTTATCTACGTTATATATTATTAACAACTGATATCAAAGCTAAATGTTTATTTGGAAGATAAAATCATAGGAAAAGAGGGTTCCTAGTTTGAGTGGGAATAATGGTAGAAGAAGGTAAGTTTAAGGTTAAAAAATTCAATGTCTAAAACTACCAGCTATGAAAGATGAAAGTGGAGGACTATCTATCTCAGAAAGATCATTTCCTACCATTAGGTAGAACAACAAAGAATCTAATGACTATGAAGGATGAAGAATGGGAGTTCTTGATAGAAAGGTACTAAGAACATTATGATTATACTTGATAACATCGATGGCATTCAATATTTTAAAATAAAAGATTACAGTAGATTTGATAAAGGCATTGGATAAGGATATGTCAAAAGGTGGGTCTATTTTTAATTATTTAAATAAATTTAACACAATCACAAATCAGTTAAGCTATGTAGGAGTAAACTTTGATGATGAGGTTAGGGATATTTTGATTTTATGTTCATTGATAGAAAGTTAGAATTGCTTGGTCATGAATCAGATTACCATGTCTTTGACATTTATCGCACCTTTTGATATAAGTAGTTTCACCTACATCCATAGTTAGCAAATAATAACTGGTACATAGGAGATTTTTGGCTAGTACAACCCTATTGGTGTGGGCTCCATATAATCCTTCATAAATTTTTTGTAACTCTAATGTCACTTCTATGGAATATAAATAATGAAGTAGAGTTCCATCAAAGCTATAATGGTAGAAGGTTAGTCCAAGTAAGGTATAACATGTGGATTGGTGGGTAAAGGCCTTTTACAATTTATGTTATAGGTATGGTACTATGATATGGTTATATAGGTATTTAAATATGTTTGAATACCATATAGATTTGGGACCAATAAGTCACAGATCATTGTGACAGTTTAAGGTTCATGAGGAGGAAATAGAAGATTTTCAATGAGAAATTGATATTCTTTTGCCTTGTCTATTTGATGGATTAGAGATCCAATGGTGTCCATGGCATACATTATTTTTTAATTGGCCCTTACAATGTGTTCAAACTATATATCAATGATCTTATATTTTATAACGTCAATCATGGCCTTATATTGTACCAAATTATCATTTTTGGTCTAAAAGTGGTATATACCCTAATTGATGATTAACTAAGAATCACCATAAAATATTAGATGATGATTATTCCATTGTACTACTTGGTGAAGCCCTATAATGATTGATTTGTATTCAACAATATTGTTAGTATAAGGAAAGATGATACAAAAAGATTTAGGGGTAATATCCCTCTGTGGTGTAATAAACAATAGGCCTACCCCAATCTATGTGAGGTGAATGATCCATAAAAATACAACTTCTAGTGTTGTTCCCCATAAGGTGGTTCAATGATGGTCATAATGGACTTGTCTAGGAATTGAAATGTTAGTGGTTATTTATCTACAAGGGGATCTTCAACAAGATGATCTATAAGTACTTTTCCCTTGATAGCCTTTTGATTAACATATTATATCTCAAAATCACTCAGAATCATGATCCATTTAGCCATGTGGCCTTGTAAAGCTATCTTAGATAGTTGATACTTGAGTGGATCTACTTTAAAAATAACCATGGTCTTGTTATTAAGCATGTAATGCCATAACTTCTGGGCTACAAAGACCATAACTAAATAAGATTTTTCTATGGGCATAGAGTTATGTTCATATGCAACTAATGTATGACTTAGATAATACACATCATTTTCTTTTCCATTATCATCATGATGATCTAGAATAACCCCTAGGGCTTCATCAGTTGTATATAGGTATAATAGTAATGGTTTTTCTATCATAGGTGGTAATAAAATAGGTAGATTGGAAATATATTATTTTAAATGCTAAAAAGCTTTCTATCGTTCTTCATCCTAATGAAATGTGACACCTTTATTCAATAAATGTGTAAATGGATAAAATTTGTTAGACAACTAAGAAATGAATATTCTAATAGATTGGATTTTGACCTACAAAATACATAACTACTTCAATTTGGAATGTGGTGGCATTTTAGTAATGGTGTGTATTTTGGTAGGATCAACTTTAATGTCTCAACATGAGATGATTAAGCATAACAATTTGCTTGAAGTAACACCAAAAATGTGCTTTTTAGAATTGAGTTTCACCTTGTATTCATGAAGCCTCTCAAATATTTTACATAGTGTGGATGGATGATTGGCATGGTTATTTGATTTACCCAATGTGTCATTGACATAGTCTTTAACAATTTCTTGTATCATATCATGAAATAGGATGGTCATGACTCTTTGGTATGTGGCCCTAACATTTTTAAGACCAAATGGCATAACCTAATAACAAAATGTTCCCCATGGAGTGGTGAACATTATTTTGTGTTGGTCTTGTAATGCAATCTAGATCTAGTTATATCCTAAAAATACATCCATAAGTAAAAGCATTTAGTACCCCACTATGGAGTCAACTATTATGTAAATGTTTGGTAGAGTAAAGTCATCCTTGGGGTAGGCCTTGTTTATATCTTTGAAATCAACACAAATTTTCATTCCTTTGAATTTATTATTTATTGGCATAACATTCAAGATCCACTCTAATTATTAGATCAATCAAATACATATTTATTCTAAGATCTTTTACTAATACAATAATACAAGGATGCATTTTGTATAATTTATGCTTCACTAGTTTAGCATCATGATGCACAACAAGGTGTTGTAAAAATAAGTTAGGGTCCAAACCTAGCATGTCTGAGTAGGCCCAAGAAAATATGTTAATCAATTCCCTCAAAAGGGATATAAAGATTTTACACTCTTCCTTAGTGAGAGATACACATAAATTGATCCATTTTGGGTTATCTGGATTCTTGATGTTGGCTTATTTGGTATCTTCTACAAGAAAATTCAATCCATCTTATAGAATGGTTATCAATGATTTGAATTGGATTATATTGGCAAACTCCTTTTTTTGGACTAGTTCTTCAAGTTCTCCTAAACAAGATAAATCAGAATCTCCCAATGGTAGGGATGATATGTTACAAACACTCTCATAAATTCTTGAATAATTTGATCAAAGGCATGTTGTTCTGTAGAACTAAACTCGAACCCAAAAGCAAGTTCATCATTAGTGGTCTCCTAAGCTAAGTTTGAGAAAAGGTGACCACACCTATTTAATGACACCTAAAACAAGTTTTCACCAAAAAATTGGCCTTTCTTTTTACTTTTACCCTAGTCTAGAAGTTCCTTAAAGAGGTTTTCACTTTGGGACCTCAATGTTTTATTTATTTATTTATAATTAAGGGTGTTAATCCATTCACCAAAATAGGTTACAATATCTAGTTTGATAGAGAACCCTTATTTGAGGTCTCCTAATAGAACATTGTCTCTTAGACCTAGAAAATCGTAAAAGGCCTCATCATTCTCAAACAACATCTATAGGCACTATGGATCCTTGTTGGTTCTAGGCTATAAGTTGAGGGTGGTAGAGAGGAAGGGGATTGTTTAGAATAACTAGGGTAAGGTTAAAAATGGCATGGGTGTTAAACATATTAGTATTGGTAAGGTCTTCATAAATGTTATGATTAGATTTTGCTTCATTGCTGGTATCATCATCATTAGGTGTTGGTGTTATAACACAATAAAATACGTAGGGTCATCCCCAGGTGGTTTAAATCTAAGACCATAGGTTATTTTGTACCATGTAATATAAATTGGCTCAAAAGTACCTTGTTGATTTGGCTTGAGGCCTCCTCTTTCATAGGATTGATTTTACATGATATAGTTAGGAATGGGATACTTGGCATTCTTTTAAAAATTGGCCAATTTGTCATTATACAACCTTGATTCATCATTGGAAAGTGGGTCTTCTTCTTAACCAGTGGCTAATGTGAAAATGATGGAAGTTGGATTATTGATCTTGCATTTTCTCTTTTTTTGCCATTCCATGAAAGGTGGTTTGGATTTAGGTCTTCCATATAACATGGGGTTCTATGGAAGCTTGGAAATGTGAAATGTTTCATGGGTCAAATACTCACATGGGCCATTGTCTTAAATGGTAAAATGATTAGATAATTTAGGAAGTGGCATATGGGGAGATGAATTAAGACTATTTGGGTCTATGCAATTGGCATTTGGTAAATCAACAAGTTTTTCTTTGACTTTATCCTTTTAAGAACCATATCTAAGATAAAATGGTATTTATATCTTTCACACTTGGATTTCAAAAATTTAGTGTTCATAGGGATGTAAATCTCTATTAATACAAACTTTCATGCCTAAGTGAGAGAACTTGAGACACTAGTGTAATTTTGAAGGGATTGCATGAATTTCATGTATCCATGGTTTACCCAAGATAAAATTGTAATATAGGTTGAGGTTTAACACATAGTAAAGTGTATCATGGATTAAAGGCCTAATGATAAGTGGTAAGCTTATGGTACCTTGTGATTCCTACTCTTCATTATTATATACCTTGATAGTGATTATTTTTTCACTATATATATCAGCTTTTATATATCCAAGATGATTGATCTTTAGAGACACAATATACAAGATTGATCCATTGTCTATGAGGATATGTTTCACTTTGTGTATGTGATGACAACTTCAATGTACAATAGATTGTTATGGAGAGAGCCACAAGATGACATATCATTTTGGTCTAAGATTAAATTTTGGTCTAGGGATAGATGTCCAACTAAATATTTAAATTTATCTAGGCTTATGTCATTTTGAACTTGAGATTATCTTAAGAACTCTATTAATATGTTCTTGTGAATCATAAACATACACAATAAATCAAAAATTAATATTTGTGCAGGTGTCTTTTGAAGTTGTTCCATGATGTCAAATGTTCTTTCGTTAGCAATGGTATATGTCTTGTTCTTAGTAATAATGATGGATTGAAGGGGTTTATTGGTAGGTGGTTGTGGGAAAATAATGGTAATATTTGACCATCAAATTGTGATTACACAATGAGGATTAGATACAGGACTGTTATTGGTAGAAAGTGATGGTGGAAGGGGGATAAATAGGATAAGTCTTGATTTTTGGTGTACTTATTTGTGGTCATAAGGAAATGATGATTTATTGGTATAAGGTATAAAATAGTAATCCTAAGTTATTGGTGCACCTATTTTTAGTCCCAAGTTAGGGAAGGATCATTGACATAGATGGGTTGATTGGAATTATTTAGCAATAGTATTACTTTGTTAGCACTTGGTCTTGGATTAATGTTAATGGTAGAAACATGACATCCTATAATATTACCTACAAATTTAGTGTATTCATGTGCAACTACATGGTAAGTCTATTGGGTATTAGATTCATTCTAGCATTGGTTCCTTCCATTCAATTGATGTTGTTATTGTTTCCATTGGTATTGCTATTATTGTTATACATATTGATAATATTGTTTGTTATTATTCTATCCTTTGTTATTGTTATTATTGGTTGTTATTTCTATGTTGAGGAAAAGGGTTTTGGTATATGCCCAAGTTTTGATTATATGTAGATGCTCTATTATCTAATGTAATCTATCCATTTTCTAACATATCTTCAATGAAGTGTTTGATCTACACATAATGACATAGATTATGTCTATGAACATGATGGTATTCATAGAATTCATTCTATCTATACCAGTCTAGATATAGAATAAATTTAGGATAATGCTTTGAAATTGGAAAACTAGTCATGTTAGTTGTGGCCAACTTGTGAAACATAGCTTAAATAGGTTCTCTAAGGTTGTTGAATACTTGATGAGTAGGGACATTTCTTCTTGGAGGAGGGCTTTGCAAAGGTAGTGGTTGCTATATTTTTTGAGATGGTCTAAGCTAAAACAAAGGCTACACTTGTTGAATGGGCTACTAATGAGGGGTAAGTTTCACTTGAGATGTTGGTTAAGTAGATGGTGTTTGAAAAATTTGGACATGACATAATTTGGTCACTCCATTTCTAACAACATTATTATTATAGTTGAATTGCTTAGAATTTTAATAATTATTGACCTAGGTTGGTGTCAATGCTTGCACTTAGATGAGTTGATCTTGATAATCCCTTTGTTAATAAGGTATTTTTAAATTATCAAATATTTGTCAATGATATCTTTGAAAGTATGTGCACACTAAAGTTCTAGGTGATAGGATATCTCACTATGTAAATTTTTAGTAAACACAATGACCATTTTTTTGTCTAGTAAGCTATGGGTTAAATAGATAGCAAGAATTCTACATAATTGTAGATATCTTGTGAATATTTCACCATATTTATTATTATCTTGAGTAAAATCTACCAATGAAATGTCATGTTTGATATTGTAAGAGAAACACTGCATAAATTTTTCTAAAAAGTCATCAAAATTAGATACATAATTCTCTAGCAATTTTAGGAACCACTCCAAATTCTATCCTACTAGACTTTGGGGAAACAAAATTAGGTGGTATATGTCACTATAAGTCATTATATATAAAGAAAAAAAATAGTTTTTTAAATAGGCCTTAGGGTCTCTATTACCCTTGTATTTATCAAATTTGGTAGTTTGTACCCTAGAGGAAATGGTATATATAGATACTCCATGTTGAATGTGTATGAACACACGTAATCTAACTTGAAATTCTTGGTGTACTTACCTATTTGAATGGTAGTAATTACATCCTTCAATTGCTATAGTTCTTGTGCCAAGAAACTAGATGAAATATTGGCTTGAGGTAGAGGTTATGTGGTCAAAGGTGGATTACCTTGACAGGGTATACTGGAGGAATGGTTTGTTGTGGAATGTTGGTTTTGTGAGTAAACCAACAAAGAATATACATCCCTAGATTGGGATGTAATTATTTGAATTATGCATGTTGCAGTGAAATATTCTAGTTTGGATTTGATATATAGGATTGATTTTGAGGGAATCATGGATGTGATAGAAGGATATGGATTAGGGTAAATTATTATGCCTATTGAGGTTGAGTAGTGACTTGATGTCGACTAGTCAAACCTGGATGAATAATGGGAACTTATTTTGGATGAATTCCCTATCATTGGATTTGTGGCACATTTTGAGTAAAAGGTGATTGTTGCCAAATTGGTACTTGTGGGACAATGGTACCTCTTTGTTGTATGAACATTTATTGTGAACTAGATGTTTATTGGATGTTTGAAATTTTTATTTAACCAATGGACATACATTGTTGATTAGACATATTTTTTATTGCAAAGTTATGTTGGTCTATGATTGGAAAGATACACTTATCACTACTTAATGAGGTGGAATGCTTGTTTCCCCTATTGAAGTGGCATAGTTTTTGGCCTCTACTACTTTGGTACAATAGATTTTTATTGTTGTTGTGGAATGTTAGTCATCAATTTTTGATGTGGAGTAGAACTCATCATGTTTTGTTGAGGCAAATCACTAGTTAGTGTTTGCTTACTTAATCCTTACATTTGCATGCTTGAAGAAGTAGTTGATTGAGGATTAGAGGTAGCTTGTTATGGTTAGGATGTAGGAGTTATTGCCCCTACTATTGTGAAACACTCATGGTGTTAACTAAAGGCACTTGTTGTTGACTAGTTTTTTGTGTATTTAAACCACTTTTTCCTAAATTAGATGACACTTGTGTGTTATCCATTATGTTTCGCACATTATTCTATGTAGAAGTAGTCACTTATTCAATAGATGAAGCATTTAACATGTCACCAACTGAAGTACTTTCTGTAAATGGGTCTATACCTAAATTATATTTACCTACTAATTTGATCAATACCCTTGTTGAAGGAGCTATCTCTATGAGTGGATTATTTGACATGTTCATGTTATTAAAATTACATGCTAGTTTCAAATAAGTTTGACATGCTTGTTACATTTGTACAAAGTGGTCCTATATGAGGCCCTTTCCTTTAAAAATTATATGGGGGTATTGATATGACATAGACATGAGTTCTTGAGGATTTTTAATAGAGGCCTATTTAATGTTTTGGTTATAAGGTATGTTGAAAGGCATTCTAATTAGAATAGGAAAATTTTTATTGCAGAAATTTGTTGTAAACTTGGCCCCTAGCTCTGTGGCTCTTACTAAAAATTCATCCTTATTTTCAGGTAAGTGATGATAAAACAAATAAGGATAATATTTTTATGGCATAACAATGTAATATAATTGTTTTTTAACTTGGTCTATAATTGATGGTATACTTGTAAGGTATTTCACAATTTATTCTTGGTCTTACTATGAGTATGGAGGTGTGTTAACCAAATAGTGGGATAAGGGATCTTGGATTTGTTCCCTAGATTGAGTATTTTAAGGAGGATAAGGGTCCATATCACAAAATACATCATCACCATATGGGTATTGAAAAATTCATCTTGTGCAACCATATTATCATAACCTAGATTATACATGGCTTTGCTACAAGTATAATAAGACATATCCAAAACAATGATGAACATTTCAAAAAAAATCCTAGGTTTCTATCAAATCTAAAAAATAAGCTATAAATGAAAAATGGTCCAAACTTGGTCTAACATGGTCTAAGGATGGATTTGTATCTCCAAAAAGGTCTATGTTAAAACTTGGGTCAAAATAGTCTAATATGAAATGTCTTACACAAAAAGGTCAAGTGGATGAAATAAAAACCAAAATTCCAAAATTAGGTATAAATTGTTTCAAATAAGTCTAAAATAGGTCTAAAGAAATAAATGTTGCTAGGTGTTTTGGAAAATAAGTCACAAAAGCTAAATTAAAAATAGGTATTGTTAGGTCTTTTGGGAACAAGGCATAAAAGCTAGACTTTAAACAAAACAAGGTCTAACAGGTAAGTTATTTAATCTAACAAATTTGAAACAATTTGACAAAAATATGAATTTATATTGAAATAAAAAATTAATGTCTTGGTAAAAGACATGAAACAATAGACATATGTGAGATAGACTACTTCCCCAAATTTAGGCACCAAAATAGTCATTAAATCGAACAAGGAATTAACCTAAGTTATGCAAACCAAAAGTGAAAGATCAATGTCTAAGCCTTAATTACACAAGGAATAGGAATAAATCAATAAATATTTGGATCTAAACTTGTAAAGGCTAATTTTAAACTTAATTTAGAAAACTAGGCTTTCTCAAAATAGACAATAAGCTAGACAAGAATGAATGGTCATGATAGTACTAGGCATAGATAAAAAAATGCACACATGGTTTTTAAAAATTTGAAACTTTAGATATAAGGAAATACATCTTTCAAATGATTCAAGAAATGTAATAATGTTATCATGATCTAAATATATGACAAATTTTTTGTTTCAATACATCAAGACAAAAAACTTGAAATGTAATGGGCAGCATGATGACACCCCTTTCAAACAAGTGACATACACAAATAAAATGTTTGATAAATGACTAAAGAAAATGTGTGATTCCAAATGGATAACATAAAACCTCTTCAAACAAAAGCATGATGTATAAACAAGACTTGTTTATGATGTGGTATGACAAACAGATAGTTTAAACTCAAGACCATGTAAGTAAAAAAGACAAAAATGATAAGAATACCTAAGTGTAGCATATTGACTCTTTAAAAAAAAAGGTTGCATCACAATATTTAATTATATCTATATATTGAGAGGATTTTAAGTTATTAATACAAAAATTAAAAGTTCATGGAAAGTAAGGTTTTTAGGTGCCCTCTTCTCTCAAGAGTTTATAGGGCTATATGGAACTTTAAGTTTCTCACCCTATATCAAAAATATGCTCACATCAAGTAGGGTTGTCTAAACTATCAATTTTCATTCATTTATAAAAATTTCCCATATGTGTGGCAAATACTAGGCCACAATCATGTCATTTAGATCTACGTCAATTAGCTTGTTGTGAAAAGTTTTATCCTTTTCACAACCATTACATCTATCAATTACATAGTTTAGTGAAATGTCTAAATTAACCTTACATTCTGAGGCTAAGTACCACTAATAAAACTTACTTTAACTACTCAAAAAAACATCTTAGTAGATCACCCTCAATTTATATACCCCACCATGGAGTGGGGTTGAAATGATGTCAAGATATGAATTATCAGGTCAATGCTTCCCTAAAAAACTTGTGAGGAGTTTATGAAATACTACCCATAAGCCAAAAATACATGAAATAAGATAAGTGGAAGGAATTTAAGGTCATTTTGGGGTCACCCAGATCATACATATTTTGGAGAGGGCCTTAAAGATGTTCCTTCCATGATTTTGGACCAAAGTGACAAATGCAAAAAGTGAGGATTTTTTATCACCCAAGTTCCCTAAAGGGGATGGGGGGGAGAGCATACATGTGACACCTATTTTACTAAACAAACACTTCCAAAAAAAATCATTAAAAAATGAAACTCTTATGAGTATTTAACTAATGTGAGAGTTCATTTTTATAACACCAAAATGAAGTATGTAGTGAAGTTTGAGCCCCTTGGCTTTGTTGTTGATAATTGTTTAAAAAATTCAAAAATAACCAAGAGATGAAAATAAATGATTAAATTTTAATCACCAAAATGATGTGTGTAAGATTTAACCATTCTTAAAATTTTATCTTTTCACCTTAAGAATTACAAATTGTTAGAGGGATTGCTTGCTTAGAAGCTTAAAATCAAGTGAGAAAAAAACGTTTCAAATTTATCTCTCAGTTTTTTTGATTTTCTATCTTAGAGACTAATCGTCATTGATCCAAAAAGATCAATGTTAATCCATAGAGATCAATGTAAATACACATAAATTAATGTTGATTAATCATATCATTGGCATTTCCTATAAAACATACAAAAACCAAGTCTATTTTTGATAGAAAAATTATTAATAAATGAGCCTAAAACCAAAATATCTAACAGATTCTATAATAAATGGGTTTGACAAAAAACATTCAGATCATCAAACACAAAGTGGAGGCAAATTTTTTTGAGTAAAACCCTTGTTATCCTTCTTCCCCATCATTTTCTATTTTTCACACAAATATCATGGCTGATTCATGTAATCGATGTTGATCTATAAAATCGACATCAATCCCTGTAACCTAAAACTTGATAAAAAGGAAAAGATTTAAAAACAAAGTCAAAACTTGAAACATGAAGAGTTTTATGCACCCATTAAAAAAAACTAAAACCATCATATCAATATTCTTGGCCATATAATATGTTTGGTCCCATCGATCATGTCATGATGTGAACAAGGAATAGTATAAGGTAGGTTAGTCTTGTGTTAATATAATAAAATGAATCAAATTAACACACCAAAATACTAACAACTCTATCCTAGACACTAGGGATATCATATGTAATAAAAATACAAATGAAATCATAATTATAACACAAAATAAAACAATCTTTTACCTTCCTTGGAGATGCAAATGGATTGTTGAAGTGGCTTGATTTGTATGTGCATAAAAAATTCTTTAAAAATGATTATTTTTTACTCCTCTCCTTTGCACTTTAGCTTAGTTTCTTAGCTTATGATTTTTTCATGGTAACACTACTTTCAAAGCTTCTCTCTCTCTAAACTATCATTATAAATTTGGCTTATGAGAGATTTGAAGAAATTTAGGCATAATAAATTTAAACCAAGAGATTTTAGATATCAATAGGTATGGACTTGTATTTATATCCTCAAAAATTAACTCTCACCCAAGGTGAGCTAAGGTTGATTTTAAACATGGAAGGGTTCAAACTAACCCTAGATGAGTTGAGAATGACTCTAGTTGAGTTAAAAGTTATGTAATTATGATTTTTAATTACTAGGAATGGATCTCAAATTAGATATTTTAGGATATTTTGGAAGAGATTGACAACTCATAAAGATAATGATGAAAAGGCTTCATATTTTGATTTTTGGAATTTCCATTTTTAGATATTCATTAATTGTAAATGCATAATTTAGCTAAGCATCTATTCTTTTTTAATTATTTAATTCAATTTGATTAGTATTTTAGATTTTTCAAGATTTTTTCAAGTGCCCTAGTTAATGGGTCCATAGGTTAAATTGACAATTATTATGTCACAAGGTGATTAGGGATGAATTTGTGAGAGGTTATTATTTCATATGGGCTAGTATCCTAAATAGGGCTACCTCAACATAATTTTAAGCATTGATGAATGATGCATGACCAAAATTGGGATGTTTAATAATTTATAAGATTAATTTTCAATGGTTGGTATAAATTATTTTTAATATTTATTGGGAGCCATTTGTGGCTAGAATTAGGTGTCTACAAACACCATAGTAATAAATGTTGAAATGCATTTTTTATGTAGTCAAGAGACTAGTCCCTATGCTCCAACTAACAATTCCACCTTCAGTCCCTCCACTTGTAAATACATATCTTACAACATGTCTAAATAGGAATATGACATGTTCTCCCATGACCAAGACCTCTAAATCCACCCTAATGCATGATTTCATAATTGTTTAAGAATGTGGAAATACTAAAAACAAATCTTGTCAATATTGAAGTAGCAATTAGAGACATCCACCTCTAGTGTTTCATGGATAAAAATGTACATTATCACCACATTAGGGTTGGTGGATAACATTTACAACCAAGTTCTTGTCCTATGATCAAACCCGGTCAAGAGACATAGTACCCACTTTGACCTCAATAATTCCCTTCTTAATATGATAAAATTTTAATTTTTAGGTGAACTTCAGACATGTGTAAAATAAGAACTATAAGTCATTTTCATGAACCAAAATAACCTTTACATGCATATAAAATCCTTGTAATTTAAACATGGAGTATAGCGATCTAACATTAGAGACAAATCCATGGTAGAAACCATAGTAATTAATTCTAAAATGCAATTTTATGTAATCAAGATAGGCAAAATCAACTCATATTTTTTGCTTCTGGGACCTCCCCTTGAAAATCCATCACTTTAAACATGTTTGGATAGGAAAATTACACATTATTCAATGACCACAACCTCCAAAACCACTAGGTTAGGAGACAAAGTACCCATTTTGGCCTTAAGATAATATGTATTTCTATAATAATAGTACCAACTTTAGATATTGAACTTTAATTAAGTTTCTCTTAGCTTAAATAATATGTTTTTTTAACTCAGAGTTCCAACTGCATGAAAGTGTAAGTTTATTTGGAACCATTAACATATACAAAATATTTTAGTAGTTAAAGTTAAAATTTATATGTACTTCCTATAAAATCAATAAAATTTGGTAAAATTAAATACATTTACATTTGAGAACTCAACATACCTTGGAATTTAAATCCAATGAACCATTAAAATCTACTCTAATCTTAATATTAGTAAGAATAGCTTCATATTCAAAATCCTCAACCTTCCATAGATTCATGTTTTGTGGCCTCCCATGATATTTGAGTAATTGAATATTTTTTACAAGAACCAAATTTGAATAGTACAATATCTTCCTATGTATTTCATAGTCTTAAAAAAACCATAAATTTGAGTTTATGATATGATATTATCAAATCCAACTTCTAGTGAATACCATAAACCCAATGTGATAGTCAATGTTTTCCCCATCTATGACTAGGGAAGTGAATTTCAATTTTTCTTCTCCACACTAACATAAGTAGTGATATGTTCCTATTTCATTGTATTATTATATAATAACTACAAAAACATGTCCTAAATCATAAAATAAAATAATATTTTAATAATAATGTTGATAGATAATGATAATTTAGTACATAATGATTAATCTTGTACCTAGTTGCACTAGATCAGATACATGGTTAAAGCCATGTGATGATGTAATATATGTAAATTAAAATTCTTGTGTGAACTAATATGTGTCAATTATAATTAAGGGTATACAAATCCATTCATTCACCCACTCTTGTGACTCACACTCATTCCAAACAAATTCCATGCATGAACAAAAACATGCAAAGTGCCTCATATGAATAGTCCAAGAACCTATATTTGAGATATGAAATGAGTGAATATCACTTGATTCTATTATGATCATATAATACTCATACCTTTCCAATTTTTCTTCCTCCATCAACAAGAAATAGCTATAAACACTATAATTTTCTTGAGTACCATGCCCCATTTTCTTGTTACACCATTTAATAATAGTTTTTTCATCAATCCAAATAACACCATCTTCAAACTTCAACTCCTCTCTTATAATGACTCTATTTACACATGATGTAGCACTATCATGCTTCCAATTTCCATGTATATCCTTATTTAAAATAAAAATATGTTTTACATTGATGGTAATGTGCATCTTACTCAACCAGTAAAACATTTGTGCATTCCTAAATTATGATGTGCAATTGTTTAACTAAATATAATGCTGATTGAAATTAACATTCCTCTCAGTCAATTTTTCATGGAACGTTTCAAAAAAACCTTGAACATACTCTATAAAATGTGATAAATCATCACTAACATAGAAATGGTACTCCATTAATATTTTTTTTAATCTTGTTCTATACTATTAGGTGAATGCATGAATGTTATATGCAAAACTACGAAAAACTTTACTTAGTTGTATTATTGTGACTAAACTTCCATTTTTTTTTAATGTGTAATTTTTATAAAATTTAAATAATAAAAAAATATAAATAATTGGTAATGTGTCTTTTGTTAAATTTAATTATTCATCTAGCTATCTATCTGTATGTGTGTGCCTTTCATACTTATAAACATTTTCCTTCTTGAGTTTGACCATAAATTATGTAATAGGTATTTATTTTGTAAAAATATCACACATTTTAGATTCATTGTCATATTTTAATTTATATTTCATATAATTGTATTTTTTAAAACCAAATAATTATTTTCTAATTCTAATTGTACTTCATCATGGATATTATTTATCAATTTTGACAATCCACCACACATGTTGCAAGTTCCATCCAAACATGCTTTATTATAAAAAATTTCCATTTGGTATTTCATAAAAAATGGTTGGAATTTTGGTAGAATTTACATTCCACATTCCTAAAAAATATTTTTATTATGAAAAATATAATATACATAATGAAAAACATCATAGTGCATTGATAATTCAACACATTGCCTACAACAACAAGTTGTGTGTATGTGATTTATTTCTACATAGAAGGGTTTGGCCATCTCAAAATATATTTGAACAATATAAATTTGTAAATTTTTTTATAATAACTTAAAGTAAAATTATGTTTGGTTCATAGCCAATAAATGTTTCAGATGTGGTTCACAATTATGAGAACAAACTCTTCTTTTCACTACATCTCTCATTTTTGGTGAAACTCTTATATTGTCATTCTAAAATTATGCAAGAAAATGTTTGAGAGAATCAACTATAGCCTTATATTTTCATGTAACTCTAAAAAATAATTCCCAAAAATCATTGGTATTGGAATCATTAAGAACTTTACGTACCCCAATTTTTTTAATTACTATTTTTCTATTTATGTTTAGTGCTTGGCTAATTTTTGAAATCAAGCATTTTCTTCCTATTTGACCACTTATTTTTTTTATTAATGTTAAAGGTGGGGTTCTTTTTATGAGGGACCCAAATCTCTACAGGAATATACAATAAAAAATAAATCCCAAGGACTTATCAAGTCTAAAAGTACAACAATACAAAGCTAATCTCAAAAATAGCTACAAGCAACCCAAATACATCAATTACATCTCCAAAAAGTGAGGTATAGACAAAAACATACTGCAAACACTATAACTATCTACACTCCTTGCCACATCTTCCCAATAAATTTTCATATGTTTCAAATTAGAGTCTATCTAAAAAAGCATCTTTTCCTTATCAATGAATTTGAAACACTCACTATATTAGGGTTGCTTACCCTTAAAATTATTATTCACATCTATTAAACCTTCCAGGTAAGAACTTAATTTTTTTAGATTATGAATTCCTTCATGCATAACTACTTTGATATAATGAGAAAGGAAATGAAGGGGATACAACTAAGGGAAATACATAATAGAATAATTTTGATCATGAGGATAATCAAACTGTGTTGTGGGGAAGTGTTAAAGACACAAATATTTTACTTGATGATCCAGCTTCAATAAGAGATAAGGAACATATGGTTCTAGTTTCTAATCATGCTATGGGGATTAGGGAATAAGAAAAGGATGATCCTATCTAGAATGAAGACCCTGTTGAGACTAAAGATGAGAAAATGATGGAAAGGGAGGAAAAAATTGAAAAGGATGATTCCTCTCCACATGAGATTGCAGAAGACATTTGTGATGCTCAGCAAAGGGACACTAAGCTATCCTCCATGAATTCAACCAAATTCAAAGTTGATGCTATTCTCCAAGTTGATTCAGGGATGTATAAGGAAATAATGGGGCTGAAGAAGAAAGTGGAAATAATGAAACACAACCAAGAAGCTGATAAGACCAAAATCAATAATTTTGAAATGCAAATGAGAGATATTCCAATTAAACTTAAAGATTATGAGAATAATCTAAGAAGGCTCATCAAGGAAAGTAGAATGAAGATGGAGCAGGTAACTTCAAGTATATGTGCTACTACAACTAACCTTGGAAAATGAGCAAATGAAGAAATAAAATCCTTAGAGGGTCTATGTAAGAGGACCAAGTAGAGCTCGAGGAAGAAAGCCTTTCAAGATGCTACTACTTCAGCTGCAATATCCATATAGGATATTGGTACGATTGGAAAGGAGGTTGTGAAGATGATCCTTGAATTAGAAGACTAGGGTCTTCTTTGTTGATATTGTTTTTGTTTTGGTCCATTTTGCTGGATGTTATAACTGGTTCTGAAACTTGGTTCTTAGTTTTTAAAACTTATTTTAGAGTTTTCATGTCTCTATAAAACCTGGGCTCTTTTTTATGGTTTAGGTTTGTGGTTTCAGGTCCCTGTAAAACTTGATTTTGATGTTGATCTTTAGTATGATTTAGGAATGCTCTTCTTGATGGATGTTATTACTTTATCTTTCTATTTCTGTTATAGGGTTTTGGGGTCCCTTCAAAACTTGATTTTACCTTAATCTAAAACTACTTTGATATAATTAACCAATAAATTAATGTTGTTCTTTAGCTTATCATTCTCACATTCCAAAGCCCCAACCATATCCCTAAGTCTTTGGATTTGAGTACTATAATCTTTGCCCATATATTTTTGACTTGAATTTTCATTATCTTGTTGAAGGATTTTGAATTTACCTTTGAGACCTAAAATCTCCCTAATGAACCATCTCATACTATATTTATACAAATCTAACTCCTCTTTAATCTTAACTATCTTTTGCTTACACTTTAAAGAGTTAACAACAGAATTAAAAATCTCATTTGGATTATGTGTTTGAGTTCCCTCATCTTCCACCCTTGAATACTTTATAACATCAACCAATTTTATTGTACCCTTATTAGACTATCAACTAAGTCATTTATTCTCTCCCTTTTAGTGTTATTATGAGGCTTTGGCCCCTCCATATTCTAATAGAATAGGATTCCCATTTGAAGACCCTAATTTATCTATGTTTTTTACCCTTTACCCATCTCATGAAGAAACCTTAACAACACTTCTCAAGCAAATATTGATGTTATCCCCTTGAGTTTTTTAAGCATTCTTGCTATTATCATGAACTTTGGGTGGAGGACTACTAGCTGAGTATTTGATCCAAACCCTCTAAACTTTCTATATATTATCCTTTCTCTTATGGTATTTGGGAATGTTAGAGGATATCTAGTTCATTCATTTAAAATACTTGTGGATTGGGAATATGATTACTTGATGTCGAGGAACATAATATTTACCATTTTTGACCTTGTCAATCAAAGTTTCCAATGATTAAAGGATATAAGGAGGCAAACTCAATGAGATGGCATGTCTAAAATAATTTAAAAATATAAACAATGACCAATGCACCACATTGCACCTTCCCTCCATCATAATGTATTCCATGATATAATAGGCCACATCTTCATAGGGTCTTTATAGAAAGTCTTTATCAAACAAATTATATAACTCCTCCAGTGTTTCTCCTTCCATTAGAAAATTGCTTTTCTCTTTTTTGTAATATCTACTAGTGTTTTAAACTTTAGTCATCTCCATGGAAAATCAAATAACACGAGAAATAAATTCTTCATATATATATATATATATATATCAACACAATTAATATTGAGCATTCTTTTACCACAAAAATTAGAGAACATGGCCGAAACATGTTTGTTGTGACCTTATATTTACTACATGAATCTAACCATTACTCTAATTTGTAAAACATGCCAAACTAACTAATTATTCTTCACTTCATTAAGCATCTTAGGCTCAATTATTTTAGGAATCCCCATGATAATAAGATAAATGCAATTCTAGATCTTTGACATGGAATAGTGGTTTTTGGAAATCCTCAAATGAGAAATGATTTTCCCACTTAATTGCCTCATGTCATTCCACTTAAATCCATTATTATAATTATTTAAGCCTCTAAAAGTCTTTAATATCTAATGTCTCCACCCTAGATTATTGTTAAATTTATCCCTATTCTCATTCCACTTATGTTGAGAATTGAAGCAATAATAATTCATGATATACATACAATGTAATATCTTAACAATATTGTTGCAATAAACATGCAAGTCTTTTTTGATAGAGACCCAAACACTTAAGTAAATGAAAAAAATCTCTTATAAATGATTATTATGAGATTATTCATCTATATTATGATATATATCTTGAGGTAACTCATCTTTCACTACTCTAGAAATTAAAACATGAAGAAATCACCCCTATTTGAAAACTAATAAATAACATTATTTCCTTCTGGATATACATGTTGAATAATCACCTCTTGATGAGACTCTATAATAAATATAGATTCATCCACAATTATTTTAATGCTCCAATTCAAAAAGTTTTCATTATTCATGCAATTTATTATATTAAGAGAATCCCCCTAAGTGAAAATATGTTGATGACCTAGTTCTTTGGCCAATTTTAACCTCCATAGGGCAACAAAATCTTCTATCCAATGATTATATTTCACCCCCATATCTCCATTAAATGTAATAATAAATTCTCTTTGATGATCTCTCAAAATACCTCCTCCTCTTGAGATTCCTAGGTTTCCCTTAGAGGCCCCATCAAAATTCAATTTTAGCCACTCTACATGAGGAGCTTTATACTTAGTCCCCTTTCTGATTTCATATTTTGGATCAATACTCCAAAATCATAGATAATCTATTTTAAAATTTAAAGCCACTTTATTTTCACTCATATGCAAGTTTTTCTTTTTCTTAAATACATTACTTTCAATTTTTTTAGAATAGTAAAGAAAATCTTATTAGCTAACACCACACTTGAATGCTTACTATTCTTAAAAATTATGGTATTTATTTCATGTTAGATTCCATAAATCACATGTGGAATACTGATCTTCAAAATTTAATTAAATATATCATTAATAAAAGGAAGATACCAAGATTTCCAAACTTCTAAAAGAGAACTAGAAAAAACCTAAAAAACTTGAAATTTGTCTAGGAAAAAGCTCCAAACCTCAAAAGAGAAAGGAGTGTCAATCAAAAGATGGGAAATTAATTCATTATATTTTTCACACAAAGGACATTTATTTAATAATGTGAAATATCTTTTATTCAGATTATCCATAGTCAACAATTTGTTTTTCAACTTCAAGGCAAAGAAAAAAATCACTTTGGGTAAGAGGAAGGTCTACAACAAAATTATAACTAGATTTCACTTGGTAATGTCCATCAATAGACTCTTTCCATATCAATTCATCATGCTTGATAGTGTTTGATAAATAATGTGTTATTCTCTAATTATTTAGATTATCTAGGGTTTAATTATCATTTTGATCTAAATTATCAATGCCCAAAGTTTTCTAGGTTCTACTTCATTTAATTATCTACCAATAATCATGAACATGATTCCCATATTTAATTTGGATGAGATATCTAATACACTACCATGGTTCTAATATTTTCAATGGTTGATCTAGGATTCATGAATCTTTCTAGAATTTTACATGAGTCCCATTTCCCACCTGCCATTTAGAGCCAATAGATATAACATATCTGTTAGTAATTGGGAAATTCTAGAAATGAGAGCCATAAATAAAATTTTCATCCTCCATAAGATAAATGGGTTCCCTGCCATCTAGATATTTGAAACCTAAGATCTTGGCCCAAGTATTGTTATTCTTGTAGAACCTCCAAACAAGTTATAATTATGTGCTAAGTAGCATTACTACCTTTGTTATGCATTTTCACACCTATAATATGATATGTATCATGTAGATTTTCAACAATTTCCTTGATTTCACCATCTATATTATATGTTATTAGTCCTAGGGTCTACATTATGTGTTTCATATTAATTAATTTCATCAATGAAACAAACAATTGACATTTTTGACTATCAAATTTTAATTTTTCAATTAAATTATCCCAAATTATTTTAGCTATTCTTATTGGATGCTAGTTCAACATTTTATTACATATTAATTTTAAAATTTTTTCATCAGCTTCAATTAAGTATTTTCCTTTTCTACACAAAATCCTTGGAGATTTTACTAAGGGTAGAATTTGTTGAGATGGTGTTTCCATATCATTATGTTCACTACAAGTCTCTTCATTTTCTATTGTCATAAAATATACTTTATTTTTACTTTCAATATTGAGTGTTTCCATGGAATTTTATTCATTGTTACTTTCATCATTATATATTTCCATGTAATTTTATTCAGTATTATGGGGTAAATCATCATGCATAAATTCATCAACAACAAAAATTAGAAATTTCATACTTTGAATGTGGGCTTGTAATATAATTTGGAATTTTAAGTAAACATTAATCATCATTATTCATTTCAACATTATCCATTTCATCATTACCTACAATATTTGGTTCATTAGGGATAATATATGTACCTTGTATTGATTAAAATGCTTGAATTTTTACCCTTTATTTTTCTCTCAACACTTGTAATTGCTTAAGTGTTTTGCACTTTAACTTTATCCTCTTCTTTGAATGATATTTTACACCCATGACTAGGCAAACTCGATATATTTTGATGGTGGGTTCCCAAAAAAAACTTGATACCTTTTGTTTTGACTATGTAGGGCTGCAAAGAATGTAAGTGGGGACATAAATATTGAAAAAGGTAAAAAACTTTGGAGAAAGAGTTGTGTCTATTGTGTAAGGAACACATATGTGCTATAATACGTAAATGTTATATTTATATAGTAATATATGATATAACTATCTTATTAGAATATTATGTGATATAATTGGGCTTGACTGATATCAAAATCATATCCTATATAGTTGAAATTAGGTTTAAACATGGTTTAATTAGCCCTAAATAACATCCTATACTCATAATTAGGTTTAAGGGGTTCATATTACCCCCAATTATCTTTGTGATAAAATTAGGGTTGAGTGAGCCTTAAATCACATTTTATAGTCATAATTAGGTTAAAGAGGCTTAAACTAACCCCAATTTATTTTATGATTTAATTAGTAAACTATTTGGTTTAGGGTGTTATGACATTGGTGTTGATTGACCCCCAAATTACATCTTATATAGTCAAAATTAGGTTCATTGGGTTAAATTTCATCCAAATTGCATCACTTATTATATAAATTCAATAATTAGCTTAATATGTCAAAAAAATATGAGCCAATTTATCCCCAAATCACATTTTATACTCAAAATTATGTTCAAGGGGTTTAGATTAGCCATAATTTCCTTTGTATTTACATATGTGATAAAATTAGGGCCAATTAAGTCATATGTTACATCTTATATAATCAATTAAGCCATAAATTAGGTTTATGAGGATAAATTCAGCCCAAATCATGTCTCTCATTGTACCAATTGATTAATTAGATCAATTCATGATGGAATAAGAGCTAATTTAACCCCAAATCATGTCCTGCTCTTGAAGATAGTTTGATAGGGTTCAAATTGGCCCCAATTTCATTTGTGATTGAATTGGTGGATTATTTGGTTTATTTTATTATGACATTGGGGTAGATTGACCCCCAAATTACATCTTATATAGTCAAAATTAGGTTCACATGTTTAATTTGACCTAAATTACAATACTGATTATATTAATTAATAAATTGGCTCAATATGTCAATAAATATGAGCTAATTTAGCTCCAAATCACATCTTATACTTGTAGTTAGGTCTAACAGGTTCAAAATGGCACTAATTACCTCTCTATTTACATATATGATAAAATTAGGGTTGATTAAGCCATATCTGATAGCTTATATGATTCATTGATCCATAAATTAGGTTTATAAGGGTCAATGTGGCCCAAATCATGTCTCTAATTACACCAATTAACTAATTGGAAAAATTCATGATGGAATAAAAAACTAATTTAGCCCTAAAAATCAAATATTTCTATTTAATTTATGTTTAAGGGGCTCAAATTAGCCTCAATTTCCTCCATGATTGAATTAATTAACTATTTGGTTCATTATATGATGACATTAGGGTTATTTTCACTCTAAATAACATCATATATAATTGAAATTGGGTTTGTGTGGCTCAATTTTTGTAAAATCATGTTACTGATTACACTAATTAATTAATTGGCTCAATATATGATGAAATCAAATCCTATTAAGCCTCAAATCACATTGGTTTGTTGTAATTAGGTCTAAGGGGCCCATATTAACCCTAATTACTCCATAATTAAAATAATCAACTATTTAATTCATTATATAATGACATTAGAGTTTATTGAGGCTAAAATCACATCATATACATTTAATATTACATTTTTTATTGAACCAATTATTCTTTGCATCATTCATTGATGAAATTGGGGCTAATTAAGCCCTAAATCACATTTTACAGTCACAATTATGTTGAAGGGGCTCAAACTAGCCCCAATTGCCTTTAGATTGAACCAATGGAGTGTTTGGTTTATTTTGTTATAACATTAGGGTTTATATCCCAAAATTACATCTTTTGTAATCAAAATAAGGTTCACAAGGCTTAATTTCACTCAAATTAAATCACTAATTGCACTAATTCACTCATTTGCTTATTATGTCAAGAAATCTAAGCTAATTGAGCCTAAAATTACATCTTATAGTTACATTTAGGTTCAAGGGTTCAAATTGGCCTTAATTGCCTCCACCATTGAAATAATTTACCCTTTCATTAATTTTGTGATGAAATTAG
Source organism: Torreya grandis (assembly GCA_037957365.1). Classification (NCBI taxonomy): domain Eukaryota; kingdom Viridiplantae; phylum Streptophyta; class Pinopsida; order Cupressales; family Taxaceae; genus Torreya; species Torreya grandis. The sequence continues at coordinate 2,121,031 of JARHVA010002467.1, read as the reverse complement.
GGTTAGTTAAACCCTAAACCATAGTCTATATAGTCAAAATTAGGTTTACAGGCTTAAAATCACCAAAACTACATCATTATATCCATTATCTCTTTTATGTGGTAGTGTATATATTGGGACACTCAAATATAAAATTATAAATTATAAGTGTGAAAAGATAGATACATAAATATAAACACATATACATAGATCCATTTTGTTTTTTGTGCTAAGTGTTGTTCCCAAATTTTGATGGCCTAATAAATTTAGGAGACCCCATTAAAATTTTTATCATAGGTTGAATCAAAGGATAAAAACTTAGAAAAAGGATAAATTTTAAAATACTTAGATAGCTTTTCTACTTTTTAGAGTTGGGTACCTACTTAGTAGGTATTAAAATCTAATGCTTGTTGATCAAGTGTTAGACTATGATGGCTACATAACAACTATCAAAACCTAATAGATATAAATTAATCATAAGACTTTAATGAATACTCCATAGTCCTTGAAACTTGATGGTTTTAAGGTAGTCATCAATAGTCATTGGAATCCTAGGGATATAGTGTAGTCCTCATATCCTAGCTTGAAACTCATCAATAGGGGTTATTACCTATGCATGCGAGGGTATTTGTGACCTCACCTATTTAACATGATTTCCTAATTCTATTTTCGCACTTAGTTTTTTCACTCAAACTCTCATTTATTTTGGCCCAAGTCATGTTTACCATTTTCATTTACCTAAGGTTCATTTTTCTTGAGATTTTCAGTGGGGACATTTAATTTACTTAGTTGGGTCTTGGATTTTTTTGGATAATTTTACTTACAGGTTGGTTTTCCTTACTTGTTAGCTTGTTCTACACTCTATAAAATAGTCATTTTATCGTATATACTACATCTTTATTCACCATCTAATTTTTCACATATCTTTACCACCATGATTACTACCTTACAACATACCTCCCTAACCCTAATTTTAGAGGTTTTATCCTACTCGATAACCCCCAATCCTCAATGTTAGAGTTTCTATCCTGACTAATAGTCTGCAATCCTAACATCTAAATTTCCATACTACTCAATAACCAACCAACCCTAAAGTTAGAGTTTTTATCCACCTTGGTAGCCATCTATCCCCAATGCTAGAGTTTCCATCCTACTTGGTATACCTCTATCGATGATGTGAAAATTATTTAATTAATTTACATCCCTCCATATTCTATGCCAAAATTTCATAATTAATTAGTAGCCCTCCACATTAAAGATCATAATTCATTTACTACTTGACAACCCTCCATATATGACATCAGAGTTCTTAGACTACTCAATAGCTAACTATTTCCACTTTTGATTCACTTCTAGCTCTTTGGTCTCCCATCTCTATCACACAAATCAGATGTTTGGAACACCTAAGAATAAAGGCATAAAATATAATGTAGGTGAGATGAAATACCAATTCTAGGGGGTCACTCTTCCTTCAAACATTGATTCTAACATAGACCAGGTCATAAATATAGACCTGAAGCATGTTGATATGGGAAAATTATAGAATAAAGTGAATACATATTTTTAAAATGACTAGACATAAAGAATTAATGATAGTGGGATACCTTAAGACACCAATTTTGTGACTTATATGCAATGTTTATAGTTAGTCATGATGATGGAAAATCACTATAATAGAGGGATGTCAAAACCCTTAGGGAGAAACCACTTGAAACTTGGGCCTGATTTTATCAAAGAAATGTTATGTATTATAAACCACAAGGACTTCTTGGAATTTAATCAGGAGACAAATCAATAGTCCATAAAGAGAATAGGGATGATTATGTTAGATCTTTAAACAAGCATTGGCTTATTAAATCTAAATCATTTATATCCAGAGTCCCTAAGGTGATTTCATTCCAAAATTTTAAGTTGGAAATTGGTGATATTATCATTCTCATTAATAGAATGGTAGGAGACCCTAAGGCAAGGGATCACATGGATTAAATTTTATAATACATCTAAATCATACACACTAACAAATAATACATCAACTAGGCTGAGTTGATCAATGGAACAAAAAATGTGTATTAATCACTAATAAACACATATCATTTGAATCATAAAAACATACAAAATATCAAGTATAAAACATAACCTAATAATATTCATACCTCCAACCACCCTTAGTGGCTTTGGCTATAGATCATCATAAACTAAAATTCTTCCTCCTCTAAATAGTGGAGTCTATTTGTGGTGTCTCCACCATGTTATGTATACATCATTACACCCCAGATCATCTACACTTTGTATATCTATCTCTAGATCCATATCATCCATGGGAATCAATGTTATATCTATTTTTGAGGGCCTCCATCTATTTCCTAGTCTCGATGGAGCCCATGTACTCATTTATCACACCCATAGAGTTAGGGGCACATCTTATAATAGCCCAATCAATCTTGTCACTCAGTCATAATGGAAGGGCTCATACATGTTGATCTAAAAATCATTTAGTGAATAACTAAGATGAATCCAACATAGTTATACAATATCATCTAACCACCAAGCATAACCTCTATATAGCCTCCAAATAATATTGTTATTACTCATCTAATTTAATATCTACTAAAATCTCATGGTGTTATAATATCATATCTATGTAGTACTAGTCCACATTTTTGTAAACACTTATGGATGTGACCACTCAACATGTGGCATCCCTACTAGCTATGTAACCAATATATGCTCATAGGCCCAAAAATACAATAATGTCATTGAACCAATGCCATTGCCAAAATACTCTTTTGTTAACCTATATAGATCATGATACATATGGGCCAAAATTATCTTACCCCAAGAATATATCTTACTATGTTCCTCTAGGTCCTTCATAATCATATGCATCTGATATGATATAGATACACCAATCCCATCGACAAATATAAATGATTATAGTAAAATAGCCAATAAATTATGAAATAATGGAATATTTAATAATAAAATCATAGATAATAACATATATGACTCACTCCCTATACAGTGTTGAACATCCACATGACCAACTAAATACATACAAGCTCAATCCATAACCATATGACCTGTAACATCTTGGAACACTACTCTCCTACCAATGATAGGTAATCGTAATATCCTCCACAGATCCTCTAAGATAACATTCATATCTATAGTAGGCAACCATGATGTACACATATCTACATTCCACCTCTATACCAATGCAATCATCATATGAGCATCCCAAGGCATGAACTATAACTAATCCATATACCCTAACCCAACCTTATTAATAATCTACCTATACTCATATGACAAGGGTAGCCCAAAAATAGTCTCCATCATCTAACCTCCCTAAAATTATCGACTACATATATCCAATTTCACAACACTAAAATAACCAAATAAAAATAGTCAATAATAAAAACCTAGCATAGAAATTATAAAAAAATAAATAGGGCACATAATCCTAACATACCCCTTACTACAATTATCTTGAGGATTACAATGCCATCTATAGGACTACAAAACTAGACATGAGTGTTTTCCCTTGGATAGGAGTATTGTATCCATGACATAAGTGCCATAAGAGGGAAAAGAGTGTTTATGGTGAAAAATTACACTACAAGTCCCATAATTTAACAAAAACTAAAATAAACATTATTTTCATAGAAATTAATTAGACTAATTTTAGTTACCAATTTCACCTCCTTGTCGGTCTAAATAAGGGAATCTACCTCCTTGTACCATGTGAAAGTGGTCACTATCCTTTGTGGCATCTTCAACACACTTAGAACTAAAATTTTCAAATTCTCAAAATATTGTAAATGAATAAAAACTTCTTCCAAAGCAGATCATAAGGACACTTTTTGTCTATGCCATACTATGAAGGTATTAGCTCTATATTATTTACCCATGTATACCTATAAATTGAGTCCATAATATCTTGAAAATCATAACTCCAATCTCAAAACCATTTCTTCCATATCAAACAAAATCCTAACACCTTTCATACTATATAGGTATTACTCCTATAACCATTCACATGGCACCATGGAAACATGTACTCTATGCCTCTTACCAATTCTACTATGGATAAAGAACTTATATCAATGTTAATCCATAATCAATATCTTACCAGTAATCATTTGATCCATTCTTATAATATTATCCTATTTACTTTACTACTAACTTTCATTTTACTAGGTATCACTTTTGGTTCAACTTAATTGAAATAATTTTGTCTCTCTCACCAAAAAGGGGGCTTACATATGCATTATTCATATCTAGATTAGACACATAGTTACTTAGACCTAAATAATGATTTATATTTACTCAGTTACTTCGACCTACATAGTGATTAAGATTTACTTAGTTACTCATACCTACACAATGATTTAGATTTACTCAGTTATTCAAACCTACATAGTAATTAAATTTTACTTAGTTACTTAAACCCACATAATGATTTAGATTTATTTAGTTACTCAGACCTAAAAAATGATTCAAATTTATAAAGATACTTAGATTTGGCCCAAATTCTTAGATATACACTGGATAATGGTTTTAATTATCACAATTTATTATAGTATATATCATATTTACAAAGATAAATTTACATATATTAAGGTAATTAGGGGCATGTATATAATACAAGTCCATATAGGCATAAATTTATTACTCATATTATACAAATCAATCTGTCTATATATCAAATTGGGGGTATGTTTCATAGCATGTTTCTCATCTCCTAGTTTTACACCAGATTATATAAAATTAATGAAAAACCATGTCATTATCTATATTATTTTCCACTCAAAATCTATATTTGTTTCTTGAATTATGTGTCTTAGTTACTCATTTATTAAATTTGAGGGCATGATACTAGCACATTGTCCCTCATCTCCCATTTTTACACCAGATTATATAAAAAGAATGATAAAACATGTTATTATCTATGTTTTTTACTACTCAAAATCTAGAGTTATTGCTTAGATTATGTGGCTCAGTTTCCTAATTATTAGATTTAGGGGCATATTCCATGGCACATTGTCCCTCATCTCTCATTTTTTTACCCCAAATTATATATATGGGATGACATATATATGTATTTCTCTTTGTTATTACACCAGGCTCAATTTAGAATAGCACTTACACCAATTTTTACACTAGTTTTGCACCAATTTTACAATATAATTAATCTTATAGCTATCTACAATGGCAAATTTATAATTTTTGCACCGGACCCATATTATTTGAGTTGTGTGGGGTTGAGGTTGGTTAATAATTTTTTAATTATAGGTAGATCTCTCCCCAATATTAGAGTGGGGGAAAGAATAACTTGTTCTCCACAATAACAATTATTTGCTCAGACTCAATACATATTATAGTGGGGACAAGCTTAGCTTATTCCTTATAACATAGTTGATTACTTAAATTCAATATAGGTTTAAGTGCACCAACTTGGGGGACAAAATATGGCCTACCCATGGACATGATTTTTTTTGAAATTTTAGAAATGTGAAATTCTATAGATAATTAGAGATAGCTACGCTCAAAATTTGAAGATGGTATAAAAGCATGAATTGTAGAATTTTGAGTCTAGTTTCCAATTTTATTTTATTTTTGAAAAATGGTTAAGTATAAATAGGTAAAATATCTAAAATTTGAAGAGGACCTCTTATTTTTTAAAGAAAATTTGAATTGTACCATTCTGTACGACCCACCATTTTTTTAGCATCATTTAATATTGTTATAAACCCTTGGTGAATATTTAGATTAGATATTGTATTGTGTTATGAATTTCTTTATATTTTCTTGATGAATACATTTTTTATTAATTTTTAAATTAATTACGTCCTAAAAATTGACAAAAAAATGGATAGTCATCTGTGTGACCCACCCTAACTACCTCAAATAAAATGAAAATTGTTTTTTTTAATGTGTGTATAATTAGGCCTAGTTTGTTACCATATAATATATTTTCAGTTTGAATCAATAAAAAAAATTAGATAAACATGAATAGGCTTGTATGGGTGAGGCATGTAGTGGCCTAAAAAAGGTGTTGTTAGAAATAAATATAGTCTGAACCCTTAAAAAAGCCCAAAAATTATAAAAATCATACATTTAGAAAGAGGACAACATGCTCATCATAATGGTAATAATTTTTCAAATTTTAATGTTGAAATCCATAGTGTATTTGGTTATTGAAGTTTAAATTTCTTAGTTTTTTCTAAAATTCTTAGTCTCAGCTATAGATGCATAGTCCCAATCCTTTGGCTCAGAAATCCAAGACATTTTCAAGCCTAAAGGCTCAGTTTTAATTTAAATTTATAATAACACGTATGCGTTATTGAAAATTCAAATAATTCATACATGTTATACAACACGTACATGTTGATTTTTTATAAGTTCAAAACCAACTCCATGAGCATTTGGGAGGCATGTGAATCCATCTTTAATCATAGGCTTATATTTACTACTCTAAATGTTAATTATAAGTTTACATTTATACATTAATTTTATTTTAGTAAATATAAGAAATTAGGGTCACTAAACATCTAATAGAGTTGGTCTCATAGTTTTATTCCTTAAGATGTGTAAAATAGTTTTTCAAAATCCAATTAGGTTGGTACTTAGGCATTTTCAAGGTTTAGGTATTAAACCTAGGGATTTTAGGACATAACTTTTACAACTGATATCTATTTCTAGTAAACATATAGTCATTTTTAAGGTTTTTTTGCCTTTCAAATTGATTCTTGGAATTTTTATGAGTCTTAGGTTTGTCAAAATTGATGTTTTCAAATCAATCACTTTTAAATTGATGCAAAGTGGTGTGATTGGGGTATCATAGGTCACATAGATGACCTACACACATCAAATAATAACTTTATGTTAATTTTACTTATTCATCATCATTCCCTCATCCTTGATCACTTCTTATTCATTCTTCATCACCCCTAATCACTCTCTCATCATTCTTAATTATCCCTAATCACTCCCTCATTAACCAAGTCACTATCCCTATTCATCTCTAACCACTCCCTTATCATCCATAATCACTCCTCTATTGACCGTCACTATCCCTCATCATCCTTAATAACTCGCTCCCTATCCTTCATCATCCATAATCACTCTTTCCTCATCCCTCATCATACCTAATCAATTCCTTATCCTTATTCACTCCCTCCTCAACCCTCCTCATCCCTAATCACTCCTTCATCCCTCCTCATCCTTCATCCCTCCTCATCCCTCCTTCATTCCTCCTCATCCTTAATCACTCCTTTATTAACCTTAGTTATCTCTCATCATCTCTAATTACTTAGGCTTATCATCATTTATCATTCCATCATTAATTATCACCATCCTTCATCATCCCTAATCACTCACTTCTCATCCCTCATAATACCTAATCAATCTTTATTCATTCCTCATCATCACTAATCACTCCCTTAATAACCATCACCATCCCTCACCATCATTCATCACTCCATCATTGACCCTCACCATCCCTAATTAATCCTTCATCATCTTGCATAATTATACACTCTAAATATATATTTGATTCTAATCATATGTTATTTAGTCCATTATAATATAAATTAAATATTTTATAGGACTTATGTTATCAATACCCATTTATGACAGTCAATTTTATTACTAAATGAACCAGATGATCTTAAAAATATATAATCAAGTAACATAAGTATTAACACAAAATAGAGTCTAAATTTTAGTTCATAAAATTATCTTTCTTGTGAAACTGACTAAATGAAACTTTATTCAATTTAGCTTTGGTAGTTTGGTTCAAAAGATAAAAATTAAACACAAATATCTTGTATAATTTTCTAATTCTGAGAAGATTTGAATTAGATGCAAAGTTATTTAGTGTTCCCCATTTGTATATATCTTTAATATTGGTTAGGTTAACACATGCACTCCTTGTGTGTGTAATGTGTCCCAATTATTTTATCTCTTGCATAAAAAATGAACATTTATTCATATTATCACAAAAATATGTTTCTACAAAATGTGAAACACTAGTTCAACATGGTGTATATGTTCATCCCATATTTTCTAAAGATTAAGATGTCATAAAGGTAGATTTTAAAAATGGAATAGGTAAATGGCCTAAGGATATAATTTAACATCTTAAAATGAATGAATTTTTTATATGAGTTAACCTAAAAGGCATAATCAACTATTCAATCAATCCTTCCCTTATTTTTAAGACTATATTCCAAATGTCTAAAGGTTTAACATGAATATGATGGTACCCAAACTTAATATAAATTTTGGAAAAGACTTATACACCAGGTATATGGTATAAAAATGCCTTAATATTTAAATTAGGATAATAGTTCTTCATGTTAATCTTGTTAATAGTTTTTTTAATTGATTTAAAACTTTGGCACAAACACAATTGGGTTTCTACAAGGCAAGGATTTGAGCATGATGTGTCCATTATCCATGATTTCATGGATCTAAAACTTGATCTATTCATTCTCTGGAAGTGATATGTTGTATAAATAGGTTTGAGGTAGAGGTAGTTAAAGGATCAAATCAATAGTATTGTTTAGTGTATATTATGCAAGAATTTATTTATGTGATGGAAATATATCCTTGTATTCATCTAGTTTATGGTTTAATTATTTTGTCTTTGTTATTTTTGGATAAACCAAACTATGATATAGTGACATAAGGATGTCATTAAACATTTATTTCTTACCATTAAGAGTATACTTCTTACTAAAACTAACAATATTCTTTCACTTCCTGGTACTAATGATTGAAAGCTTATGAACTAACTATGATATATGGTATTTTAGATCTAGATAATCTATCAAAAAAATTCAAAGATTTACTTCATAGAATACATGTCAATGGTAAATACATGGTTGAAAACATGTAAAACATCACACACCTATAATGGTGAGATGTCATAAAGGATTACATAAAAAAAAAATTGCTTTTGTACACCAAGTGACACTACTAGGTGATCCATTTCTCAAGGCCTACACTAGACCATACAATAGCGTATGGTTATGGATGATGTATAAATTTCAAGTTCAAGTTTTGAAAATATGATTTAGGAGAAACTATAATTTTTTTACTTTCATTATAAATGATGATGTGTATTATCTCATCATTGATCTACATTCGTTAATGAAATAATAGTTTTAATTCACATAATTTCATGTTGGGGGAAGTAGAGATATTTTTAGTAATTACCATATCATTAGGTTCATAATCTATTATCTACTTAACTTTTTATAGTGATATATAACTTTCCACTTCTTGAGATGTGCAAGTAGAGAGCTCATAGTGTGACACTCTTCATTGGATTGAATATTAAGTTATGAATTAAGCATCACTTTCCAATCTTGGACTACTTGTTCTAATCATTTAAAAATTATTTTCCACTTAATGGTATGATGAATAAATAATATACATAGAAATAGAAGGCCTTAAATATAATCATTTGGATCATAAAATTTCCTCATATCAAGATCAATTGATTGGTTTTAGGAAATCACATAGCTTGGTGATCCTCATGTATTTACTACCCATTTTTAGTGCTATGCTGGTTTTACTTGCTTCTCTTTTTTGGTGGATTTTAAATTATGAATTACATCATTTCTAATAGGCCCATATTTTTTTCATAGGTTTTAAATATTTGTGTTTTAAATTTTCCTCCACATCATTTTGATCAATATGTCTTATATTTTATGCTAGTACTCAGCTCTCCATTTGTATCTCCTAACATTGTTAAACTCCAACAAAATAACACCATAAAAGTATTATATGAAGTGATTAAGGATAAGGAGAGATGAGGAGGAATTGACTAAAGATGAGGAGGGAGTGAATAGGGATGATGGGGGATGGTGAGGGTCAATGAGGGAGTGATTAGGGAGGATGAGGGAGTGATTAGGGATGATGAGTGATAGTGAGTATTAATGAGGGAGTGATTAAGGGAGATGAGGGATGAGGAATGAGTGATTAGAGATGATGAGGTATGATGAAAAAATGACTAGGGATGATGAGGTGATGTAAGAAAAACACTACCCAATATAAATAGTGATCTAGTTTACATGTTTAGAGTCTTTAGAAGGTGGTTAAGGTCATAAGAAGTTTCTAGGGGTCTTTCTAAGTTTCTAGTTTTATGTCAATTTTGAATTAGAGTTGTATTGGGCTTTCCCACAAAATATTTCATTTGAAATTTTGAACTTTCATAGAGACTTAAATCTTGTTTCAAGAAGTCCAATGTTGAATTTAGTGTGGTTAGATGTTAGAATTTGGTGTGGACACTCTCAAAATACAAAAGAAGTTATAATTCACTTGATGGTTATTTGGTAATAAGAGTCTTGTCTATTTCTTATTTTATATTTAGAGTCCAATTGAAGAGAGTTAGAGGGGGTAGAATTTGAAAGGATGAATGTAAATAACCCCAAACAAGTGAATAAAGACAAGTTTTGATTATTTTTAGACAAGAAAGCAAAGAAACCCCACATCTTCTTGAATATATACAAAGATAGTTGACAATGTGTATGATTGTGAAACATGATTAGTAATAAGTTATTTGTGATATTTGTGTGAGTGGTGAGTTGAAAATACATTTTTTTAATGGTTATTATATGATTTGTCATTTTAGTTACAAATCTTTTGAATCTTCAAATTATAAATTGTATACGCTATGCTTTTACAAACTATGTCTTGAAATCTGAGTGAAGGTCAGAGTCTTGTGGAAGAGGAGATTATATTTGGTCAGATTTTGGAATGTATGAGTAACTAGTAAATTGATATAAAAATTCCTTAATAGTCTTTAAAAATTGTATGTTCTTATTCTATTAAGGACATTCTATGTTAAACAACACAACCTTGTCTTCTATAAGTAAATGTTCTGAGTATACATTTATGTGAGAAGGTATATGAATGTATTGGAGTGAACATTCAAATGTATATGTTGGTGAGTTTATTCTCATATGATCATAAATTTTTACAATATTTCAAGTATCTTGCATATATTTGGATGAGAAAAAATAAAACTAACATAGTCTTACAATCATAAAAAAAACTTTAACATAGTCAAAGTGGTATCTCATGGAAATTAGAAAATTGAGTGTCATAGATGGAAGGCATTGATTTTTTAAACATTGTGTAGATGAGTTTAAATTATAATGTTAATTTATAACCATTTTTGGAATGAATTATAATAAATAACCTCTTCTTGGATTAATATAGACGTATGACTAAGTACAGCTTATTTAAATTTGGTTAAGTCAATCTATTATAGATTACAAAGGGAAATATAGAACTTGGAAAATGTGAATAGGGTCAAATCAGACATAATCCAATAGTCAAAGTCATTATAAATGCCTTTGGAAGATTACAATATCATTTTGACCCTTATAAGGTCTATGAAACCAATCCAAACCTTGTATTAGGGTTTCTAATTTCAAAGTGAGTTTTTAGGAGTTGTAACTGTCAATAATTCATGAAATTTAGTGAAAAGTTTGAGTTAAACATGAAAAATGATAATATAGTGTTTTTAAGTTGTTTAAGTATGGATGGGGGAGTATTATGTGTTAAATAAGGTAAAAAGAAACCTAAAGACCTAATCTAAGAGTAGAAAGAGCCAAAATAAGTTATCAAATAGTTGAACCAAAGCCCAAACATTTATGAATAAATGGGATATATTATATGATATCCATAAATGAGGTTGATTTTATGATTTGAGTCCATACAAGAAGAGTATATTATAGATTAAGAGGTTTTGTATGATATAAGGATTGTGTTGAAAAGTTAAGTAAGGTTGAGAAGAAGTTAGAGAGAACTCAAAGGAGTGGAAGGAAGTTTTTTAGATCCCTATTAAAGCCTAAGGAACCAGAGACAATATTTTTATAAATCTTAAATACTAGTAAGGTGGATAGTCTCAAATAGTTGAATCAAAGCCCAAAAATTTATGAATAAATTGGATATATCATATCGTATCCATAAATGAGGTTGATTCTGTGATTTGAGTCCGTACAAGAATAGTTTATGATAGAGTAAGAGGTAGTGTATGATATGAGGATTGTGTTGAAAAGTTAAGTAGGGTTGAGAAGAAGTTAGAGAGAAATCAAAGGAGTGGAAGGAAGTTTTTTAGATCCCTATTAAATCCTAAGGAACCAAAGATAATATTTTTATAATTCTTAAAGACTATTAAGGTGGATAGTCTCAAATTAAGAGAGATTGAATTCATTGAGTAAGGATAATATAAGGAACAGTTTAGTGAGAGCATATGAAGAATGGTGGAGAATAAATGAAATGAATAAAATATAGATGTGAATTTGAAATGTGTGGAGGGTCTAAAGATAAATATAAAGAAAGAAAATACAAAGTGAAATCTACATGGATATTAGAAAAGAGCTTAGATAAGAAAAGTATGCAATATGGCTCTACATCATGAGGGATGGTGAGGGGAAATGAGGGAGTGATTATAAATGATGAGGAATGGTGAGGGTTAATAAGGGAGTGATTAAAGATGATGAGGTATGAGGAGGGATTGATTATGTTTGATGAAGTAGTGATTAGGGATGGTAAAGGCCAATGAGGGAGTGCTTAGGGATGATGAGCAATGGTGAGAGCTAATGATGTAGTGATTAGGGTTGATGAGGGAGTGATTAAATATGATGAGGGATGGTGAGAGTCAATGAAGGAGTGATGAGGGACATAAAGGGATAAGGAGTGAGTTATTAGGGATGATGAGGCATAGTGAGGGCCAATAAGGAAGTAATCAAGGATAATGGAGTGATTAGAGATGACTAAAGATAGTGAAGGTCAATGAGGGATAGGGACAATGAATAATGATGAGAGAGTGATGAGGGGTGATGAGGCATGAGTAATAAGTGATCAAAAATGAGAGAAGGATGATGAATAAGTAAAATTAACATAAAGTGGTTGTTTGATGTGTGTAGGTCATCAATGTGACCTATGCTACCCCAATACCACTATTTTGCATCAATGTGACCTAAACGAGTCATGTTATCCCACATGTTTGAGGTATAAGATGTAAGAATTTGTGTAGGTCATCAATGTGACCTATGCTACCCCAATAATACCACTTTGCATCAATGCAACCTAAATGAGTCATGATATCCCACATGTTTGAGGTACAAGATGTATGGATTTAGTCATGATAAGATTGTTATAGTCCTAAAAAGGCAGTTTTAAGAGGTTTACCTTGAAATTGAATGGGTAAGGCCTAGTAGAGTCTCATGGAGTCATAAATGGCTTGAAGGATGGAATCTAGGTGAGTAATGGTCATGTGTAAGGCCCTAAAAATGTAATTTCCTTCATAAAATATGTGTATGATGTGTGTAGGTCATCAATGTGGTTGTTTGATGTGTTTAGGTTATTAATGTAGTTTTTTGATGTGTATATACATGAGTAGGAAGTGATCAAGGATGAGGGAAGGATGATGAGAAAGTGAAATTAACTTAAAGTGCTTGTTTGATGTGTGTAGGTCATCAATGTGACCTATGCTACCCCAATCATACCACTTTGCATCAATTTCAAAGTGAGTGGTTTACAAACTTCAATTTTGACAAACCTAATACTCTTAGAAATGCCTATATATTTAACAAAAACCTAAGGCACAAAAACCTAAAAAATGACTATATATTTACCAAAAATAGATATCAATTGTAAAATTTATGTCCTAAAATCCCTAGGTTTAATACTTAGACCATAAAAATTCCTAACTATTGACCTAACTGGATTTTTAAAAACTATTTTACACATCATAAGACATATAACTATGAGACCAAATCTATCAGATGTTGAGTGACCCTAATTTCTTATATTTACTAAAATAAATTTAAAGTATAAGAAATTAAATGCAATAATATAAATGTAAAGTTATACTTAACATTTAGAGTAGTAAATATAAGCCTATGAACAAATATGGATTCATGTGCAACTCCCAAATGATCATGGAGTTAGTTTTGAACTTTTAACAAAGAAATGCTTACGCATTGTATAATACACTATATAAAGTATATGCATTATGGTTCGGTAATTACTGAGCCATAATTTCAATAATTTGATCATGTTAATTAAATAATGTGATCATGTTATTTAATAACATAATAACATTACCTAAAATATCTATAGAATTATCCCCCAACTCTGTGTACATACCCATAGGGGCATCCACATTATAGATCCATCTCTATAGGCATTATTCAAACTCTTGTTCATTTATTTAGCCAAGAAGAGAACAAGGATAGAGCTCATATTATCTCCATGTGGGTTGATCCCATCAAAACCATGACACCTCAAATTTAAAACAAACACATGCTTCATAGGTAAGTACATGAACACACTTTATATTTTAATCTAGTACTTTATTTTCTATTGAATTACTAGATTAAAAGGTGGGGGGGGGGGGGAAATGTATACACCTAAATTTGGTCAAGCAAACATAATTATTATGTATTTTGTATCTCTTTCAAATGAGGTTCTTAATTATGATTGAGACTCTTATTCATGTAGGTAATTTTGGTATTTTTATTTCCTTTTGGAATTATCATATTCTTATCTCTCTCTTATTGCACTCCCATTGTTCCCATGTTATTCCTTGACTTGTTTGAGTCTTACCCCAAATTTTTCCATTTTGGACAAGACCACCATGGGGAACACTAGAGCACTGCTCAAGTGTCCTTTCCATCACTATTGTCTAACACCCATTCTGGAATGTTTTTCAAGTTAATTCCTTTTTGGGTCTCTTATGATAATTTTAACTTTGTTTAAGTTTGTCGATACATGAATAGGTTTTTAAAATTCAAAATTAGGAGTCATATATTTAAATGGTTTCACAAGGAATTTCACAAAGGAAGCATTTATCTTTTGGCATTAGATAATAAATAATTTTTATACACAACAATCTCAATCTTTGAATATTATTGAAGTATTTACATGCCACACCTAGATTGCATGACTTAACCAAAAAGAGGGCTTAGGTGAAGAAAATTTTAGATACACATTTATGCTTAGTTGATTATGCACATTCCCTAATGGAGAACTACATCAATCTAAGTTCCATATCATTGGGGATATGTATGTAAAACATAGGACAATAGGGGTTAGAAGGATAGAGTAACTATATCCCACTTTCCCCATTTCTCCCTTTTACATTTGATATTGGTGTGCTTCTTGTGTGAAAGACTCCTTTTTAGGATTTTGAGGAGAAGAACGAAAAATATAGGTTCAATATTATGAAACATACATATGATATAATATCCCATAGTTATAAAAGGTTATCTTACACTTGAACGTATTTGATAAAGTGGAAAACATCAGAGGATAAAGTGATGTGAATGATAGGAGGACCATGCTTTAGTGTCCAATCTTTATCTAGTGTCCAAATTCAAAATGATAGTTAGTTAACAAAATTTGACAATGGGGTAGTTATCCTATAGGTCAAACATAATAAAATATAACTCTTAGGTTTTATAAAATAAAAGTTTCTCATCATTTTGTATGCTTTTATCTAAAAACCTAGTTTTTCAATATCATTCTATATGTAAGTGAAATGTATTGTTGGATTTTTTTCATTTAGCCATTTCACCCTAATTAGCTATTTGATTCATTAAGGTTAATTAAATTTAATAAATAAATAAATAAAACATTATTCAAGGTCGTTAAAACTCACAAATTCTACATGATGTATCTAGTTTATGTAGTTGTGTGAAGGTAAGTCTATAGTGGACTATCCACAATAGGCCTGATGTTTACCTCTTAACATATGACTACTACCCCAATTGACACTAAAGGAGAGTGGCAAATACTTCTATAGAGTCAATGATGATTTACTCCACTTTGTTATTCATATGTTTGAGAAGAATCCATATAATTAGGGCTTCTCACTTTCTTACACCATAGAGATATATAGATGGGGTAGATAGTTTATACAATTTCCCACATTCTCCTACATTAGTATTTATGGGTGGAAGTCCACTCCACACATGATCTATTACTACATCAATGATAAATGGGCCCTTATAGTGTTAATACAATAGTTAATGGAGGCTCATAAGTTTTTGGTTACCAAACATAATATGTTGGGGACCACTTTCCCATGACCATTGATAGGCACACTTATGCCACATTACACAAAGTAAAATCTATAGAAGCAGATATGACACATGTCACTCTTCATCCCTTTTATAGTAACCCTATTTTGATGTTAGGGGGATTATTAATAATATTTTGAGTTTCACATATATACATGTTACTTATAATGAAGATTTTGATATGTATTATAATGATGAAAGAGAGGTTAGGCTTCTTGACTACACTCACTTCATGTTAGAGTACGTAATCAAGTTTAAAATAATCTATCTTCCTAAAGACCTAGACTTTGAATATGATGGTGAGGTGGTAGAAAACAAATACTTTTAATAAGGAATCAAAATAACACCTCTTCCTAGAGTGGATTGGATCCAACTTGAATTGAAATATTTGGAAATATAACCAAAGGAGAACCCTTAAATGGATTGCAAGAAAAGGGGTAGATATAAATAATGCCAACTTCCTCCACCCTTGAGATATCTAGATATACCTTCACTAGATCTATAAAAATAGAAAGGATGGAAGGATCAAGTGACATATTCTAGTGCCACAATAGATACTATTAATATTGAAGAGATAGAAGAAGACTAATCTCTACCTCAACTAGAAAAGAAGCTTATAAAGTTCAAAATTAATAATTCAACTAGTGGTAAAGGGACACCTAGGATATCAAAAATATTGAATGATCCTTTAAAAGGAGTCATCTATTCATATAGGCTGATAAAAAATACAACATTAGAATTTTTTAATGTTAGATCCATCTTTGGTGATCCTTGTGGTCCCTTCAAATGTAGTAGCTCCTACACTTTCCACACAGCTACATGAAGTCCTTCCTTAAGTTACATAAAAATATATGATTGAGACCCTCTTAGATAAAGAGAACTTTTCTAGAAGTAGGTAATTTTCCTTTAAATTATGGAACTCCCACATATCATCCTAGAAAAGAGATAAAAGAACAAAAAGTGGGTGAATAAGAAGAAAATTAACTACCTCCTTAGGTATTAACAAAATGTGATATTTCCATGGGTAAAGCTTTAGTTAATCTACCTTTGATAGAGAAGGTTCAATATTAAAAAGAGTCTTCATAATTATAACAATCTCATGAGACAAAGGCACCTCAATGATTAATAGAAGTTATGAGGAAGAAGAAGAATACAATCCCACCTTTGATAAATTGATTTTAGTACCCTCACTACACTAACCCCTCATGCCTCAAATAAACCCAAGATAATTTTTCACATCATCAGGGATGAACAAGGGGAAAGGTATGCTAAGATTATTATTCCCATACCAGATAAATATAATGATGAAATCATAGTGGGGGATTACCAAATTTCATATGTTCATCTTAGAAAGTATACTCATGAGGGGTTGAAAGAGAATGTGTAGATTTATATTGGGTCTGTGATCAATAAATATGATTAGGATAAATTTAGAAAGGATTGTTTGAAGGAGAGAGTATATCAGCTTACATTAATGATCTAAAATTTAGTGAGCTTAGTTTAGTCTCAACTCTAAAATTACACACTAGATGAAAGCACTCTAAAAATAGATAATAAAATTTGGAAGATGGGGAGAGATACTGAAGAATGCTCACAGAAGCTCCTTAAGTAGGGAAACAGGTCAATATACTTAGCTATTGAAGTCTATACTTCAATTGATAAATAAATTAAATATGCTTTCAAGAATGAGGTTGTTTATAGATAAGAGATTCATAAACTAAAACATGGTTTCTTAGGTTTGAATCCATTACCAGACTAGATGGGGATATTTTAGTTAGAGAAGGGGTCATAATATAAGAATACTAAGGGGATAAAGTTGAATTCTAGGGTTTAATTTTTTTTTGAATTAGGATAATAGAAGAATCCTTATGTAAGTTTAAGGAGTCATGATCCTTGACAACTAATCCTACATATAATATTGAGGAAATAATTAAGAAGATTCCATGTTCATTCTTCATATATGGAGGAAATGTGATTCCTCTTGAAGATATACAAGAAGAATTCAATCAGTTGATTTGATAAATTGATTCATCTTCTATGTTTGACATCAAATCAATCCAAAATTTCATATATTATCATAACTCCTTTGATAGAATATAAAAATATTTTAAGGCATTTCAAATAATTCTTCAGTATATGATAAATTTGTAAGTGGAGACTAAAATTCCATATCAACACTCCAAAGGCCTATATCATGGGAAGGTTAATAGGATACTTTAGAAATTTGAAGAGTATGAAAAGAAGTTCTAATAATCATGGTAAAAATAAGTCTTCATAATTATGATGAGGAAAAAGAAGAGTAGGTTCTAGTGAAGACATTGATTTAGCTTAGGGGTACAATTTGGCATGACCTTCTTAGGTCAAAGGTTGTATTTTTATTTCAATATTTTTGTAGTTTTACATGTAATTTTAACAATTCAATGTGCACCTTGAAATGTACAACCATTTATTTTTTTATAGTTTGTTTCCTAAGTATTAGGAATTGTATTTAATATAAATAGAAGGCTTGCATGCCTCTTTAGGGGCTGTCAGTTTCCTAATATTTAAAAAAAAAGAACTTTTGAAAGGAAGAAATAACTTTGTGTTTTTTAGAAATCAATAAAACTATATTATTGTAGGACTTTATGTTTTTTATTAGTTGTGAAAGAATGCTCTTATGTTCCTTTATTCACGTTATTAATCTCTTTACTCTCTTCTTAATAAAAGATCTTATTTGACAATAAATTTATTTTAAGACAATGAATGTGTTATTAGGTTAAATTTACATTTTCTCACCTATTATTGTTCCTTATTTTTCCTCTCCATTCATGTTTTCTATTCTCTTTTGTCTACTCTTATTATCATATTTTATTTCATTATACATGAAAACCACCCCAAAAATTTAATATGTATATTTGTAAATATGATAGGATTGTGTCTTTACATGCTTAATAATAAAGGTAACTTTGCCTACTAATAGAAGAGGTACTTTCTCCTATTATGCTATTGATTGTGACACATGCATTGCAGTGTTTAACACTTTGTACAACCAATAGGTTTTAGTACACAACATGGAGCACACTTTTTGGTTGTCCATGTGACCCAAAAAAATCCAAAAGATCAAATTGATTTTTCATTATGGCCAAAATATGTTTTACTAGAGCTAGTAAAGCTAAAGGGATATCTGATCCTTTATTTGACCTTAAATAATGACTCAGTTTCTAGTTGAATCCTAAAAATAAAATATGAGTGAATGAGTCTATGAGTTTACCTACAAGTCCAAAATATGAAATTACATAATAAGGATGTACCTTGGTGAGTGAAGATCTTATTCTTTCTAAAACTATTATAGCTCAAAAAGTAGTTTTCCAAAAAATGGTGGTGTCATGGAGAAATGACATTGGGCCACTAGATCTTGGCCAATAGCATGAGCTACCATGAGATTCACATAAGAACTTACCTAAGTTTTTTAGTGATGGGAAACAACACCTAGATGAAAAATTTGCTACATTAATTATCATATGTGGGATTTTAGGATTTGGACATGAAGATGTAGATGTAAGACTATTTATGAAAAATTTTATAGATGGAGATACTTATTGGTTTTATTATCTTGAAGCAAGTTCTATTTATAACTAGAACACTATGAATACTAAGTTTAAGGGTCATTTAAAATTAGCTGAGGATGTGTATGCATTGCTTACTCAATTGAATCAAATGAAAAAAAAAAGTTCATGAACCCATGTGTGAATTTTTTGCCAAGTTCAATAGGTTATTAAATAAAATTCCTCAAGTGGCCAAACCCATAAAAGAAACCTAGAAATGTTTCTTTATTAATTCTCAACTACTATAATTTGGTTTTCTCTTGAGGAGAAACATATTGCCTAATCTAGAGAAAATACATGTGTTTTATACTCAAGTTGAAGATGATATGGTTATGGTTTGGAGCTTACAAAGGGATTATTTAAAATCTAGGGGCCAACTTTCAAATCATGAGTCCATCGAGTAGTTGTCTCAAAAGTTGGAAAATGATATTATTGATTTAAATAAGTAGTTACCTCAAAGACAATTGTCATCATCAAAATAGGGGATCCCTAGTTGGAATTATGTACCCAATAATAACTAACCAAGATTATTAACTCCCCAATCGAAGTTGGATATTAAGGCTCCTATGGTCAATGAAGTTTTGGAAACATATGAGGTTTATGTTTATGATGAGGATAAACTTGAAACAAAAGATCCAAGATTTTAGGAGTATGAAACTAAAGAACCTGGTGGTGACTCCAATAATGTTTTCTTGGAATAGAAATTTGAAGATGGTGAATATGAAGATGTATTTTGAGATATGAATGGTCATCCTATGTAGTGTTTACAAGCTCTCAAAACTTAAATGGAGATGCCAAATATAAGCATGAGGCTAATAAGGTATATAAAAATGAAAAGGTTGTGTGTAAGGATGCTCCCAAGGTGTCCTTTATGCCTATAATACTTTTTAGAGGATCTATTCTACCACCTCAAATGAAGACACAATAATTAGAATCTAAAGTGACTATTTCATCCCACACTCAGAATAAAAAAGTCATACGACCAATGAAAATTTTAAAAATAATGTGTCCTCAATGCTTGCTTTCCTTAACACCACATCTTATTCTCACATTACCTCTTTCAAAATATCAGATCATGTCAATAAATTTAAGATTTAGATGTCTCAAATAGAATATTCAGGATCAAATATTGATCAACTAAATTAGATTTATAATTTAATCAAAGGAGGCCTAGGTAATTCATACAAACCTAACTCCAAAATGATCTTAGCTACACCCTCAAATATGAAACCTTAAACTAATACCATGGCCATCCATACTTCTCCTTCTGGTAAGTAATAACCATTATACATATCCCTTTTTCTAAAAGGTATAATTTGAGTGATTTCATTATTTATACTAAAGATTCAAATAATATCATGTTATTTAAGGTTGCTCATGCTCTAGGTCTTACCTATATGAATAATTTTGGTCAGTGTTTCTCCATGGAAACAAAACATGTCATCTTAGTTGGCTAGATCAAAGATGCACAAGTTGCTCTAGCTACCTTCTTGTAGAAAAGGTTTAAAATCATGGTCCTCATGGTAGACATTCTAACCACATATGGCCTATTTTTGGGAAGAAGTTTTTTCAAGGAGTTGGGTGATGAAATCCAAATGGACTTATCACATGCCACTTTTTTAGTCAATATTATCATGCATAAGTTATAACCTAAGTCAAAGGATAAACTTATTGTATGTAAATCTAAAGATCTAAGGGTCAATATTCTTTATGAAGATGTAGGTTTGTGTAACTACATGATGATGTTTGAAATTATATTAGATATTCCATAATCAGTGAAGAGTAATTATAATGATGTTTGTATTTTTGAATTTGATAGAAGTTGTTCATCAGTTTGTGTTATAACAAGTGTCATTCTTATTTCACCAGGTAAGGAATTTTATAATTTTTCCTTAAATTAAAAGTTTGAATATACTAATAAAACCATATAATATGAAGCCTTAATTCATGGATTTAATATAATTGAATAAATGGGAATCTAGTACTTGAAGGCACAAGGGGATGTCAAACTTATCATGAGATATGTTAGAAATTAATACCAGGTGAAGAATGATCACTCAAGGAATTAAATGAATATATTTTGGGATTATATTGAGGTACTTGATTCTTTTTTATTGTATTTATTCTAAGATAAGATAATGTTAAGGATATTTCACTTTCCATTTCAACACCAATTATGATTTCTCCCCAAGATTGAATAAGATAAATACACCATTGAGATCATGTCTAGGCCAAGTGTGACTAATACTGCTGACCATTGGTACATTTTCAATAATGATCAACAAATAATTACCTTCTTGGAAAAGGAAAAAAACTTTAGGAATATATATTTTGAGGGTAGTACTTATACTTATAGGCAAGCACATGCACAACAAGATGATAACTAAGATAATGATGCCTCTTTCCCAAAGTATCCAAGAATTTTAATACTGGTGAACATGAATATGTGATTCAACTAAAGGGTAATAAAATTTAAAAAGGTGTAGTTTCCATTGAGGACTTGATAGGTACATAAAAGGGAAAATTCAATATCAATATTTAGATTCCTCTGAATACAAATAGGTGAATATTGACACTTCTAAATAATCTATATATGCATATATCAAAAATTAATATTCTAAAGAGGAAAGAGATAGGTTCATAAATATTTCAAGGATATATAGATATGTGTTTAGCTAGAGTTATGATGATCTAAAATCCTCTAGGCCTAAATAAATGAAATAAAAAAATTTGTTGAAACCAGATACATCATCTTATCACCATAAATACAAACACTACAACCCAAAGAATGCTTCAATCATCCTTTATAAAATACAAAATATAATTGATGTATGTATTATTTCAACCTATTCATTACTCTACTTGGGTTGTCAATATTGTATCAGTTTGTAATAATGGTGAAATATGCATTGTGTTGATTTAAATAATTTAAATAAGGCATCTCTAAAGGATAATTATCCTTTAATAATTATAGATCAAATACTACAAGTCATTATAGGGTTATAAATGATTTCCATGATTTTTGGGTTTTTAATTTATAATCAGGTTGAAGTTTTAGTTGAAGATAAACATAAGACAATATTTACAACACCTTGGGGGAACCATTAACTACAAGGGAATGCCTTTCAGTCTCATCAACACTGAAGCTACCTTTCAAATGGAAATGGATTTAGAATTTATTGATATTAATAAAATAAGATTATAGTGGTTTACTTAGTTAATCTAATAGTTTTATGTAAAAGATGTGAAGATCATTATGATCATCTAGTAACAGTATTTGATGAATATTAGACTCATGGCATTTCTTTTAAGCTCATGAAGTCTATTTTTAGAGTGATCAAATGAAATATTATTGGTCACATTGTGTCAAAATAAGGGATGAAGATAAATCCTAAAAGGGTTCAGTCCATTCAAAATCTAACCCATCCCACCAATAAATAAGGTGTGCAATCCTTTTTCAGTAAGGTAAATTTATTAAGGTTTGTGCATGAATTTGTTAATCTTTCTAATCATATCATTTATATGATGAGAGGTATGGATAATTACAAGTGGATTAAGGAAAGGAAGTTTTTGAATAAATAAAGAATGCCATTTCAAGATCACCTAATCTAATAGGTCTTAATTTTAATAAATATTTTATTATATATTTTCATGCATCAAAGCATACCCTATCAAAAATTTTGGTACAAATAATGATGAAGGTGTGGAGTCACCTATAGCCTTCATGATATGTGGCTTAAAAAATCATGATATCAAGTACTCCTTGATTGAAAAACATGTTTATGTGGTCATCAAGGTAAATAAAAAAATTTAGGTATTACATTCTAAATTTCCCTATTATTATCATGGTGATAGACTTAGCCATAAAATCCATATTAACCCAATAAGAGCTTGGTTCAAAATGAGGATGATAGATACCAAAATTTCAAGGATTTCATTTGTATATCAAACCCACCAAACTAACTTTAGGTCACAATTTCTGTCAACTAATTACTAAGAATAAGACTAATGACCCCATTAATGAAGCTAAAGAGTAGGATTCATCATAAGAGATACCTATGTTTCTTTTTTTTGAACTATAGATGAATGTTACTCAACCATAGCTTACTTCCTCACATACAAAGCGTGTCCCTAAGGTTTAGGTGAAAATTAAAAGATAATAATAAAGTTGATTGCTATGAAGTACATCATATGAGAAAATACACTTTTAAAGAAAGGTATTGAGGGTATGTTCCCGAAGTGCATTGATAAAGAACAAAAAAATAGGTTGTTGGAAGATTTTCATAGCAAATCATGTGGAGGTCACTTCTTATTTCCAAACATAACAAACAAGATCCCTAGGGAAAATTAATATTGTCCCACCCTCTTTAAGGATTCTCAAGAGTGGGTGTATAAATGCAAATCCAATCAATAATTAATGGGAAGACCAAAGGTTAAAATACTACCTATAAAACTGATGGTAATTAAGGATCATTTATAGTAGTGGGGTCTTCATTTCATAGGTGTGATGAATCCTCATTTTTTATTTAGTCACACTCATGTCTTCATTATGAAAAATTGCTTGATGAAGAAGGTTGAGGCTATTCCAATCAATCAAACTCCTTTTGAAGTAGTGTGAAATTTACTTAAGAAGTATATATTGGTTAGGTATGGTGTTCCTCATAATATACTAATGAAAAACACATCCAATTTTTCTTCTTCAAATTTTTTTGGTTTCTACTATGAGTATGGGATTTTATTATCCCATTTCGTAGATTACTACCCTTAGGGTAATGGTCAAGTGAAATCAAGAAACAATAATCTAGTTACAATTATACACAAGTTTGTGGAAGAGAACAAACAAAATTGGCATAAAAGGTAGTACTATGTGATTTTGACTGATCACATCACTCTAAAGAGAGCTATTGGAATGTATTTATTTCAATTTTTATATGGAATTGATGTTTCCTTGTTTATCTCATTATAATTTCCAACTCTTCAATTGGTCAAGGAAATTGAAGATCATAACTTCAAGAATTCTTTGGATAAGAGGATTTTATGCTTAAACAAGTTAGAAGAGGAAAGGGTTATAAAAAATTATAGGAATACAAAGAATCAATAGTAAGTGATGGAACTTTTTGACTAGAAAGCCAGGCAGAGGGATTTTCATATTGGTGATCTTGTGTTTATGTGGAATAAAAGGCATGAACTCAAGTGTAGTCATGGAAATTTTGACTCTATATGGAAAGGTTTGTTTAAGATTTGTCACTTTTGTGGTGACAACACATACTATTAGGCCTATTTGGATGGAACTCATCTCCTAATTACTTATAGTTGGAAATATTTGAAGCTATTTAAGTAGTAGAGACTGGTTCCCAATAGTCATGTATGTAGGCTAGCCTTAGGATTTTAGTTGTGTTTGCTTCTTTTGCTATTTATTTCTCATTTTTGGTTTAAGATTTTTTATTATTTCTTGTATTTATTTCTATTCTTTCCTTATAAATTTTTTTATCCAACCATGACTTTGTAACCAAATAGATAAGGCAATCTAGTCTATTAAACCTAGAGATTATAGAGTCCATCCTTATATTTTTAAAATGTAAGTACCTAATTGGAGCCAAATTATATCCCCATATTTCAATGGATTAATAAATTTGGGAGAATCCATTCAAAATTTTCCCACATCTTAAATTAGAGGAAACCACCCCCCCCCCAAAAAAAAGGACAAATTTTAAAATACTTAATTTTTTCCCAATTATTAGAGTTTGACACCTACTTAACATGTGTCATAATATAACACCTATCAAGTAGGTATTAGAATCCAATAAATAATATATAAATTTTAGACTCTAATAGCTACCTGATAATGTTTAAAACCTAATAACAACTCCATAATCATTGGAATTTGATGACTCTTCCATAGTCATATGACTCTGATGGCCATTCCATAGTCATTTGGCTCTGATAACTTCTCCATAGTCACCAAAATCTAATGACTAATCCATAGTCCTAAAAAAATTATGGATGCAAGGTAGTCATTAGACTCTAATGAATACCTCATAATCATCAAACTTTGAGGGATATAGTGTAATACTCATAATATGACTCAAACCTCATAAATGAGGGTCATTACTTACATGTGTGGGGAGAGTTTTTACCATTGACATTGAATATGATCTCCTCATTCTATTTTCACACTTAATTTTTGTTCTCAAAATCTTGTTTCTTCTGGCCCAAGTCATTTTTTTCCATTTCATTTATGTAAGGTTAAATTTTATTGGTCTTTTCAGTGGGGAAATTTTATTTACCTAGTTGGGGTCTTGGAAGTTATTTTTAATGGTTTTCTTTATAGGTTGGTTTTCATTATATTTTATCACTACACACTATATCAAATAAACACTTTGTGGCACAAATTCCATAATTATTCACTATCTAAGTTTTAGGCTTGTTTTTCCCCCAAGATTACTACCTTGAAGCATACCTACATAACCCTGACACTGGAGTTTCCACCTTCACAGTAACACCCAAACCCTGAAGCTAGAATTTCCATCCTAATCAATAGACCCTAATAAAGATGAAATTTGTTTTGTCCTACTAAATATTCTTCTATCCCTAAACTTAGAGTTTCCATCATACTCAATATCCCTCCATTATTGACACTAGAGTTTCCATCCTGATCGGTAGCACTCTATTTTTGATGTTAAAATTCCCTAACTGCCCAGTAACACTCCATATCTAACACTAAAATTCCTTAACTACTTGAAATCTCTCCATCTCTGATGCTGAAATTCCTTGATTGATCAATAAAATTCCATCTCTATCATTTTATTTCTCAAACTTCTTGATACACACCTATCTTCACTTATGATTCACTTCCAAACTCTTCAATCTCATGTCTTTATCAAACACAATAGATGTCTAGAACACCCAAGAATAAAGGAATAAAATAGAAGGTGGGTGATATGAAATACAAATTCTAAGGGTTTATCATACCTTGAACATTGATTTTAACATAGAATAGGTCATAAATACAAACTTGGGCATGTTGATATAGGCAAATTTTTGAACAAAAAACACATATTTCAAAAATGACTAGAAACATAACATTTATGGTTGTGGGATACCATAGGCTATTAATTTTTTGAATTATACACAATGTCTCAAGTTAGTTATGATGATGGTAAGCCACTATGATAGATAAAATAAGGAGGTCAAAACCCCTAGGGATAAACCATCTAATGACTTGGGGTTGATTATATCAAATAAATGTTGTTGATTCCAAACCATTAGGCCTTTGTAGAAATTACTATAGAGAAAAATCAATACTTCCATGAGGATAAAAATAATGATTTTGTCATATCTGTAAACAATAATTGTCTTATTAGATCCAAAGCACTCATAGCCAGTCCTT
Organism: Torreya grandis; assembly: GCA_037957365.1. NCBI lineage: Eukaryota > Viridiplantae > Streptophyta > Pinopsida > Cupressales > Taxaceae > Torreya > Torreya grandis. Next base: position 2,093,969 of record JARHVA010002467.1, on the reverse strand, counting down.
AGCATGATACTTGTCATGAGTTTATGTTAGAAATCAATGATATTATCACTCTCATCAATAGAGTGGTAGGAAATCCCATGATAATGGATTACAAGAAGTGGATGTTCCAATACATATAAATCATATATGATAATAAGTAGCACATAAAATGGGATGAGTTGATTAATGACTCAATTCACAAGCAATTATGTGATGTGGTTACCACTCATAAATTCTACATGATGTCTACCTAGTTTATGTAATTTCATGAATTTAGTTATATAGTAGGTTGACCATATTAGGGCTAATGTATACCTCTAACTTATATGAGTACTACCCTTGATTGACAATGAAAGAGAGTGCTAAACACTTTCATAGAGTCAATGATGATTTTTTCCACTTTGTCATTTAGATGTTTGGGAAGGATTCATACAATCAAATCTTCTTAGTTTCTACCACCATAAAGATATCTAGATGGGGTATGTGGTTTATACAATTTCTCACATTATCCTACATTAGGGTTTATGGGTGTGAGTCCACTCCCTACATGCTTCATTGGTATGCCAACAACAAATGGGCCCTTATGGAGTTAATATAATAGTTAATGGAGGATCATAAGTTTTTGGTCACCAAACTTAAATTTTTTTGGGGCCCACTTTATTATGACCATTGGTAAGTATACTTGTGACAAAATTCATAAAGAAAAGTATATATAATTATATATGGTGCATATCACTCTTTGTCTATTTCATAGTAGGCCCTCCTTTGATATTAGGGGATGATTAAAAATATTTTGAGTTTCAAATATAGAAAATTTCCTTATTATGAATATCTTTGGATGGACTGAAATGATGAAAGAGAGGTTAGGCTTCTTGACTATGCTCACTTTACATTAGAACAAGTAATCAAGTTTAGCATAGTTTATATTAATAAATACCTAGACTTTGAAGATGATGGTAAGGTGGTAGACAATAATTACTTCCAACAAGGAATAAAAATGACACCTCTTAATAGAGTGGATTATAACCAACCTAAATTGACATCTTTAGATGATCAAACACAAGGAGTCATTAGGAGGACCCTTGTATGGATTGAAAATAAATGGGTAGATGTATAAAATGTCAGACTTCCTCCACCCTTGAGATTTATAGATATACCTCTATTAGATATAATTAGAAAAAAAGGGAAGGATTAAATATAATATTCTAGTGATGTGATAGATATTATGACTATTGAAGAGATAAAATCAAAATAAATTCCACGTCAAACAAAAAATAAGAATATATAGTTCAATATTAAGAAGTCAATTGGTGGTAAAGAGACACTTGGGATATCAAAGTTATTGAATGAGCTTTCAAAAGGAGTCATTCATTAAGAGGGTTGATAAAAAATATAACATTAAAATTTGTAAAGTTAGATCCCTCTTTGGTGATCCCTATGGCTCCTTCAAAAGTATCAACTTCTATACTTTCCACAAAGTTACATGAATTCCCTCCTCAAGTTACATCAAAGGATCTGGCTGAGACCCTCCTAGAGAAAGAGGCACCTTTTCCAGAAATAGAGAAACTTTTTCCTAAAATGGTGGAAATCCTACCTATCATCGTAGAAAAAGATCCAAAATCTCATAAAGTGGTGGAATGAGAATAAGCTCAATTGCTTCCTTAGGTAGAAACAAGATTTTAGCTTTCAATGGGTAAAAATCAAGTGATTATACATATGGTGATTATCAAGTGATTAATTGGTGAAGGAGTCATGATATAATAAGACCAAGGAGATCAAGTTAAATTTTGGGGTTTTAAAAAAATTTAAAAATCAAGATAATAGAAGAATCCTTAAGCAATTTTAAGGAGTCATAATTCTTGGAAACTAATCCTCCATGAAATATTGAGGAAATAATTGAGAATATTAAATGTTCATTCCTCAGAGATGGATAAAAGTTTATTCTTGTTCAAGATATATAATAAGAATTAAAGAAATTGGTCTAATGAGAAACTGATTCATTTTTTTCAATTAACTTCAAATTGATCCAAAATTTCATACATTATCAGAACTCTTTTGATAGACTAGACAATTATTTAAAGGATTTTAAAATTAATCCTCAAAAAATGATAAATCTAAAAGTGGAGGTTGAAATTCCATATCAACACTTTGAAGGCCCAGATCATGAGAAGGTTGAGAGGATACTTTAAAATTTTGAAGAGTACAAGGAGAAGTTTCAATAATCAAGGCAAAAGGAAGTCTTCATAATTGATGATGAAGAATAATAATGGTAGGTGAAAATGGAGACACCTTGATTTTCAGCCCAAGGGTGTATTTTGGTGTGACCTTATTCGTAGGTCAAATTTTGCACTTTAGTTCTAAGGGTTTTGCAATTTTTCATGTAGTTTGAAAAAATATGCACCTTGAAATGTACAAGTATTTCTATTTTTAGAATTTGATTCCTAAATCTTAGGAATTTTATTTCCTATAAATATAATGTTTGCATGCCTCTATAGGGGCTATAAATTTTGTCATATCTTTATAAAAACAAACTTTTGTAAGGAAGAAAATAAGAAAGAACTTTGTGTTTTTATAGAAATAAATAAAACTATATTATTGTAGGAATTTGTGCTTTTTCTTTGGAATTTTATTTCCTATAAATATTATGTTTGCATACCTCTATAGGGGCTATAAATTTTGTCATATTTTTATAAAAACAAACTTTTGTAAGGAAGAAAAGAAGAAAGAACTTTGTGTTTTTATAAAAATAAATAAAACTATATTATTATAGGAATTTGTGCTTGTTCTTAGTTTTAATGAATGTTCTTATATTCATTTATTCATGATATTAATATATTTATTGTCTTCTTAATAATTAGTTGATAGTAAATTTATTTAATGAATGTGATATTTAGGTAAAATCTTCTTTTGCTCACCTATTCACTTCTTTATTTATTTTATTCATTAAGTTTTTCTATTATCTTTTATATAATCTTCTTACCATATTTTATATCTTTATATATGAACCCACCCCCCACCCCCACCCCCCCCCCCGTCCGCTATAAATAATTTAGTAGTTATATTTGTAAATATTATGGGTTTGTGTTTTTCTTTTCTTTTGAATAAAAGTATAGTTTCCTACTAATAGAAGAGGGACTTTGTCCTATTAAACTATTGAATGCCACACATGCATTTAAGTGTTTGAAACTTGTTACAAATAACACTATGTCAAATTAACACATATGTACTTTGTTATGTGTAATTAAAAAACATGCATTTTGGCTTGGATTTATGAGGCTAAGGCCTAGACCTGCAAACACATATTTGAATCCAAGTTTTTTGACAAAAAATGAGAAAATTAAAATTCCATTGTTAAAAAAACTATGAATTTCATTGAGACATTTCATAAAAACATTACTATGATGTTGAGTACATTTTCCACTTTCCAAATATATGTTTTTTTTTAATTTTTTGGATATTTTTAATGTTTCCATTTATGTTTATTTTTAACTATGGTTTTTTTAGGCCACTATATGCTGAAAATATACATGCCTATATATGTTTATGTATTTTTTTTGATGATCCAAATGTAAAATAAATTATATGGTCATAAACTAGGCCTAATTATATACACATTCAAAAAAAAATACAATTTTAATTTTTTAGGTAGTTTGGTGGGGTTACATAATAGTTTTTCAAGATCTATTTACTTGTAAAATTAATATATATATATATATATATATATATATATATATATATATATATATATATATATATATATATTCATTAATTATTTTTAAAAATACAGGTAAAAAATTGGATGATCTTATCTAAATTTATGCCAAAGGCTTTCAAAAATACTAAACAATGTTAATAATTATGTGGCCACATGACCGACCATTTTCTCTATTTTTCTTAAAAAATAGGAGTTCCTCTTGAAATTTTAGACATTTGACCTACTTAAACTTGATTATTTATACAACAAATTAGTGTTTTATAAATTATACTTGAAATTATACATTTCATATTCTTATACCATCTTCAACTTATATAATTTACAAAAGTTGGGATTTATTGATTTGAAAAAAAAATTGTCTATGTGTAGGCCCCTTTTTGTTCCCCAAATTTATGCACTTACCCTTAAATATTTTTATGAATTTAAAATATTTAACTATTTTTTAATAAAACATGATACATAATTTAAAAACTTCTCTAATATAAGTATATGCAAATATATAAAATTTAAACTAGTTTTGTTATGTATATCTGTTGATTGAATTTAAAATATTTTTTTATGAAAATATTTAAAATTATACACAAGAATAATATAATATTTAATTATTTTTACCTCAATTCTATAATAAAATCCTTCCTATGACAAAAAGTAGCAGACACAAATTATTAAAAAGTTTGTTAGACCAAATTTTTAAAAAGGGGCGATCACCCATTTTTATATTTTTTTAAATTGGAGCATTAAAGAACCCTAATTTAAATATTTTAAATCTTTTAATCACTAAATTTAATGCTTAATTATTTTTAACCCTATTATCTAAAAAAATCCCTTATACTAAAAAAAGGTGGCTGCCCATTCTAGAAAATTTGATCAAACCACCTTTTTTAGAATGAGCAGCTACCCTTTAAAAATATTTCTTAATTGGATAATATAATAAATACCTTTTAAATATTTTTAATTCCTTCACCCATATAATATTCTTTCATACATACCCATTGTGATATAAAAAGGGTGCCACCCAATTTTAAAAAAATTGGTTGAACCAATATTTTTAGAATGGGAAACCACCTATTTTGATTTTTTAAAGTGAATAATATCATTTTTTTTTTGTTACATCTTAATTTCATATTAAAAATGAATCAAACTTTCAAATTTTATAAGACTAGGTGGTTGAACTCTCTAAATGTGAAACATTGTAGGCTTAGTACAAACAAGTGTTAATCCTTCTATTTGCACAAGGCCTACAATCACTCATATATGTTTTTAAATTTATTTTTGGTTATAAATAAGTTACATATTCATAATCAATCATATATGAGAAAGTGCTTAGAGTGAACACCTTTCCACTTTAATTGTAAACTATTATAGGCATAATACAATCATGTGGTGTGTGCATTATGTGTACAATGGTTAACATTTAGAGTGGATGGCCATCCAATCTAAGATATTTATTATAATGGATTATTTTTTAATATAAATATTAAGCATCAGGTCAAAAATTAATAAACTCAACATAACATGTAATCCATTTTAGGTATAATTCTAATAGGATGAGTAGGACTATTTTCATTATGTCTATAATGGTTCTAATTTAGATTGGGAAACCAATTACTCTAGTTTCTTTCTTAGGATGGATTCATTTAGAATATAAATCTTAGGTCGTAGATCTTAAAATAAATAAATTCAATAATACATGTATGCCATTTTAGATGTAGTGCATATAGGACAAGTTACATGCATTTTCACTATAAATACATTGGTTCACATTTAGAGTGGGTTGTCATCCACTCTAATATATCTCTCATGATGGATTCATTTTAAATATAAATCTTAGGTATTAGGTCTAACAATAACTAAATTCAACAATACATGTATGCAATTTCTTTTTTTTTTAAACTTGAGTTACATAATCATAATGTATTTAACCTACCATATTACTTAGGGTGGGTGGATGCCCACTCTAAATAAAAACCATTATATACATAGTGAAATCATGTAGAGATTGAGATATGCTTGAAATGTTTCCCATTTATATTGAGTGAAAACCTAATATAAAAGATTTATTATGATGGATTCATCTTGAATACGAATCTTAGGTGTTAGGTCTAACAAAAATGATATTCAACATAACATTTTAGGCATAATACAAATTAGATAAGTAGAATTATTTTCACTATGCCTTAAATGGTTCTCATTTAGAGTGGGTACACACCCACTCTAAGATATTTCCTATTATGGATTCATTTATAATATAAAACTTAGGTCTTAAAATAAGGAAATTCAAAAATACATAGGTGATTTTAGGTGTAGCACATATAGGACAAGTAAATCTTGTTCTCATTATACCTAAATTGGTGCAACTTTAGAGTGGACTACCTAATATAATTACAATGGTTATCATTTAGAGTGGGAGGCTACCTACTCTAAGATCTTTTTAAATATGGATTCATTTATAATATAACACTTAGGTCTTATGTCTAATAATTAATGTAGCCTAAAATTTCATCTTAGAGAAGTCAAGTACACCTTAATTTTAAGACAACATGGAACTATCTCCCTTCATAGAAAAGCCACTATAAGAGAGATATCCAGGTTTAAAAGGGATAACTCCCTTGATTTGTCTCTTAGTCTCACAATAAACTAAGATAATTACTATTGAGGGGTGAAAAGGGAAGAAGGAGACATAAAAGAAACCTATGATAATGAGGTAATACACTAGGACAATTCCACACAACACACTTGCATCTATAATTAAGAAAGAAGACTACTCAAACTGAATTCAACCCTATGTCCTTATAACATAAGTATTTATCATAGAGGTAAATTTCTATGCCTATCTAGGGGTGGGTGAAAATAAGGTCTGATACAAGACACTACTATTCCCTCTCACACTTCAATACACACTTAACAAATAATACACTTTATGAAACCTATTAGAAGAGATCTCATTCACCTAAACATGAAAAAATAGACATGGAAGCAAGGAGAACATTATCATCACTTTTCAACACACACACTAATTAACACATTTAAGTAATATATTTTAGATAACAAAATCAACTTATAAAAATTTATTCAAAGGAAAATGAGGTGTCCAAGCTAATAGGGATTCACCATACCAATTATGGATCCCATATAAAGCCAAAAAGGCTTGAATTATAGACATAGGAGAAGAGAGAGAAGAAGTAGAGATGAAAGATCATAATACTAGGTGTAAAACTTTAAAAACTAGTTAAAATGTCATGGAATGAAGTGGAAAATAAGTTAGGAGGATACTATGAACATGTGTCAATATCAAATAGAGCACCTTCCTCAAGTTGGCATAGACTCTTCATTACTTTGATTTGAAACTACCTTCATGATGGTAAAGAGTGCACTTGAGTGTCCAAAATTGACATATCAAGCCTTGACACATATGGTATCTCATGAGAAGGTAGAGAAGAGATTATTGCATGCCATCTACTCTTCCTTAACTGATGAATTCATCTTTGTCCTCTATCATTCATTGCTTACATTCATTTATCACTAGTCCTTTAGGTTTGTCCTCACACTTGTCATCCAAATGGATTGAAATTGTTTAAAGAAATTATTTGAAGAGATTTTAGGAAACTCAAATTAATCTCCTTTATCCTCTGGTCTATAAAATATACCGTAATGAAACTCATAGAAAACTTATCACTTCTATCACTTGATAATCATCTTGCCTTCTCACTATCTATTTAGACTGACTATTATGAATAAGATAGAAGTCTTTTCATATTCAATTATTGGCCCCTAAATTTTGACTAAGTGTTGTTCCATTTTGGCATGTGGCATGGAAGGATCATTATCCACTTTGATGTGAGTTTAGCATGATGTGTAAGGGCCATGGCATGTAGATGATAGGTGTAGAAGTGTCATGACATAGAACTTGTCAGGTGTGGAAGGACAATGGTGTAGGAGACCCAACATGAGTGGACCCAATCAAAATAAGATAAGTCATGAGGGACCCAAGAACAAAGGACTCAAAACAAAAGTGGAAGACTAGGGGAAGACATGGGAATTAGAGCATATAAGAAGCATATCCTAAGGGATATAGGAGAAACTAGAAGAATAATTCAAATGGGAAACTTTGACCTTATTAATTAGAGGATTTGTACCAAAATGCTAGGAATGAAACACATAATGACTAGTAAATAGCATAGAGTGAGGATCTAGGGGCACATGGCTTTGGGTTCTTAGGAAAAATTAATGTAAATTTCCATGACTCCTAGTCTATTGGGAGTCTGTGAGACATATATTCATGATATTAATGATAAGAAACACTTGGTTGGGGAGACATATGTATAAATACCCCTATTTTAATCATTTGTGAGGATGGTATTTTTAGAGAATATATAATTGAGCCTTGCCTTGTAATTCACTAAGCATATAATGGGAAATATTAGTTTTTTCCAAATTGTGTTATGAATGATGAAATACACTAAGTTTTAGAGATGGACATGGTTTAGTTCTTTGTCTTGTTAATATATTTTTATTTTCTAAGTCAATAATTAGATAATAATGTTGATCCTTGTATTAGTGATAGTAACATATGGGATGAGAAGGATAGTAGTAATATATTTTTGTTATTAAATAATTCCTTAGAATTTCATTATGAAAGATGAACAAACCTACACTACTATGCTGTAAAACCTTTAAGAACTGGTCTTTCATTGCACACTTTAGGTGAGCATGTGAGACTTAAATCTTATGTGATAGGGTCAACATGCTAGCCTGTTTGGAGAAACGTCAATACCAGAGATAGAATTAATGAGCAAAGCCCAACATTTTTGTTCCATTACTAGGACCCAAAGTAAATGGAGCATAATCATGGGAAAATGTTTAAATGCATTACCTTATAGAATATTGAAGAATGGGTTACCAGTGTCAAAGATAACTTTTCAGTTCCGTATCTTGAACTAGGAGTCTCTACATGATAGTGGGTAGAGAAAAATCTTTATAGTTCTCTATATGAAACTTTCTTTTTTGAAGTCCCAATTTTCTTACATGCTTGGATAATAGCATATACTCAAGGATGATCTAGAAATCTTAGAAGAAGGTAGCCTTGGACACTTGAATGGTAGAGGAGTTTAACATGACTTAGAGTTCCTTGGATGTGAGTAGTTAAATTTTGGTGGAGAGGCATTTGAAATAACTATATTTTGGAGTATGTTATGACCACATATTCATGTCCTGAGGAAGCAAAATTCTAATTCCTATGAGATATGAGGGGATAATATCTCTCATTTTTCCCTTCAAAATTAAGAAATTAATTTTTGACCTTGGATTGGAAACTCTACCCATGGAGGGATAATTTATCTTGTGCATGACATACACATTTGAAGGGGAAGACTAGGGGTTAATTAAAGATTGTGGGTTCAACATTGTAGCAAGCTAGTGAAAATTATAAAAATGGAGGTATGGTGAATCCCAAAAAAGGATAATGGGAGTTATCATCAATGTGGGAAGAGACTGGGAGACCTCTAGGAGTGATGTAAGGATTCATAGGGAAGCATACACATATAAGGAACCCATCACTTTTGAGAAACATTCTTTGCCACCCTATCCTATGAAAGAGAATTGAGATAAAACTCAAAATTTGAGGAACTAAGTTAGAATCAACCATGCTCCCCCACCATAATGCATGCTCATGCCTTTGAATTAGATAGAGTATATATATATAAAATTAGGATATAAAAAGTTCAGAGTTAGAAACTGAACTAGTAAGGGAGACTAAAACTAGGTAATTAGATTTTTATTTGGATTTTACATTATATTTTCCCCTTCAAGGGAATTCTATGGCATATATTGGAATGCCTAGTGAGTTTGGTCCTCAAGGCCAGAGTATAGACATAAACTTGGGAAACCAACCTTCTACCATGCCTCTTTCCATGGCCACTACTATTAGAGGCATTGGAGGAGGAATAAGAGGAGGCACAAGTAGAAGTAGACCCCTTCTTCATGGAATAGGAGATGGATCTTCCTAGCAACCACCCATTTAACCAACACAACCTACTATAGTCTACTATGAGATGACATTATACTTACCTAAGTATTGAGGGGTACAAAATACATCTGAGCATGTCCACAAGTGTGAATTGATTTAGAGAACACATGACATCATGTCTTTTAAATGAAAGGCTACACAATTTACAACTATGATTTTAGAGAATGCACATAAATGGTTTTTAAAATTTGACCCTCAATAAGTAGTGGTTGATTATGACCATCTTAAAGTAACCTTCCCATAGTAATTTTACATTTTTGAGTTTGAGTAGTAAAGTATAGCAATGTTGAAAGACATAAATAAAGGACTTACAAAAAGTGTACATGAGTATGATGCATGATTTAAAACCCTTATTTCTATTACCATTTTAAATAAATCCTTCTCTACATGCATAATGGTTTATGGGAGGATTTTTATTACCTTTTCAATAGACCGTATCATAAATAACCTTCACTATCATGCACAAGGATCTGAAGGCTACTCTTTATGCTAAAGTGGTTGGAAGCATGGATACCAAGATTAGTCTTTTTATGGAGGCAAAAATAGCATCCATGGCATCACAACTTGAAAATTTGATGGAAAACAATGAATATGAGACACATAGTGGTGTTTTATGTATCGAATGTGAAATTGAAGGGCATACGAGGAACATCTACCCACATAAGAACATATGTGTGGTACTAAAACAAACTTATGAGATATATCATGAAGAACATGATGTACATTTGTTTCCTCTTTTATAATGGTATATGAACACTAAGGTGTCTAAGTATTTTAATATTTGTGATGCCTACACCCATGACACTAATGACTACTCATTGATCAGTGATATCCATGAAACTCGAGCATGAGACATATGATAAACCTTTATCGTTAATACCCAAGACAATGGTGGCTAGTATGGGCAAGGTAGAGGATGAGGATGAAGTGGTGGTTAGTTTCCACTAAGAACCTATTAAAAATGTGGTTCTTCATACCACTATGAAAGAGATTGCCTAGAGTACCTGACATATGCATTTTGTAAAAAGGATCATCAATTGAAAGAATTTCCTGATCTATACATGGCTATCATTAAGGGGAATAATGAAAAGGTTAATGATATGATTAAAATAGACAAACCATAATGGCATAGATGCCTAACCATTTCAATAGTTAAATAATTAAATATCACCACTTGTAGTGAGGGTTAGACTCAACTAATAACCAACCCAGTTGAGAAAGTACATCAGGAAAAACCATGAGCTAAAAAGTATTCTTATGCTCAACAATAAAAGGATGTCCTTCAAGATACAATGGAATTGCATGAGAGCTCCAAGGTGAGATTTAATACATTAAATACAAGTACTTAACATAGCATGCTCTTGTTTAGAGAGAAGCTGAACCTTGCCTAGTGGCACGAGATGAATTTCAAAAACTATGTAAGCGTATGCTAGATGAGGACATTGTTACCAAACCTAGAGCTTGGATTAAGAATCAAGCCCAATCACCACATGGAATCAACCCTCAACTTAGTTAGTAAACTGAATACCAATATTTAAATCATGCTTGGTGTTAGGAAACTCTTAGTTCCTCTACTTCCCCTAATGATGGAGAAATATTGGTTAATGCTGCCATCAATGGGTGGGTAATATGAGACATCTTAGTAGATACTAGAGTAGAAGTTAATGTCTTGACTAAAGATGCCTAGAAAAAATGTCTAGTCCAACCCTGAAACCTTCTCCTCATGTCTTATTTATTGTAAATAAGACTCGAGTGCATCTTATTAGATTCCTCAAGAATGCCAAAATCGACATATTTTGGGTTCACTTCAAAGAAAATTTTGAGGTCTTAGAGTTAGTTGAAGATGAAAACTATCCAAATATACCAGGAAGCCCATGGTGCTATGAAAACCATGTAGACTTGAGCTTTAAAAATTGATAGATTAGTTTTGAGAACACCAATCAACATATGTTAATACCATTATATAAGCATAAGGACCTTATTATATCGAGCCTATCAATGTTGATGAAGACATCAACCACTTGTATAATGTTACTACTTAGAATGATGAAAAACATGATCCAATGCTAGATGGTGTTCTTTTATGGGTGGATAAACAATCTATTTTTGATACTACAAGTAATGATTATAACTATTGGGCCCATGGTTACTATGATCTCATTGAAAGGATATGTAACATTATCAATAGATGAGAAAATTTCCCATGCTAGCTTCTTAAACATCACAAGTTTATGCACCTCATGATTTTAGCAATATGAGGACCACTGTTAGGACCCCCACTAGAAAGACTTAATGAAGCCCTATTATTCTAATGAAAAATAGAGGTGTGTGGTTTTATCTAGTGCGTTGAAGAATTATACAATAATAAGGATGATTGAATGAGGTCACTAGATTACCTTTTTGATGGCACCACTACAAGATGGTGGCATAATCATAAAGAACACCTAATTTACACCATATATTTAATCATGATAATAAGGTATGGGGAACACTTATTTATAGTGGCGTATAAGCACTTGAACTTCATATTGAGGCTTGTGAGGCAATATGGTGAACTAAGGCCACATACTTACTAGAGTACCTTTGGGCATATGCATTCTATGGGAATCTATGCACTTGGGCATGGGCATGGTATATTCATGAAGAGAGGCACATGGGTACCAAGTTCTGGTAGTTATTAAAGGAGAACATGACATCGACACTTTATTACTCTTCATCGAGGATGGACTTATGCCTCACTCTTTAGGCTATGCATAAAGTAATCATTGGAGACCCAAGTCCCCTAGAATACTACCTATAGAACATCCATCAAGAACCTGAAGAACTTGTATACTTATTTGATGGGCCTCTAACACCTCTAGTTTTTGTGTTTACTCTATTTATTAATGAAGAATGACATGAAGAGATCCACCTGGGAAAACAAAAACTCATCTTTCAAGTAGATGAAGGTGAAGGATATACTTCACTCAACCCCTTGAATAACCATTTAGATTTCCCTACAATCATTGGTATATGAAATATTTAGGATACAAGTCTTAAAATAAATAACCCCTATCATAGACCTATTCAAACTATACAATGTAACATTGGCATAGAACAAGAACCAAAGATGGCTACAATTAGGAACTATTAGACTGATATAGAGATCTCACAAATATTTGGGTTATTTAATGATTACCAAGATGTTTTCCCAAGGAACTATAGTGATATGAATGGAGTCCACCCATCTTCAGGGAAAATACACATCAATCTAGTCAATGACACTCGACCAGTAAAGAAATAACCATATAGAATGAATCCTAATCTCTAGGTGCATGTGAAGGAAGAAATTGATAGTATGATTTGTGTTAGAGTAATCACTCCTATGGATAAATTTGATTAGGTCAATCTTATGTTAATCATTATCAAATATGATGGATGTTTACATATCTATGTGGACTATAGAGTACTCAATGCATCCTATGTGACTGATCCCTTTCCAATACCTTTCACAAAGTAGATCTTAGGAGGTGTTGCTAGTTATGAAGCATATTATTTTTTAAATGGATTCTCTACATACCACCAAGTCCAAATAGCTAAATAATACTATTCTAAAACAACTTTTACTATGAAATGGGGATATTTTGCCTATATCGTCATGCCTTTTAGATTGAAAAATGCCCAACAGTATTCTCATGGATCACAATCAAGGATTTTAAAGATTTCATTAAAAATTTACTCCAATTTTACTTAGATAATTGGATGGTATATGGATTGGTCAAGGACCATTAAGTTAATTTGAGACTCATGCTTGAGCATTGGTGGGTGTTAAAATTTTCCTTAAATTTAAAGAAGTCCCTATTTATAACTCTTGTTAGTGTACTTGGCCATATTATTTGTAAGGAAGGACTCTTGGTGGACCCAACGAAGGTCTCTATGATTTTTTATTTGCCAATGCTAAAGACTTAGCATGAGGTGTACACCTTCCTAGGGTATGTGGGTTATTACAAAAAGTTCATTCATGGTTATGCCAAGATTGCAGTGCCCTAGTAAGAGATTTTAAGGCACAATGAATAGTTCATATGGACTAATTCTTGTAAGGTATCCTTTAAAAAACTCAAAGAAAAGTTGGTTACTTATCCTATATTCCAATTCCCTAATTGGAAAAAGCCTTTTCATGTCTATGTTGATGCATCTAGTTTGGCAGTTGGCATGATAATTGCATAACCAAGTGAAGGGTACTTAGATTACCCAATTGAATTTGATAATAAGAAGCTAACACTGGTTGAAAGGAATTATACCACCACAGAGCATGAAGTTATGCCTATGGTCTATGCTCTATAGAAGTTTAGGTGGTACCTTCTAGCCACTCCATTTATATTCTATATATATTTTGAGGATTTGAAGTATCTTGTCAACAAACCAATACTACATGTAGACACCTAAATGTGGCCATTGATAACCTCCAACACCTAAATGTGGCCACTGATAACCTCCAACTAAAATTTTAACTAATTTCCACCAAAGTGTACAATTTGGCCTAAAAACACTAAATCAAATTAAATGAGTTGAAATCGATATATTCAAGTACCAATTTTGGCTAGAGTATCATTAAATGGGGTAATGCAATTTATGATCTAGCTAACTTTGATCAAATCATTTTGAGTTAAAATACTAATTTTGCACCTGGGTGCTCTGGATTCCTCTTTTATATCAAATTTATTGTATGGCATACGTGCCTTTTTTATCTTGTGTTGATAACATCCTAAATGGGATAACAGATCCAATGCATTTGATATTAACTTATAATTCCAATCCAATTAAATTTTAGACTAATAACAAGGTATTTTGATAAAGTTGAGTAATTTGTGCACAAATTTATTAATCATGATTAAGAGATAATTAATCCAAATCAGAGCCTAATTAATAATTCCATGGAAACTTGTGAAAACTTTTTTTTTAAAATGAATATTGAATATCTACATCATCAGGTGACCTCATTTCTTGGGAAGACATATCTAGGCCATAAACTCCATAAGGATCAAGATTATGGGTCTCCCATGCCTCTTTATTACCTCCCATGCATCATTAATGTCCCTTATTCCAAATTCATGATGAGGATAATTATGGATTTTAATTACATAATTTAATTAATCCATGATCACACATCTCAATCTTAAGATGGATGGTCATGGTTGATTCTGGTCATTCTTGAAAATATATAAATAGAGAGGCCATGAAAATAATTTTTAAGATTAATTTGTGAAAAGTAATAATGCAATATTGATTCCAAAAGCTTCATGGAAACTAGTGTTACCATGCCAAATTGATTCCAGGCCAAGCCAAGCCAAAAGCCAAAGGTGCTAAGGAGAGATGGAGGTAGCCAAGATTCCATTTATAAGGACTTCATGAGCAAAAAACTAAGAAATCCAATAATACAAAGGCATTTGGGTCATCCAAGGAAGGTGAAGGAATTCTTGTTTTTCCTTACTTTTTAGTTGTGTTTGTCATTTGTTTTTTGTTACTAAGCTTACCCTAGGAACTCGGCATGAAGATGTTAGTTTAATGTGTTTTTGATTTGGTTTTATTCACTAACATGATACTAATATCTTTTTCTTAGTTAAATTCATATTTCACATAATGGCACACCCGGTGGGACAATCTTCATGAGAGTGCAATCCACAAACTTTTTTTTGTTTCATAGTTTTGATTCTTTTTTTTGTTGTTTTTGCTTTGAGTAAAAACAACCAATAAAGAAGTCATGAATTTTTATTTACTTAATATTTTTGTCTATTTTTTATTAATATAAATAAATATTTCATGGATATTATCTAAAAATTTCATAAAAAATTCTTTATATTTTAGAAGTTATAACTATTTTAGTGACTGTCACTTTCTATTTTTTATTTTTCTGGTAAAAATGGATACAATAGAGTTAATTTTTTTTATTACTTTTTGGACTTAAATTTTTTCCTAAATTTTCATATTATATTTATTTATAACCTCTCAAAATTTTGTAGTAAACAAATATATATTTTAAAAGTTATGTTAACAATACTAACTTCAGGTTTTTATATTTTGTGTGCGGGATGTTATGTGACATGTGTTATATTTTATTTTTAGATAATTTAGGCTTTTATAGTTACAACTTAAGACTAAGGGGTCAAAATAACACCACCGAATCTTCCATTTGGGTTTTAAAATTGAATACACTTGTCAATTCTTGTTTTCAGTAGTTGTTTAATTAAAAATTATTTGGAAAAGAAAAGGTTTGTGCATGTATGATATTCCATTTTTCCCCTTTAGGGAACCTTCAAAATAAAAATCACCATCCTTATTGCAAAAATCTTAGTCCAAGGCATAAAAATAATGTCATCTAAAACACTCCCCCAGAACTCACAAAAGTATTGGGTGACCTTGAAAATGACCCTAAAGTCTTTTAATTTTAGGATTTATTTATTTCATGTAAAATTGGCTTATGATGGGGATGTCATTACTTTCCATGATTTATTTAGGGAAGCTTTGACCTAAGGTTTCACCTCCTAGCATTGACTTCATTTGGCTCCATATTAGAGTTGCAAACATGATGTATTAACACTTTGGACATCTCACTACACTAAGTGAACAATAGGATGTAGTAGTTTCAAAAAAGAATAGAAATTTTTACAAAAAGTCAAGTGATATGGACCCAAAATCCTTGATTTTATTTTGCATTGTTTGACATGAAAGTCATTGTACAATTGACTCCTTTAGAACATTTAGAAACTTGTAGATCTTAGACAAATACCCACTTGTTGTGAAAGTATTGTTGGTGTGTTAAGAACGGGATATACTAAGAGGTGGGGTGAATCAATATATCATATATCTTATAAAACATTCCCTTAACCAAATTCCACTTAATCAAACATTCAAGATATGTAATACAACTCAAACAATAAACACCAAACAAGATAGAGAGAGACACCAAATATAACATGGAAACCTAATATGGGAAAAACCACAAAGAAAAATCTCAAGTATATGAATGAGCACCAACCCAAACAATATTGGCAAGCACCAACTTGCAAGAGCACCAACCCCTTTGCTGAGTACTAACCCAAAAACTATTCGTGAGCACCAACCCATAGGAGCACCAACCCCTTTTCCAAGCACCAATCTAGCAACAATTCATGAGAACCAACACAAAGGAGCACTAACCCCTTTACCGAGCACCAACCTAGCAACAATTTGTGAGCACTAACCCATAGGAGCACCAACCCCTTTGCCGAGCATCAACCCAACAACAATTTGTGAGCACCAACCCACAAGAGCACCAACCCCTTTGCTGAGCACCAACCCATAAGAGCACCAACCCCTTTGTGTATACCACACACCTATCTCTCAATGTTTCTATCTCAAAAAATGATAGTTCAATACATCTCTTTTCTCTCTCTCACCGTTGTTCTTCTAAGCTAGATATAACAAATACAAATCATATTCATCTCTCACAATTTCTCTTCTAAGCTAGATATTATGATATCAAATCAACCTCTATCTTTCTCATTACAAATGGCTTCTCAAGTGTTTATTTATAGCTTTCCAAATTACCTTTGGCCTTCCCCCTTTGTGACCCTTCAATCCTCATGGAAAATGGTGCCAAACTTGTATGACCCTTCATATCCTTGCCTTTGAAAAGTCATGTGGTGACCCTTCATGAGCAAAAGGATCCTTCCCTCTTTTGTCCTTATCTTGGTGACTTTTCATATTCCTCAAAGTGTCCCTTCATGAGAAATTGTACCCTTCCTCTTTTGTCTTCACTTGGTGACTCTTGGAATTCCCCAAGATGACTCTTCATGGGAAAATGTGTCCCATCCTTTATTTGTCTTTATCCTATGGCTCTTTGACTTCTCCATGGGCCCTTCTTTTGAATCATATGAAACCAAAAATATATTCATTAATATTAAATAAATATTAACTCACATTAGCCAAGATATATCTATTACAAAAAACATTAAATGTAATGGGGCCTTTATCACCAATAATTCTAGACCTTTGACATCAATGAAAATATTTCCAACAATCTCCCCCTTTGTCATTGATGGAAACCTCAATCCTAAAACTACCACATCCTATCACCTGCACATACTATCATCTGAAAACATATAGTAACTCCACCTTATTATAGCAACCTGTACCTATTTCTGCACCTATACCTGTACCTATTATTCTCCCCCTTTGACATCAATGACAAAGGGCCTACCTAGAGCTAACACTTAGCTCCCCCTTAATTGATGCTAAACATCAATGGCAAGAAGTAATATAAATTACTCCTAACTCCTCTCATAGATCTTTGAATGTGTCCTTTGATCTTGCCTTTGAGAAGATATCTAACAATACATATACATTGTTCCTTATCCTTTGAGCATCTGCAATCAACACATTTGAATATTTTCTTCTAATATCATAACCTTATTTATGAAACTTTAATGTATATCCTTGATCACATATTTGACTAACACTCAATAGATTATGCTTAAGACCTTTTACATATAAAACATTCTTAGTCTTAGTTCTACCATAATCCAAACTCAAAGTACCTTTTCTAGCTATCATGGTAGTGGTTTTATCTCTAAATCTCACTGTACCACCATTGATCTTCTTTAGAGTAATGAACTTAATTTTATGTCCTATCACATGCCTCAAACATCCACTATCAATTAACCATGGCTGATCTTTATCTCTTAGATGCAAGGCTATCTAAACCATCATAGAATCTTCAGGTTGTTTCTTCTACCATGAACATGTCTAAACCTTCTTCTTGATGAATAGATATTTGAAACTCTAATCCTTTTTAATTTATTTAAACACACTTGTACAATACCGAGCTATGTGTTTGAAGTTGTTGCACTTGTAGCATACTATGGTCTCTTCATCAAAGCTTGATAAAGGAGACAAAGTTATGGTTTCTGCTTGACTCTACTTGACTTTCCTTCTCCATTTTTTTGAAATTGTTAGCTCTTTTTCTACATTGTAATTTCTTATGACCATATCCATTACAATAAAAACAATAGCCATAAAAATAAGACCTATCTGTATATCTCTGACCTGATTACCTTTTGTAGCGTTGTTCCTTCCAGTCTTCTCTATTTGAAATGTCCTCTGTATTCTTCATTTCTCCCCTTTTTGTTTCCTCTTTTGTAAGATCTTCAGCATAGCTCTTTTTATTTTCAAATCCAATCCCTATCTTGTCTAAATTTTATTTTTGATTTTCTAATATCTTATTCAACATGTTAGTGTTATCCTCAAATTTTGAATCACTAACTACTTTATCATTGACTGCTTTCTTAATATCTTCTTTTAAAGCGGCAATTTCAATAACATACCTTTGACATTATTTTCTTGATATTTCCAATTGTGCTGTGAGATCTTCTTCATTATTCTTGGCTTCTTCAAAGTGTTCTTGTAGATCTTCAATCATTTCCTTTGACTCTTGTTCATTTTTCTTGATCTAGTGCTTTAATATTTGATTCTTCTTCTAAACAACTTCTAACTCTTCAAGGGCACAACTGAGTTCTCCTTCCATAATCACTTTAGCTTCCTCTTCTTCTTCTTCTTGATCATCTTCATTTATGGCCATGAATAGAATATCTTCTTCCAAATCGCTGACTCCACTATCTTCGACTGAGCTAGGAGCCTTAGAATATAGGCTCTTCTTCTCAAATCCCTTCTTAGATTTGCCTTTGAAATTCTTCTTATATGTAGGCTTTTCTTCTTTATCAGCATTACCCTTATTTGGGCATCTAGATAAAAAAATGTCCAATATTTCCACAATTAAAACATTTCAAAAGGTAATTTTCCTTAATATTTACCTATTCCTCTTTTCAGCTTGAAAACGAAAAGTGCTCCATTGTCATCTTCATCATCACTTAAACTATCACTTGATTCTTGACTATTAGCTTTCTCTTTCTTTGATGTCTTGAAAGTTGCTTCTCTCTTTGAGGGTTTATCTTGTTCTATCTACATCTCATATTCTGTGAGAATACCATGAAGTTCATCCATATTTAGCTTGGCTACATTCTTCATCTCCTCGATTACCAAAACCTTTGCATCATATCTCATTGGTAGAGATCTCAAAACTTTTTTTTACCACCATTGACTCTTCCAATGTTTCTCCAAGACCTTGAATCTAATTTATGATCTGATCAACTCACAAGAGATAAATTGCTATATCTTCTTCTTCCATCTTCAAATTTTCAAATTGCCTTCTAAAATTTTGACGCTTAGCTTGCTAAACCTTTCCATCACCTATGTAAATATTATCAAGTTTTACCCAAGTTTCATGAGTAGATTTACATTGCATAAATTTAACAAATTTAGATTCACATAAACCACATAAAATAGCATTTAAATATTTATCATTACATTCACTTGCCTTCTTTTCTATTAGAGTAATTGCAGATGTCTGTGGCTCTTCATATTCCTCCACCACTTCTTTCCATATGTCGAATCCAAGGGCCATAAAATAAACCTTCATTCTCATGCTCCAAAAATCATAATTCATCCCATCAAACAAAGGTGCCTTATTTATAGAAAATCCTTCTTGTGATCTAGCCATCGTGCTTTCCCGATCTACCTTCAAGCTATAAAACTTTTCAAAAAGGAACCTACTCTGATACCAATTATTCAGCATGGGATATACTGAGAGGGGGGGTGAATCAGTATATCATATATCTATAAAAATTTCCCTTAACCAAATTCCACTTAATAAAACATTCAAGATATGTAATAAAACTCAAACAATAAACACCACATAAGATAGAGAGAGATGCTAGATAAAACATGGAAACCCAATGTGGGAAAAACCATAGAGAATAATCTCAAGTATATGAATGAGCACCAACCCAAACAATATTCATAAGCACCAACTTGCAAGAGCACCAACCCCTTTGCTGAGCACCAACCCAGTAACTATTTGTGAGCACCAACCCATAGGAGCACCAGCCCCTTTGTTGAGCACCAACCCAACAATAATTCATGACATCAACCCACAGGAGCACCAACCCCTTTGCCAAGCACCAACCCAAAAAAAATTCATGAGCACCAACCCATAAGATCACCAACCCCTTTGTTGAGCACCAACCCAGCAACAACTCATGAGCACCAACCCACATGAGCACCAACCCCTTTGTGTATAACACACACCTATCTCTCAATGAAATGATAGTTCAATATAACATCTCTTTCCTCTCTCTCACCTTTTCTCTTCTAAGCTAAATATAACAAATACAAATCATATTCATCTCTCATAATTGCTCTTCTAAGCTAGATATTAAAATATCTAATCAACCTCTATCTTTCTCATTACAAATGGCTTCTCAAGCCTTTATTTATAGCTTTCCAAATGACCGTTGGCCTTCCCCCTTTGTGACCCTTCAATCCTCATGGAAAATGGTGCCAAACTTGTATGACCCTTCATATCCTTGCCTTTGAAAAGTCATGTGGTGACCCTTCATGAGCAAAAACATCCTTGCCTCTTTTTTCCTTATCTTGGTGACTTTTCATATTCCTCAAAGTGTCCCTTCATGAGAAATTGCACCCTTCCTCTTTTGTCTTCACTTGGTGACTCTTGGAATTCCCCAAGATGAATCTTCATGGGAAAATGCCTCCCATCCTTCTTTTGTGCTTATCCCATGGCTCTTTAACTTCTCCATGTGCCCTTCTTTTGTCTCATATGCAACCAAAAATATATTCGTTAATATTAAATAAATATTAACTCACATTAGCCAAGATATATCTATTATAAACAACATTAAATGCAATGGGGCCTTTATCACCAATAATGCCAAAACTTTGACATTAATGACAATATTTCCAACATGGTGCAAGGTGCACCTCATGGTCCATGTCATAATACTATCATTTAAGAAAGTGGGGGTGTAAAAACCATACTATATAATGCACATTAAATTTTGGATGAACACTTAAAATCTTTTTAAATGATGTATATTGATGGATTTCAATAGTATCAAGCAACCTTGTCAGTTTAGGATCTAAGAGAAATTAATTATTTGATTTTGTCCTAGATTAAAGTCTTGTTTGGAGTTAAAACTTGGTGTAAAAAAATGATGCAAACCAAACACATGGTCCTCATTTTCCTTTGAACAAAGAGGTGTTATGTTTCCCATGTGAAATCATTAATTTTCCTTGTTCCAAACTCATCAAAACTTAGAGATTCATATCATCCACTTTGGCATAGTTATGTTGCCCAATTGAGTTTAGACCTTTGCCAAAAAAATTTAAGTCTTTTATTTATAATCTAAATTTGAAATTACACCTTTATAAGTTCATACGATTGATGTGTTAAGTGGGTTCACCATTTTCACTAAGCTTGAGGGAACTTAGGTTCAAATTCCAATTTGAGTTGAAGTCCATTTAAGACTCATGATCATTATCACCACTTATTGGACTTAAGTCATAT
Organism: Torreya grandis; assembly: GCA_037957365.1. NCBI lineage: Eukaryota > Viridiplantae > Streptophyta > Pinopsida > Cupressales > Taxaceae > Torreya > Torreya grandis. Next base: position 2,071,814 of record JARHVA010002467.1, on the reverse strand, counting down.
TATGCTAAACACTTGCACTTTGAGTCTATGCACCACAACATTTTGATTCAAAAAAGATAATTGTTATGTTGTCAAAATTATGGGAAACTGTCCTTGCCTTAGAGAGTTTTTAAAATAAACATTTTATCACATCTTTTTGGTAGTTTGGCATTATTACGCTACCCAAAACATTTTAGATATTGTTTTATAGACCCTCTTACATAAAGCTCAAATTTGTTCCCATATTTTTAGACCAATTCAAGTGTACCTTTTGTGAACCTTTGTCTAACATAGTTATGTTGTTCACTTTTGTCTAGCTTATTTGTCAAAAGAACAGTTTTATACCATTATTTGTGAGAAAATTAAACTGTCTCTAAAGTGCCTTTTATTTCATACTTTATACTTAGTTGGTCAATTTTATATCCAAAACTCAAATGCCTAATATTTTTTATAAGTGTTTCAAATCCATTAGATTAAAAATAATCTTTATTTTAAAGTCTAGCTTTTGACACCATTTGGCCAAGAGTCCTAACACATGCCTTGTTTGAGCCTAGTTTTTGACATCATGTTTGGCCAAAAGACTTAACAACTTTTAATTTACTAGATTAAACTGATTTGAAACACTTCAACCTTAGAGTTTGGAATTTTGATTTTTGGTCTATTCACTTACTCATCTTTATATGAATAGTGAGACATTAGATACTTAACATTAGATTGTTCCTCACAAATATTTGCATAAACCTTTTTGATACTTTTGATGAATCTAGACCAAGTTTGAACATCAACTATTTCAGCCATTATCTTTTTAGAGTTTGAATAACTCTTTGACATTTTATCACAAAGTATTGACTATGGATCCCAACATGTATTCATACACTCATAGTAGACTCGTGTACAATCTAGGGATTATTAATGTGGTTGCATAAGAAGAAATGGTATAAGACCCCTATGTAGATAATATTCCTTACGAGATGGATTCTTATCCCTCTTATAATATTCAATTAGGGGCACAAAGACAAGATCTATTGGCTAATTATTTGGTTAATACACTACCTTATTTAGAACAAGACCAAGAACAAATAGCACAATACCTAGCTAAAATACCCATAGCTGATGAACTAGTTCTTCAATAGTCATATTCTACTAATACATCTTCCATATATGATCCATTTTTGTTTGAGTGGCATTTATTTGAGAACAAAGACAAGATTTTGGTTAGATCCATAGAGGTAGGGGCCATGGTTTTGGAAGACTTCCCTCATGAGAATTTACCAAGCCTAGTTATAATGCCCCACAATATAATTTACGATTAATAGGCTTCTTCTAGAAATCCTTTGGCTCTAGTCCAAACAACGTATCAAGACCCTAATATGCCTAATAAAGGAAAAAACCTCATAGAAAATGACTTTAACCAAATGCAGATGGCATATCAAACCTACCTAAATCTATCATGTAATTTCAATCAAATGACTATGGTGAGAAAACCTCTTATTGAGTTAGTTCTTTAAATAGAAGTTTTGAAAGAGTTAACTAGTCAAGACAATCAAAATTTAGACCCATTTATACAAAAAAAATTGGTAGACAACTTGCTTCATATGCATATTATTGAAGAAGTGTCTTCTTCTTCTATGTAGAATAATGAAAAAAATATAGTGGATAATGTGCAAGCAATGTCCAATCTAAATTAAAGTGGTACTAACACAAAAACAACTAGTCAACAACATATGCCTACATTTAATACCATGAGTGGATCATAATATCAAGGAGTAGGAGATTCTTCATCCCAACCTCAACCAACTACTTCATCAAGTGTGTAACCAACAGGATAAGGTAGTTAACCAATAATTAATGTTGCACATCAACAACCAGATGTGATGAATCTTACTCCTCCTCAACAAGTGACGAGTAGTACTCCACAATAATAGGCATACTATAGTGTACCAACACAATAGAGATAAAATATATTTCCAACTCAATAAGGGATAACTAATTTTCCACCTCATTAGGTAGTGGCAAATATACCTCCTTATTCATAGACTAGTGTACCAATCCAAAACCAAATAAAGACTAGCCAACAATGTGTAAATATTGGTCAGCTATAGATGTTAAATATTTAACATGCTTTCACTTCCCAACAAGGATTCATGAAATAAGGAAGCTCCCATGTTTCTCAAGTACTTACTATATAAAAATTGGTTCAAAATGTGCCATAAGTTTGGAGACAGGGTCTTGGTCCACAAGTTCCCACTCAACAGTAAGGTTTGATTAGTCAATAACATGTCCCTTTTCAACCACAACAAGTACAATAGAGTTATATCCCTCCATCCCAACACAAAATACTCTAAGTCAAACCTTCATATCCAACCCAAACTAGAATATCAAATAACCAAATGTACAATTTCAAGTACATCCTAATCCACATATTCATATTCCTGATCCATTTCCCAGCCAAACCAATATAATCCAATAGATATCTCCATCATACCCTGGCCAAAGTGTCCTACTTGTGACCTCCTAACCATATATCCAAATTTATATTCTCCCTCAAACCAATGTTCCTTCTAGTTTCTTATCCCAAGAATTGTAACAAATGAAGGATGCAATTAATGCCATTTAGGCTATGAAATAGAGTAAAAAGTTTAAGTTGGATGATGTGTGTTCTTATCCATTCAACATGGACTACTTGTAGATACCATTTATTCTAGGATATGAACCACCAAAATTTGATAAATACAAAGGGAAAAGTGACCCTAAGGCCCATTTAATTGAGTTATTTGTCATATGTCAACCAGTGGCATATAGTGATATATACCTTTTTTTGTTATTTCCAAGGACCTTGGCTGGACAAGCCTTAGAGTGGTTTTTAAAGTTTCCCAAGAATTTAGTAATATATTTTGATGATATTTCTAATAATTTTGTGCAATACTTTTCCTATAATCTCAAACATGAGATTTCATTGATTGACTTAACACAAACAAAATAAAAGGCTGGTGAGAGTTTTACAAGTTATCTAAGTGATGGAGAGCCTTTGCAAGCCATTTCAACCATAGTTTACCAGATAAACAATTAGCCACTATGTTTAATAAAAATTTGTATATTGAGATAGCTTATCATCTAGAACTATAATGTGCACATAATTTCAAGGAGATCATTGACAAAGGCTTGTTGATTGAGTAAGCTATTATTAATAAAAATATCATCAAGCATACATCAACTAATTATAATCAAGGTACCAATCAAGGAAGTGGCCAAAAATAACATCCAATTCAAGCACAAACATCACAACCATCATAGGCCAATAAGCAAGATAGAGCAATGAAATTCAATTATAATAGGAATGTTATGGGTAATAGAGTAACTGAGTCATGACATGTCCAAAGAGTGCAAACATCATCTACATCACATTTTTAGCTTACTCCTACCCAAAAACCTCTCCAACCAATTTTGAAAGCATAAAAACTAAGCCCTACACAACAAATGTAACAACCTTTACCATTATGAACCCCTCCTCCAAGGAGAACTATGCTTGTGCATTAAGTCTTTAGTGACCTAGGAGTGCCTATTGATCATAAAATTGCCACTGCTAATCTTATTAGTTCACCTATACCAAATAATTATCCACAAGGCATTTCTTATCTTGATTGGTACCATGAAAATGAATTCAATCAATATCATTGGTTTAATGGGCATAATCTATGAATATGTGTGTAAATCAATAATTTGATTAAGAATATGTTAGAGAATGGGGGGATAATATTAGATAATGGTACTTCTACCTAAAATCAAACTCTTGGGATTTATCAAAACCCCTTTCCCCAACATAACACATAGTAGCAACATAACAATTAGAAACAACAATAATAACACCAACTAGTGCAATAACAAAATAAATAATATCAAAATCAAAGGTCAAACCAGAAAAATTAGTAGAATCAACAACAAAACCCACAACATTAGAACAATGGACAAACCCAAGGTCAGAATGGTAACAACCAACAAACCTACCATATAGTTTCACATGACTACAAAAGGGTTATAGGTCATATTGTAAGGGGCAATATTAATACCATCTCCATTAATCCTAAACCGAGCACTAATCAATCTAGACCATTGATAAACAATACCACTCAAAAAAATTATATGGATAATCCTTCTTTAACCTAGGACTACACATAAGAAAACCAACAAATTGGGACACCCACTTTTGGACCATATATTGATAACTCACCCTTGCCATGTGACCACATACAAGTGCATCAGCAATTGAGACTTGTCCTATCTAGTCCCAAACCATTCCCAACATTTATTAGCATGTATGGTGTAGCATCTAATCCTAATTGTTCAATCATAACTTAGAGGTCAAATATTACTATCCCAGGTCCATAACCATCTGCCACTTTACCTATTATCCAACCAACCATTCAGCCTAGGAATAAACCATTCACCATTAACCAAGACAAGAAGTTTGATATTATGGAACAATTATAGAAGACACTAGAAAAAATTTATATTTTAGATTTGTTGTGAATGTCAACAATCCATAAGAACATTTTGTATGAGTTTTTAACCTAATCCACTATTGCTAGTAACATATCTCCTGATAAATTTCAAGCTTTGGTTGGACACCTAGCTTTAGCCCAATAAGTCACATTTAACCAAAGTGATATATCTTCCCTTCGCTTGTTCCATAATAATCCATTGTACATAGAAGTTTATATAAAGTGACATAAAGTGAAGCATGTCCTTATAGACAATAGATCACGCCTCAGAATAGTGTCTTTAAAGCTCATGAAGCTTCTTGGGTATATAATGGAAGATATCTAGCTAGAAACGATAACTATCAAAGCCTATGATAATCAAGAAAGATAATCACAAGGCACCATTAGCTTAATAATTATCATTGGGCCTTTGACCCATGATAAACTTTACTATGTGCTTGATCTTGAGTTTTCATATAATATGCTTCTAAGTAGGCCTTGGTTACATGAGATTCATGTATTCCCATCAACATTGCACCAATGTATCAAGTTCTCACACTTAGAGATGGAAGTGAATATTCTAAAATATTTAGACCCATATGAACACTAAAACATATTAAGGCTGAGTTTCAAAGCTATAATTACCAATATGATATGAATCCAAGTTATAAGTATGATAAAAGAAAGGCCATACTTATTAATCCTCCATAGGATAATTGCATAGATCCTAATACCTTGGACTCCCTTTCCCATATGCCACCTCCTGAGCTTCCAATCATTTCACCATTTTAGATAATGGCCCAAGGGAGTATGTGACCCATGATACCTTCCATATTTCCAACCTTCCTTATAATATATAGACCTTTAGGTGACCTAAAAATACCCCACACATACATTGGCAATAAAGAACAAAGATAAAGGACCTATCATGTTTGTACCAATAACTAGCCTAGAACCAGACCCTTTTGAAGGGGACAAATCATGGTTTTAAAATGAAAACCAAGATGCTTTTTATAAAAGTGAAAAGTATCCTATTCCTAATAAGATCATGGAGCATCAATATTATGAAAGAAGAGGTTTCAGACTGAATCAATAATGAACCATTGAACCAATTTCCATAACTAAGTACACAAGACCCTATAGACTTGGATTTAAACTACTTGGGGGTGACCCCACATATTTTATTTGAGTTACATCACTGGTGGCTAGTGATGATGATGCCAAAAGTGAAATAGAGTCTTATCATAACCTCACCTTTGATGACTTAGCTAAGACTAACCTATTTGATAACAATGCCATATGTACTCTTATCCTAATCATTTGTCACAACCCATTGCCATTATACTATCCCCAACTTATAGATTGAGACCAACAAGGATCTAATTTGTTGATTGATGAGTTTCAGAATAATGAGGCATTGTATGACCTTTTAGGCCTTAGAGACAATGTTATATTAGGAGATCATAAATCAAGATTCTTAATTACATTAGATCTTAAAGCCTATTTTGGAGAGCGGGTGAACACCCTTAGCCAAAAACAAATAAATAAAACATTGAAGTCCCCAAGTTAAAACCTCTTTGAGGCACTTTTTGACTATGGAAAAAGTAAAGATAAAGGCTAGTCTAGTGGTAAAAACCTATTTTAGGCATTGTTAGATGGGGGTGTTCATTCTTCTTCAAATTTAGACTAGGAGACCACCAACGATGAACTTGCCTATGGATCCAACTTTAGTTTTTCACAAGTATTTGATTGAATTATTTAATAATTTATGATTTTTTTTATCACATGGATAGATCTCCCATTAGAGGACTCATATTCATCATGCCTAGGAGACGTTGAAGAGTAAGTCCTAATAGAGGACCCTGATATAGTCCAATAATTCAAGTCTTTTCCTACTATCATAGAAGATGGTTTGACCCTTGTAGTTGAAGATACAATAGAGGTAAAAATCAAGACTCTATCAAACCCAAATTGGATAAAATTAGGTACATCCCTCATTGAGGAGGAATGTGAAGTCTTTACAGCTCTCTTGAGAGAATTTGTAGATATCTTTGCATGGGCTTATTCTAACATGCCAAGTTTGGACCCTACCTTGGTTCTACCCACCTTGTGGTTAAATTGATGCCAAATCAGTGAAACAAAAGCTATGTAAGATACATCCTCACATTTATATCTTCATAAATAAAGAGTTGGAAAAACTCTTAGAAATAAGATGTATCTAGTCTATTGACTACTTAGAATGGATATCTAATGTTGTACCTATTAGCAAAAAGCCTAAAGGAATTAAAATCTATACTAAATTTTGAGACCTAAACAAAGCTTGTCCCAAGGATGAATTTCTATTGCCTAATATTGACATGATCATCAAATCCATGGTAGGATATGAAATTCTTTCACTCATGGATGGCTTTTCAAGATACAACCAGATTAGAATAACACCAGAAGACTAACATAAAACAACATTCACCACTCCATAGAGAAAATTTTGTTATCAAGTAATGCCATTTGATCTTAAGAATTCTATAGTTACATATCAAAGGTCCATGATTGTAATATTCCATGATATGATGCATGATATTATTGAAGACTATGTCAATGACATATTAGAAAAATCCAAAACCAGGGCTGACTATCTAGTCGTGCTACATAGGATATTTAAAAGATTATAGGAGTATAAATTCAAAATCAATCCAAATAAATGTGTGTTTAGAGTAACCTCAAAAAATTTACTTTGCTTCATTGTGTCTTATAGGGTTATTGAAGTCAATTCAGCCAAAGTCCATGTTATAATTGAGATGCCACCACCAAATAATTTGAAGCAACTCTATAGTTTACAGGGAAAGATCCATTCAATTTGATACTTCATCTCTCAGTTAGAAGACAAGTGCCATCCATTTACACATATTTTTAAGAAGGGATTTTCATTCAACTAGGATGACCACTGCCAAACAAATTTTCAACAACTTAAGGACTATCTAGTTAATCCAACTATTTTGTTACCTCCTATGCCAGGAAGGCCATTCTTGTTGTATCTATCACCTACAAGCAATGCCTTGGGGATAATTTTAACTCAACATGATAACAATGGAAAATAACATTCAATATACTACTTAAGTCGTACCTTGGTCACATATGAACATAACTATGCACCTATTGAAAAAGCTTGTCTAGCTATGGTCTTTATAGCTCAGAAACTATACCATTACATGTTGAATAATAAAACCATGATCATTTCAAAAGTATATATACTCAAGTATATACTATCTAAAATATATTTACAAGGTATAATAGTTAAATGGATCATACTTCTTAGTGAGTTTGACATAGAGTATGTTAATCAAAAGGCAATCAAAGGATAGGTCCTTGTAAATCAACTTGCTGAAGCACCCCTTATAGACACAAAATCACTCACATTTCATTTTCTTGATGAATCCTTAATGACCATCATTGACACACCTCTTGGGGAGTAGCACTGGAATTTACATTTTGATGGTTCAATTACTACATATGGATTAGGGGTAGGTCTCTTATTTATTACACCATAAGGGGGTCTAATCCCTAAATCATTCAAAATTAGTTTTCCTTATATAAACAACATGGCTAAGTATGAATCACTTATCATATGAATTTGATAGGTAGTATAATGGAATATATCTCATCTAATGGTTCATAGTGATTCTTAATTGATCATCAATCAGGTTACATACCATTTTCAGACCAAAGATGATAAGTTGGTTCTATATAAGGATATGGTCGATACCCTAAAGCAAAAAATTACAAATATCCAATTTGAGCATATAAAAAGGGATGGTAATATAACTATAGATGCCATGGTTACTATCAGAGCTTTATTTTAAAATATAGACAAAGCTAGAGAATATTAGTTCCTTGTTGAGAATTTGTTTACACTAGCTCATGAACCTTCAACTATTGCAATAAATCATGATATTATTGGTCTTAATTCTATCTTGTACTCAAAACTTTACAACTACCTTCATGACCAATTTATACCACCTAACCTATCTCAAAAACAAACCAAAGCTTTTATTCATCATTCCACTCATTATACTCTACTTGGATCCACCCTTTACCACCATAGTTTTGATGGAACTCTACCTCATTATTTAAATTTGACAGAGTTTACACTAGCATTAAGATAAGTTTACAAAGGAGTATGTGGAGCTCATTTTAGTGGGGTAGTCCTATCCAAAAATCTCATGCATATTGGGTATTATTGGCCCATGATGGATGCAGATGTAACTACATATGTAAAAAAGTGTGATAAATGTCAATGATATGTTAATCTGATTCATGCCCCAATATAAAATCTAAAACTGATGTTGAACCATGGCCATTTTATACATGTGGACTTGACCTCATTGAGAATATTAACCCCACTTCATCTAACGGCCATAAGCATATCCTTACTACCACTGAGTATTTTACTAAGTGGGTTGAAGCTATACCCACCACTTACATGACTAGAAATCAAATTTCTAAATTTATATTCAACCATCTCATTTATCGCTATGGTATCCCCTCTAAAATTATATCTGATAATGGAGGATCATTCAAGAACAATGATGTAGACCAGCTATGTACCAAATATAACATTACACAAAATTATTCTATAACATATTACCCTCAAGGTAATGGCCAAGCCAAAGCATAAAAAAACCATTGTTAATATTATTAAAAAGATCATCAATGATTTCATTCATGATTGGCACCTGTAAATATTCCCTACCCTTTGGGAATATCATACCAATCATCATACTCCTATAGGATCCACTCCATACTCACTTGTTTATGGTACTGAATCCATCCTTCACACTGAGGCCGACTTGCCTTCACTATGCATATCTTTCAAACATTTCCTAGATGATATGACTATCAGTAGCTTACCTACAAGAGCTAGACCTACTTGATTAAAAATGCACAACTATGCTCAAAATTATTTAGGCATATTAGAACTGACTCAAACACCACTATAATTGATGTAGTAAATATATAAAATTTGAACTTGGTGATCTTGTTCTTAAAGAAAACAAAAATAATACCACAACTAAGAATAATCATAAAGATAAATTCAAACTAATCTGGATAGGGCCTTTCATCATTACTACAAATTATGGATTAGGTGCATACAAGCTTGCCACACTAGATGGAGATGAACTTCCTAAGCCAATGAATATTATTCACCTCAAGCGGTACTATGCTTGAGAGCTATGGTGTATTATCTATAAATATCATTTCAGTGGTGCCATTTTTTCACTATTCTTCTTTGTACAAATATCATTCTTATCCATCCTCTTAGCCTTATCCATTTTACCATTCTATTCTATTGACCATATGTGTTCTAAAGCCTAGCCTATTTGACCTTGGTTTTTGCCATTCATTATGTATTTTTAGCATCGAAGAATTTGAACAGTTTCATTAGTTGTTTTAAGTACTTTAAATAGAGATCATATTTTGGATTAGTATGATAGAAGTTTTGATAGTTACATCCTTCATTTTTTATTCTTTTCTTATCACCAATCTTGCTACTAATTATAACCACCTTTGGGCAAATTATTACCATTGATCTATGATTTTGTATCTTATTTATAACTACTTATGGGCAAACTAGGAGCAATATTTGTTTATTAAGTCTTGGCATACTAACTTGTAACTTCATATGTCATACTATGCCTTTTTACCACCTATGCCTATTTTGTTTGAATTGACTACTACAATAGTCATATTCTTCCACTATAAGGTAGAACTATAGTGACTTGAGGTCCTACTCTGGGACTATGTAGGAAACACTTGATACTTGTTGAGGTTAACTTAGTCACCCCCTTGCCACACTCTCACCATTTTATGAGCAATCTAAGTTTGAACACTTTCCTTATTTTTTGAGAAACCTAAGTTTTAGTGCTCTTGCCATTTTGTGAGCTTGAACCATTTAGTATCTCATCATTCTTGATCGAGTTGAGATACTTCAAAATTCCAAAAACAATTGTAAAATTTTTAGAAAAATCCAAAAATGTTTGACCACTTCTTTACCATAAAGATTATGGGAACCCTTACTAAGTTACAAGTAAACCACTTGTCACTTAGTTTCCCCATATTTTTTGGCCTTTTCTCTCATGCACTTGACATTTTATAAGACCATTCCTCTTATTCTATCACATCCATTCTATTTCATTGGTTATCACATTCTTCCCATTCCCTCAGAGAACCACATTTGGCCTGAAGTTTTTTAATAGATATTACATTCATGGGACTATGTAGGAAGCATCCACTTGCCTAGTGAATATGGAGATAGCTTAGACACCCCCTTCCTTTTATTTTATTCCCCCATTTTATTTATTTGTTAAGTTGTCACTTATTCTCTATGGGAAATGTTCGTATGGTTTTTATTGCATTGTTTGTTTATTTGTCTCTATTTATTTTATTTATTTGTCTACCTATTTGTTTTCTTTCAACATTATTTCCTTGACTTGGTTTATGTGTGTTCATTGGGTGATTCCTTACCCACACTTATACTTGAATCCATCCATATTTATATGTTTACATTGTCATCATGGTTTCTATCATTGGTGCATTATTTTCTATTGAGTATTAGATTACGAGAGTTAGTCCTCATGCATATTTCAGCCAAGTCCTCATGATGTTATATCATGACACCTACTGACATGTGCTACAACAAAAATTAGCTTCAAGAAGTCTATTTGATAATGGTGACATCAACTTCTCTTTGGCACTGACATCCTGATTCAATCCCAATCATATCCCAAATAAAGTACTTAACCATGAAAGAAATTCAACCTTTATTAGTTTAGATGAGTATCTCCCTACTCATAGGCTATTCTAATTCATCATTACTCTATGTGTTAAGTTATCATCATCCCTGGCCAAGTTTATCATGTTTTCCATAATTGAGTTCCAATGATTATAACTACTTATGGGCAAATCATTCTACACCATCCCACCTACATTTCTCAATAATTATAACCACCTTTGGGAAAATCATTATGTTCTCACCATTTTAATTTTCTTGCCCATACAAGGTCACATTATTATCTTGTTTTTCTATTCTAACTAGAATAGATCCATCTTCTCAATGATTATAACTACACTTAGGCAAATCATTATGTTATCATACCATGTTGCCATTATCAAGGTACAATACTTATAACCACCTTTGGGCAAACCATTGTACACCATCTGACTTGTATTCTCAGTTATTTTGACTATTTTTTAAAAATAATTGTGTTTTTACCCCATCATCTTTACTCTCTTTGGTCCCCTCATATCGCTTCTTATCAAGGGATCATTTGCTGACCTACTTGTGTTAACCATTTCCTTGAGGGGGAAAACCATCATACAATTAGGTTATCATCATTTTAGTTATAGGCATACATGAACTTTTCATTCTTTGAAAAGATGTTAGTATGCTTATAGCTTAAAATGCCTTCCTAATTAAGGGCAAACTATAGACACCTAGATCTAGCCATCGATAACCTCCAACTAGGCTTTTGACCAATTTCCACCAAAAGTGCATAATTTGGCCTAAAAACACTAAATCAAATTAAATGAGTTGAAATTTATACATTCAAGTGCCAATTTTGGCTAGAGTATTATTAAATGGGGTAATTTAATTTATGGTCTAACTAACTTTGATCAAATCATTTCAAGTCAAAATTCCCATTTTGCACCTAGGTGCTCTAGATTGCTCTTTTCTATAAAATTTCTTGTATAAGATGCATAGTTTTTTTTAATCTTATGTTGACAAAATATTAAACGGGATAGCAGGTCCAATGCATCTAATATTGACTTCCAATTCTAATCTAGTCAAATGTTAGACCAGTAATAAGGCATTCTAATCAATTTGAATAATTTGTGCACAAAGTACTTAATCATGCTTAAGAGTTAATTAATCCAAATCAAGCCCTAATTAATAATTCCATGGAAAATTGTTGAAAACATTTTTTTATAAATTAATATTAAATATCTACATCATCATGTGACCTCATTTCTTAGGAAGACATCTCTAGTACATAAATGCCACAAATATTAGGATTATGGGTCTCCCATGCCTCTTTATTACCTCCCATGCCTCATTAATGTCCCTTCTTCCAAAGTCATGATGAGGATAATAATGGATTTTAATTACATAATTTAATTAATCCATTACCACACATCTCAATCTTAAGATGGATGGTCATGGTTGATTCTGGTCATTCTTGAAAATCTCAATCTATAAATAGAGAGGCCATGAACAAATTTTTTAAGCTTAATTTTTGCAAAGTCATAATGCAAGATTGATTCCAAAAGCTTCATGTAAACTAGTGTTATCATGCCAAATTGATTCCAAGCCAAGCAAAGCCAAAAGCCAAAGGTGCCAAGGAGAGATGGAGGTATCCAAGCTTCCATTGCCAAGGACTTCATGAGCACAAAACCGAGTAAGCCACTACTACAAAGGCATTTGGAGCATCCAAGAAAGGTGAAGGAATTCTTATTTTTCCTTACTTTCTAGTTTTGTTTGTCCTTTTTTTTGCATGAATATGTTAGTTTAGTTTGTTTTTGATTTGGTTTCATTCACTAACATGATACTAATCTCCTCTTCTTAGTCAAATTCCTTGTTCACACTACATGGAAGGACTTACCACTAGATTATCCTATTCCAATAATTCCAATTTTTCATTGTAGTGAAGCTAAGAAAGACTAAATATGAACCTAACTACTTATCCTAAATTGAGATCAGAGAACCCTTGTACACCATAAAATATGATCTTCTTGATGTATAACTCTTTTAATTTGCCTAAGTACCTACAAAATTAGAAGATATTGAAACATTTATCAACATTAGATGTGCACTTGACTCTCTCACTTCGTAGGAGAAAAAGCAACTTGTGGTTCATGCTGCACCTTATCAACTCATCATAGGAGATATTTAGAAAATGGATCATGACAAGGTGCTATGCCACTATGTAATGTAACATGAGCACCCTAAGGTGCTATAAGAGGTCCATGAAGGTATTTATATAGGATACTATGTTATAGAGGCTACCATGCATAAGGTGTTTCTCATTGGACTTTGGTAGCCAATGTTATTTAAATATGCAAAGGCATATGTTAGGCAATGTGATATTTTCCAACGCATAGGAAAACCCAATAGGAGATATGTTATGTCATTGTATCCTATTCATTCTCAAGAACCATTCAGTAAGTAAGTTATTGATTTTTTTAGGGCCATCAATCTAGTAGGATGATGAATGTGTTATTGATACATCATTGTAATGATCGACTACCTCATGCACTAGGATAAAGTAGTGACAATAAAATATTATACTACAATAACTGACACACAATTCATTTGAGAGAACATTGTAACATGGTTTAGATGTCCCTTAATATTCACTAGTGATTATAGAACCCAATTTTTGAATGAGATGATTTACATCTTATTAGCTGAGTTCATGACTCTACACCACAAGATAACACCATACCACCCATAGGCTAGTGAAACTATTGAAGCTTTCAATAAGATCTTAGGTACCATGTTAACAAAAATGTATAATGTTGGCTAAACGAATTAGGATGATGGAGTATTTTTATTTCTTTAGGACTATTGAACTACATACAAGCATATCAATAAAAGTATACCATTCAACTTAGTATATGGAAAAGAAGTAATTATGCCAATGGAGTTATTGGTTCCATCTCTCCATATATCACATATGGGAAATTGGATGATGAGGCCTCTTTGAAATCCTAACTAGATGATTTGATGAAACTAGATGAGACTTGGTTTCTCACCCATTGGAGTCAAGATATCGAGAAGCACAAATAAAAACCATGACATGATTTCCATCTAAAGAATAAAGTCTTTTCTCTAGGAATGAAGGTGTTTTTATATGACTCCAAGTTCATGTACCACCTTTGGAAACTCCACATCCATTCGGATGCTCTGTTTATATTTCATAGCATTTGACGTACTAGAGATTATTGATTAAAATGAATGGATGGTCAGTTTCTCTTAGGACACTATAATGGAAGTCAACTTCAGCCATACTATGACTCAGTTTAACTAAAATTGTGTACTCAATAAGGCTTAAGGTCATTAGGTTAGGATTTACTGCTTTCAATAAAAAGTGTTACCCTTAAGGTGTGCATCTCTTCTTTCATGTAATCTTGAGTTTTTCTATATAATTTGTTTTCTTGGAGGACCATGACCCTTTTAGTGTGGGGTAAGACATCATACATATGTTAATATAATAATTATAAGTATGAAAGTAATACATGGGGGAATGCAATTACCAAAGGCATGAAAATAATTAATGATGCAAAATTCATCTAAGGCACGCAAGTGATCAAAAGTGTGTGAGTCATTTAATGTACTTTGAAAGCATGTTGAGACATTCCTACCATTTGAGTAACAACTATCTTCCATTACACTAGGAAGGTGGGATACAATTGTCTTCCATTTATAAGAAAGGTGCAAGAAATGATGGGCCATTAATATAATGAGGATAAGTTATGGCAAGAAGCATGTGAATAGGATTATGAGACAAAATCATTAAGTCATTAAATGCTTCATACAAGGTTCAAAATATGAAGGGCCTTTAAAATATTTGCATTAATGACTAGAAGTGATGGGGAGAGAGAAGGCATTAATGAAGGTAAACCCCATAAAGAGCCTATAAATAATATTTCTAAAGCCATTTTACACTTTATGTTGCATTAATATTTGAATTTTTAAGAGAGAGAGACAAACCAGAGAACCATAGACCATGACAAAATCAAATTTATTAAATCCTAAGCAAAGTAGAGTATTTACAAAGTGGGAAAAATCACAAAGGTTTTTACCCAAGAGAGAAGAGACGTGGTTAATTTTGGATTGGTGGAAAGGAGTGGAAATCTTTGGATTTGTAAGTTATAGGTCCGCTATTAATGAAGTGTGAAGGTCGAAAAGCTAGAGTAAGTTGGTATGACACCACATATTCATTTAGAAATGTGGGATATTTGTGCATTAACATTCAATATCCATGAAAGGTAATTAAACCTAATAAAAAGGTAAAGAGACTTGATAATCTACTGATTATACCAAAGGATGAAGAGGTGAGTAGGAAAGACTAGTTTCGTATAAGAGAAGAGGCATTGGGGAACCAAGAGGAGAGATCAAGACAAGTGCAACACATAGAAGGAGTTTTGAGAGAACACATGGAAGGAAAAGTGAGAGAGATCATATAAAAATAAGAGGAAAAGATGGTGAAGAAAGAAAAGTAGGCACATACATCATCAGCACAAAATGCCCCAACATCTCCCCCTCCATCTCTATTGATAACAAAGATGTAATACCTAGAGTCAGTCTTGTGCACAGATAAATAGGTATCTAAGGTAACTATTACAACCATATTTGATTATAAACATTACCAAATGGGGATTTAAGTATATTTTTAGAATGACTATAAGGTCAAAACCACTAATACAAGAAATCAAATGGTCTATGACTTCTCCATTAAAAACTAGCTGGACCAAGTAGGCCTCTTCTAACTTTTTGAATTTCCATACTTTGGCAAACCTAAAAAGGTAGTAATGTTCCTCATCTTATGTGTTTACAAGGTCTACATATACTTCAATATGCATATCATGAAGATCACCCTAGAAAGGATTAGCAAAGTCATAGGACTATAGTGCATAAGGATAAATGTACTTGATGACTTATCTAATACAAAAGAGATTTAGAAAATTGCAATGATGATTATATACCAAAAGTAAGGGAATGCAATGCATAACAATAACTTGAAATATCCCACCCTCAGAGTTATAGCATGGATCATTTTAACCAAGATTAGAGGGACCAATCACTAGAAAGAGGTGGACATGGCCCACTTATATATTTCCCACCAAGTCTTTCATGGACTAAAGTATAATTGGGCACTGTACTTTATCTATAAAATAATCAAGGATGTAGAGAAGGCCCAAAAGACATCAAATTATAGGTTTCCTTGGGGAGAAATATTTTTATTGTTGGTATTTGATGAGATCAAGGTGATAGATTATATCTTAGGCTCATTGACGTGGGTGTAACCTCCCACTCACAGGTCCCCCACCGAGTGCTTCAAAGCACTCACTTATCCCCAACACATTACCCCCTAATACAAGATGAAGATGAGGTATTGGTTTGATGGGATGAAGGTGGAATTTGGGAATGAATAGTGTATCCCAAATGATGTAACCCCCTTGGTTGTAGATCAAACACAATTTTTTGTAAATCAACATTACTCCCTAGTGTACATTTGCATTAATCTATGAAGAGAGATTTTAGCATGGTTCAAACTACCATATGACTTTGTTGTGTGATACCTCATCAATTATATCAACTAGATATATGATGCATAAACAATCAATTTGAAAATAGAATAGATCAATGTGGAGAACCACACCCTCAAAAAAATGTATGTATATTGAGGTAAGAAGGCCTTTGTGAAGGGAAGGAAACTAGCTTAACTAACATCAAGGTTAAGGATATCTTGGTCATTAATAAAGTCCATAAATATTTATATATGTTATGCCCCTACTAATACCCTCAATATAGAGATACCAAAGATAAGATCCCCTAGGTACCACATTTATAGATGAATGGTTTGAGTTGAGTACTAATTCAAGTGGGTAGCAAGCCCATAAAAAATTATAAAGAAAAGTGGAGGTGTAGCCCTCCAAACCCATTAATTATCACACTTCCACACCACATCCACCTCCAACTCACCCTTCACCTTCACCACCTCATCTATCTCCATCCCCTCTTCACACTTCATATCCTCCTACCTTGCCATCCCCTACTTATTTTACTCCTCCCCACTCACCTACCCCAGACCCTTTATCTCCTCAACCCACTGCCCTACATTCTCTACCACCTTATCCACCTCCACTTCCACCTTCACCCCTACCATATCCAAGGACTACAATAAGATCTAAGCAATAGCTTTTAAGGTGAGAATTCCATTAGGAGGCCCCTCAAGTGAAGATCTATAGGTCAAGATTAGACTTTAAAAAGACTCCATCCCCACAATAGAAGGCCAACTTGATAATGAGGGAGTGGGAGTGATTGAGATGGCCATAGGAATCCATCAATAGGTTAAGCTCAAATGATACTTGAGGAAGGGAAGGGAGCCAGCTAAATTTGAATATTAGGAATAGAGGGACTAACCACTATTTGTGGATGTTACTAGTTTAATGTAGAAGATAAGGACCTCTATCTTTGGTAGCATTACCACCCCAAGGATGTGACTCTAGACACTAAGAAGTAAGTGTCTTTCCTTATAGAGATGTATAGTGAGGAGCCCAAGTTTGATCTACCACTTGATATCATCTTTTCTAACCCAGATACTCTAAGACTACTAGACCTAATGAGGGTTGATCCACAAAGGCTCACTCCATGAATGACAAGTGCTACATTTTTGAAACTAGCCATGGAAATGATGTGCTAAAACATTTTATCAGATTTTGATGTGCATAAAACAAATCATAAACATGCCCAAGTAGTAGAGATGTATAATAAAGTGCTTGTAGAGAAGTAAACATTCACTAAAGAAGTGGTCTCTTTAAAACAAAAGATCTAAAAGGACTTGGAGGAAAAATTAAGGGTTTTAAAACTTTGAAAAATAATTTTTAAGGAAGAATTGACACTTTTAGATGGCATACCACTAGACAAGGATACCATCAGGAAATTAGAGACCCTGGTTGAACTATTGCTCAAGAAACATAAGGAGCACCCCACACCAAGAGATGAGGGGAGAGATATGATTGAATATTTCACCACAATAGTAGACATTTTCAAGAGTATCGTGGAAAGATTAGGGAATTTATCCCTATTTTGGATGGCATTTTTGCATTCCTAGCACACCCAAATAAAGTATTAGAGGCATGTTGAGGTAATAAGTGGTTGATGTTACCCTTCTAATAAAAGACCACACTAAGCATGCAAAAGTATTTAAGGATGTCAAAATTATGGAAGATGCCATTAATAACCATCATCAAAAAATAAAGGCAAGTTGATAAGGAGGTATCCACACTAGAAGACATCCAAAAGGAAGATATCATAACTCTAGATGAATAGGTGAAAAAGAATGAGACTCCAACTCAACTTGAGGAGTTGAATAAATCAAAAGAGGCCATCAACGGAATAACTACTAAAGTCATTGATGCATGTCCCATTGGGATGGTCTAAAGAAGAAACTTGAGTAGAAGGGGCCCAAAGTTTTGGATTTTGCTAGCATGGCTTAGTTTTGGATGGACTAAGGCAATAGTGTGGGGTGATGTTGGCCCCTGAATTTTGACTAAGTGTTGTTCTATTTTGGCATGCAACATTGAAGGATCATTGTCCATTTTGATGCAAGTTCAACATGGTGTAGAAGGACCATGCCATAAGAGGACCATGGAACATAAATGATAGGCATAGAAGTGTCATGACATGTAACTTTCTAGTCATAGAAGGACAATGGTATAAGGGATCCAACATGAGAGGACCTAGTCAAAAGAAGATAAGTCATGAAGGACCTAAGAATAGGGGACTCAGAACAAAAATGGAAGACTAGAAGAGCATGTGGGAAGTGGAACACAAAGGAATAAAGGTGTGAAGGACATGGGAGAAGTTATAATAAAAATTCAAATGGGACACTTTGACCTTATTGATATAATGAATTGTACTATCCCACTAGGAATAAAACACATAGTGTCTAATATATAACATAGAGCAAGGATCTAGGGGCACGGGGACTTAGGCCCTAAAGAAGAACTTAATGTAAAGTACCATGACTCCCATTATATTGGGAATATTTGTGACATGTATTCATGGAATTATTGATAAGTAACACTTGGTTAGGGAGATACATGTACAAATACCCCCATTGTAATCATTTGTTAGGATGGTCTTTTTAGAGAATAGATAATTGAGCCTTACCTTGTAATTCACTAAGCATACAATGGGAAATATTAGTTTTTTCCAAATAATGTCATTAATGATGAAATAAAATATGTTTTGGAGATGGACATGGTTTAGTTCTCTGTCTTATTATTAAATATTTTTCTTTTCTAAGTCAAATGTTAGATAATAATGGTGATCCTTATATTAGTGATAGTTACATCTGGGATGAGAAGGATAATAGTAATATATTTGAGTTATTAAATAATTCCTTAGAATCTCATAATGGAAGATGAACAAACCTACACTAATGTGATGCAGAACCTTCAAGAATCAATCTTTTATTTCATTTTTTAGGTGAGTGTATGTGACTTAACTCTTGCATGATGGCTAGCATGCTAGCTTTTTGGGAGAAAATTTAACACCAGAGATAGAAATAATGAATAAAACACAAAGTCAAAAAAGGTGAGAAATCAATTATAGGAGTTAGGAAAATTATCTAAGGACCTCCCATAGTTATCTTTGCTTACCCATTCTCTTCTATACCTCTCAAATAGATCAAATCCTATAAGAAATAAAGAATTATCCCTATTCCTGTAGATGATAGTATAACAAAAGTGAATGTCAAAGGACCTAAAAGAGTTTTAGACATTTCTAAAGAAATTTCATGACATTAAAACCTATTTTTAATTCATTAATCTTCATATCATCTCCACTGGGTCCAAACCAAGTTTTTGAGAGGGTTTTAAAAGGTTTGGACTATTAAGGATTGTTCATAAAATCTGGACATCTAAACTTTAAAAAAAATTCCATAAAATTGGGGTATAGGACCCCATGAAACTCTCCCCAAGTGATTTATATATCATTTAAAAGGTTCATATATATATGTTCACTTAAACTTGGCCTCCCAATCTCTCTCACACATTCTATGTGCCCTTGATATGATTTTAGGTCAAATTGACCATTATGTGCTACTCCTCTATAGAATGATGGTTCTTTGAGATCCTCTATCTTCCCATAAATATTATCAAATGCCTTGTAAGGATCATATGGTCATATAATTTAAGTTGAGTAGTTTTAGGGATTAGGCCTAATTCTAGACCTAATGGGCTTGACTGTGTATATTGTGTTTTTATCCCTTATAAGGGTATTTAATGATTGTAAGGCCTTTAAATATTTTTTAAATCTCAATTAAACTATACATAGATTTATACAATATCCCAATACTCCTCATGTCATCTTTCCAACATCAATACAATATGCCTATAGACTTGTCTTAACTAGGAGTGCCCTCTATTCGAGACAAAATAGAGGGCATCTCCCTTATTTTCCTTACTAAAATGAGACTATGGGAGTTATATTAGGTCTTGGAGATATTATATACCAAATTTTAAGTATTTTCCACTCCATTGTAATCTTCAACATTACAAAATTTAAGACAAACTTATGGGACTGTGAGGACTATGCACATAAATTGAACTGACTGTAGGTGACATTTAAAACTTGTCTTGCTCTATCCTTTTAGTCTAAGGACAACATGGAGATGTTTTATATATGTGTTTCTATGTTTCAAAATATGTTTTACTCATATAAAACCTTTTTAAACCATTTATACTTGTGATTTCTATTTGACTAGGCTAGTTCATAGACTGTAGTTAGACTATAAGTGTCTCATCTTAGGCAAATGAGACCCTTGTAGGTGTTTTTTAACATTGTGTTCATGCCTTGAGATCATCTTTAGGTCATCAAGATCACCTAATAGTTATTTTAACTTACTCCTAGCTTAGGTCTATGCTCAACATTCAAAGCACCTTTTAATTGACACTAGCATGAGTTAGTCTATCTACTGTAGCAGACTATAGATACATGTAAATGTGCATTATGTTGAAATTCCCATATAGGTGTTCACTTATGTAAGATTATTGTGTTTAACTAGGACATTTCACACTTTCATATATTCCACTTTTATCTTGAGACCATTTTCATCACTTTGCTATCCACATACTACAAGTTTGCAAGTTCAAGTTTCATTTTGCTTTTGTCACTGTGTTTACTGAATACCTTTAATAAAAACTTTATGAAATTAGAAACTTATTTACACTATCTCTTCTTAGCCAAATTCTCCTCCTATCATGTTTACATGTTACTACCATGTCTAGGTTATAAGGATGGAGACATAAGACTCACTCAGACCTTATATATTCTCGTCACAAGATGTCAATATATAGGGTAAAATCCCTTTTCAAATATATTAAGGCAATGAGTCTCATTTTGAACTTTCTCAATCTAGAAATAAGGACCTAACTCCATTTATAATGTAATGGCTTCACCATTACCATAATGGTATTTTATATGATTTTAGACCTATTTGAAAGTTTCAAATAAGCTCAAACACCTCATATTCATCACTACTTATACCTTTATGGATTGAACTTAGACCATTGATTGATACTTCCTATAGGTTCTGCTACATATAGAACTATGTATGATGGATTGGTTCTCACAACCCATCTTTATCTATTTTAATGGATCAATCCTATTGTTTCCATCTTTGGATACCTCTAAAAATATTTAAGCCTTCATGTGTCATCAACATGATTGACTAAGGACTTAGCTTCACCTGATTATAGGTGACAGTCTCAAAGAAGTTTGACTATATGTATATTTCAAACCTTGCACTTCTAACCATGGCTACATAAGACTAATATTTCAAAAGAGAACTAATCATCAAGATATGAGGGGTTGAAAAAAAACATGTCACACTTGATATCAAACCATTTTTAAGAGGATGAAACTCTATAAATGATGAAATATTGTCTGTAGACCTCTATGGTGTCTCTTATGAATAAAATAAGATATTTATGCCAAATTATTCACATTCACACTTAAAAAAATGGATGAAAATTTTGTGAGAGATATGTTCATACCATTTAAGATCTTTTACAACACTTGATATACATAAACGAATCCAAACAAATAAGAAAATTGGAGGCCATGGGGATGTGCAGGCATAAAAGAGTCATTAACCTTCTTAGCAATGGTTCATAGAGCATAGTAAACCAAACCTAAAACTATTTATATGGAAAGTAAGTACATAGAGATTAATACACCACACCAAAGGCATTTTCTCTAACTCACCTCCTCCTATCCATACTGAGAGTAAATCGAGCAACCTTTTTAGCTTGTCTAGGAGAGTGATAGATAATATGAACCCATTTTACTCATTTTTAAAACCTATCAAAGCTACTTAAACGTGTAAATTAACTAATGGGGCTTTAATGGACATTATTAAGCCTTCCCACATGTAAAGTGGACTATCTTTGTCCGTACAACAACCTTTAATTACTTGTTTTATAGTGATTTCCTTAGATGGACATTGAACCTACATTATGTTAGTTACATAAATAAATCCTAACACTCCAATAACATCTTGGATGCTATAAAACACATTAACACATATATCCTTTCATGAATATTACTTAGAACCTCCTAGAATGACCAAAAGGTGACATAAAGGAAACATAGGAAAGATGACAGATATGACTAAATTTAAACACATTAAGTGACCTTGATAAACATAAATAATTATATTTATGAACTTGGAAAGAAACTATATAGTCAAATTAATCCAACCAATAAATGTGAAATATTATAGGTATAGTGCAAACAAGTTTCAATTGTCCTCTTTTTTTCACATGTATTATTTAATTTATTTGTTATTAGACCCAAGTTTCATATTCAAAATAAATCCAACCTTTAAAATTTCTTAGAGAGGGATAATGTATAACTAGGGTTTATAAATTATGGTTTACAATTTAAGGTTGATTATTTAGAGTGAAGAATTCATGATTGTATTTAAATGGTTTAGGGCTTAGGGACCTTGCTATTTAATTAATAATTCAATAATACTATAATTATCAATGAAAGATAAACAATTTAATTTTTTCACTAGGAATAAAGTTTTTAATAAAAATTTAATTTTATTAGTCTCGATGTACATTGTATTATAAAATTTAATCTCATTACCTTCACATGACATATAGAGTATAAAAAATGTTAAATACAATGTAATTTACTCTAAAACCATTCATTATAACATATATTCTAAAAAAAACTGTGTTATAAAATATTTTATAACCATTTGCATTAAGCCATTGGGCTTACAAAACAAATTGATGGGAAATGGCCAAAATAAACTAGTTAATATATTAAAAATGATTAAAATCCAACATTTTTTGGTTGTTATTGATCTCCTATTTATACTCTAGAAACTATGCATTCCTTAGTTTTGATGGTATATTTTACCTAAATCTTATCCAAATAAATGTTTTTATTTCACTTGAATTGTGCCCCTCCAAACATAAAAGCCAAAAAAGTAGTTTAGTCGTATGTCTTTTACTTACTCAAGAAAAAACGTAGAGTATTTTAGAATGAATCAACATGAGAACAAATTATAATTTTTGTATTTATTAATGTATAATTTTTATTAATTGAATACCTCTACAATTATCATTTTGTAATTTTGTAAGAACACCTTCTAACTTATAAATCACATTGATATCTAATAATCAAAATAGGGTGAATTGATATTAAGCATACATGCATGGAATTTTGTATGTATCAAGTTGTAGAACAAATAATTATAGTGAGAGAACAAAGAATTTTTTAGACCCTATCACATAGTTGTAATAAAGTTTAAAAATTGAAAAATATTAGTATGTGAGAGGTTATACATTTATTACTTATCATGACATTAATGTTGGTTAGTCAGGATGAAAATAACCTCATTATTGAAAGTTTCCATCTCAATGAATGAATCAATTAATGATTTTAATAATGTTCATGAGACTTAGTAGTATCAATGACTAAAACTAGTATCAAGGGTTCTCCATGAAAAAAACATAGAATACAACACAATATGTCCCAATTATGTTTGTGACATAGCTATTCCTTTTTTTATGTTGGATCATCTACTACGAATCTCGATAAAAAACATTATCTAACTTAGTATCTTCAAATGATATGGTCAAATTGTCCCTATACTTTATTCAAATGTTGTAATTATATAACTCCATGATGTGGTGCCATTATGTCTCCACCATCCCCATGTTACAATATAGTAATGTTCACTTACTACAATAGACTTCTTATTTTCACTATGTGTGCAATGGTTCTTCTTAGGACAATATAAAGAAGCTAGGGATGTGGTGCCATTATGTGTCCACCAGCCCCATCATGTCACTCATTACTAGATCTTATTTGGTCATTACACACTTCCTTATTTAACATCTAAGATAATTCAAAATAATAATGAGTAGCCTCTATCAATCAAACCCATTTTATTTGAAAATTTTACAATCGACACTCATGAAATCAAATAGGAAGTCTAGTGTAGTATGAAGACCCTTGTACCTATCCTTAATATTCTTATCGATGAGAGTAATATAGCTAGTATATTTTATAATATGGGATTTTATGAGCCCTTTTCTAAATATATTTGAAGTTTACACTTATGAAATAGGTTACCATACATACCCACTTTAACATGGGATCATGGTCCATTGTAGTTTTATAGAACAACAAATTAAATTAAACTAGAATAATAGCCTTTTAAAAAGTGTTTTATGTTAATATTTATAATAGGTAGGTGTCAAATTTAATAAATTTCATAGGTTTGATTCATTTTGAACATGATTCTTAAGTCTAATGAAAAATAAATTAAATAATATATGCAATCACTACACCTATAATGGTTCACATTTAATAACTTTCATATGTTTGATTAATGTTGAATATGGATCTTAGGCCTTACCTATTAAAAATACATGTGAAAAATATTAAAAATAAGATAATTGACACTTTTTTTCATTATCCCTACAATTCTTCATGTTAAGAGTTGGAAGAAGTGTAAGTCAGTTCATTTTCAATATGAAACCTACATATAAAAGCAAGAACAAACACCATGCCACTAATTAACACTTAATTTTAATAACTTTCCCAAGTTATATTCACTATAAAAATTAAAATTAGGTCTAAATGTTTCAATGGTTTCATATTTATAACTAGAGGCTGGCCATTCAAAATGTGAATCATTGTAGGCATAGTGCACACAAGTGTCTATCATCCTATTTTCAACATGGTTCACATGTATGACCTAAGGTTAATATTCAAAATGAATCCAACCATTAAATGTGAAACATTATAGGCACCTTAAAAACAATTTTTAATCATCCTATTTTTAATATGGTTCACATGTATGACCTAAGGTTCGTATTCAAAATGAATCCAACCAATACATGTGAAACATTGTAAACACAATGCAAACAAGTTAAACCCCCTTATTTTTTCACATACATTGTTGAATTTATTTGTTGTTAGACCTAAACTTCATATTCAAAATGAATCAAACCTTTTAAAATTCTTAGAGTGGGATGATCTATAATTAGGGTTTATAAATTGTGGTTTATAATTTAAGGTCCATTGTTTAGGGTGAAGGATTCATGATTGTAGCTACAAGGTTTAGGGCTTAGGGTCCCTTTTATTTAATTATTAAGACAATAATACATATAATTATCAAGAAAAGATAAATAATTTGAAATTTTTAGTGGGAAGAAGGTTTTTAATAATTTTTTTTTTAAATCTTGATCTAAGTTTTATTAAAACATGTACTTTCATGGCCTTCATATGATATATAAAGTGTTAAAAATGTTAAATTCAATTTAATTTTATATTAAATCATTTATTATAAAATAAATTGTGTTATAATTATTTTTTTAACCATGTTCATCAGACCATTGGGTTTTCAAAACAAATTGATGAGAAATGGTCAACACATACTATTAAATATATTCAAAATGATTAAAAACCAACATGATTTGGTTGTTATTGAGATCCTAATTATAATATAAAATTTTTGCATTAATTATTTATTTTATTTTCCATAAATATTAGCTAAATAAATGTTTTTTTCATAGTTGAATTATGCTTCACTCAAAATAAAATGCAAACATGTAGTTTAGTTGTATGTCTTTGACTTGCTCTAGAAACAAAATCTATACTATTTTAAAATGAAACAACATGAATACAAATTGTAATTATTGTATTTATCAAATAATTATACACTTATAATTATATGTTTTGGTAATAAAACCCTCTAATTCAACAATTACATTGAAATCCAATAATTATATTAGGGTGAAATACTATTAAGCATACATGCATGAAACTTTGTAGGTATCAAGTTGTATAATAAACAATGATAGTGAGAAAATGAATAAATGTGAGGTAGTGAAAAATTAATGGTTTAAAATTATATAATTTGAAGACCTGATGACATAGTTATAATAAATTTTAAAAATGACAAAATATTAGTATGTGAGAGGGCACAAATTTGTTCCTTGTCATGCAATTAAAATTTATTAGTCTAGATGCAAACAATCTCATTATTACAAGTTTCCATCTCAATTAATGAATTGATGAATTATTATAATAATGTTCATATGACTTAATAGTATCAATGACCAAAATTAATAGAAAGGGTGTTCCATGTGAGAACCATAACATGTAACACAAGATGTCCTAATTATGTTTGTGACATATCTATTCTATTTTTGATGTTGGATATTCTACTATGAATATTGATAATTTTTTTTAATCTAACCTAGTTTATTTAAATGAGATGGTTAGGCCATTTTCATACTTTATTTAAATGTCATTTTTTTTTAGAAATATATGACATGGTGTCATTATGTTTCCACCATCCCCATGTTATAAAATAGGCATGTTCACTTACCACACTAGAATTCCTATTTTCACTATGTGGGTAAAGGTTCTTCATAGGATTATATGAAGAACCTAGGGATGTGGTTCCATTATGTCTCCACCATCCCCATCATGTTTCTCATTACTAGCCTTTCTTTGGTCATTTTCCACTTCCTTGTTTAACATCTACGATAATGCAAACTAGTAACGAACGACCTCTATTAATCATAACAATTATTTTTTGAAAATTTTATAATTGATACTCATGTAATCCAATAGGAATTCAAGTGTAAGATGAATAATCTGACACTTCTCCTTAGTATCCTTATTGATGAGATTCATTTAATTAGTAGATTTAGAATATGGGATTTGATGAACTATCACTAAAATATTTTTGAAGCCCACACCCATGACATCGTTTACCATACATACCCACTATGACATGGGACCAGGGATCAATGTAATTATGTAGAATAATAAATTAAATTAATTTGAAATAATGGCCCTTTAAAAAGTGTTTGGTGTTAATGTTAGTAATAGGTGGCCACCCACACTATATGAATAAAACCCATTCTAAAAAAAATAGTTTAATTTTTTTTTTTTAGAATGAGTTTTAGCTCATTATTGTATCAATTTGGAGTATGAGTAATTATGAGCCCTTGCTAATTGATTATATAACCTACACTGTGAAATAGGTTTCCATACAAAAACACACCTAATGTGACATGGGATCAGGGTAATATATTTATGTAGAACAATAAATTAAAGTAAAGTGGAATAGTGGACTTAAAGTAAACATTTAGAGTGGGAAACCACACATTAAAAAAACTACCCCTAATTGTAAGTACATAGTAAAATTATATACAAGTGCTATTATTTATATTCACATATTAATAATTAATAAAATTATATATAAATATTACTGTGTATATTTACATATTAGAATTATTGGGTACAGTTTATTAATGCTCAGAAACTAAAATGTATATATAGTTTTTTAATTATTAATATGTAATTATACACAATATTATTGATAAATATCATTCTTTTAGAATAAAGGTTCCTAGAAAAAAATAGGGTATAAAGAAATTCCATCATAAATATCTACTACAATAATGAATTTTGAATGTCATAGATAATGAATGAGTTGTAGTCTCATGGAATAAAATAATTGCATGTTTTTTGTGTGTTCTATTTAAAAATATCCATGCAACTGTAGTGGACAAGGGTTGAAACTTATTTTCACTATGCATACATTGTTAATGGATCACATGTATGGTTGAAATTTTTTGTTGGTAGCTCTAAAATTCATATTTAATATGAATCATTCTTATATTTTTTGCATGAATGTGCTTAATTTTGAACTATTTATACATGAATTATAGCCCTTAATGTAACATGATAGATTGTCCTTAGATCATGTAAACATGAGGCTAGAGTTATGCATAAATTAGTCACCACACACAATAAAAAATCCATAATAAACATGTAAAAGATGCCAAAATTTATAGTTAATCATCCCCCATAAGCTTTAAAACAATAAGAAAAAATGGCCTTTAATTTGGAGAAAACTATTTATAAACTTTATTTTTGTCTTGAATGTCAAAATGTCTCTAGACTAACTTAAATACCATGTATAATTCTAGTTAATTCATAATTATCATATAAATTTTATATTTCCAAATAGAGATTACTATATAATTTGAAGTCATCTCCATCTTTTATGCCACTTAATTATTTTGATTTCTTATGGTTAATTAGATAGTGAATGAAATAAATAATGGGATAAATTTAATTTCACTTAGCTCACCCAAAATTACATAGGAGAGAGCATTAGGATAGGTTATATCTTTTAAATATTAAATATAATATTTAAACATAAATAGACCTATAACTAGCCTTGATAAAAAAACAAGAATGGAAGGATGACATTAAAAATATTTTATTATAATTTATATTAGTTAAATATAATCAAAATAATAAAATTACACTCTTATGCTCATGGATATTTGGTATGAATGAAATTAAAATTTGAGGGTTTTGTAATGAATTCACTTTAATCTCCAAAATGGAATGTCTATAATTAATATTTCAATAAGATGACTGAATCTATTTGACACTATCACTACAATGATATGTTTCATTTTGATTCTCCAAAACTCCATTTTGTACTTTTGCCTTGTATTTACATTTATAAGTAAAATGACACAAGTTATAAACAAGATCCAATATATATCCCTTGTAGAGACTTCAAATATTATGATACCCATTAGATATTATTAAGAGTTACTTAAAATGAATTACCCTTGAAATTGTTATTTTTTGTATCAACATTGTGAATAGTTAGTTTTTTGTTTGGATTTAAAACTAAATTTTTAGATAATAAAACATGTGACTTTGAGTTTTCATTTTACTCATGTAAAGGAAATAATCCATGAATAATTAAATATTTCCTATAACAACATGATTCAAAATAGATTTAGTATCAATTTCAAGAAATGTTATCATATATTTTGTCTTAAAATTGAAATTATATAGATTTTCCTTAAAACATAAATAAAAAAAGTAGAACAATTTCATTGTCACCATAATTAATTTTTGACTAAGGCTATTAATGCATGAATCAAGCATAAATATGTTTAAGGACATTCATACAATATGGTAGATCATAAAATATTAGAGAACAATAACTATCTTAATATTTCCAATTTTTTTAAAACTAATAGGTTGAATATTTGAATTGATATCATTGAATATAATAGACTATAGAAATAAGTGGCTATTAAATTTTAGGAATTATATCATCAAATAAAAAAAATGTTTTAATGTACAAATAATGTTTTTTTATTATAAACAAATAAAACTATATATGGCATTATTTTCTAAAAATTTAAATGAGGTTTAAAACAAATAATTAATAAATATAATAAGAAATAAAATTTTGGAGTATAAAGTAAGGCATGAATTATTTAACTAAATGTATGATAATTGTGAAATCATTCAACATGCATGTGAAATTTTCAAAAAAATATATGAATGAGATGTCATATTTGGGATTGTTTGATGATGGAGTCATGTAGGCCATCATAAACATGTATGAAAATTATGAAAGCATCAAAAGATATATGTTTGTATGTGTGTGTGGGGGAATTAAATTTGATAGGATTTTTTTTAGGTTTTCATTTATTAACCTTTGAAGGGGTTGTAAGGCTTACAAATTTAGACCTTTTTTAGGCAATGTAAATCCAAGCCAACATACCAAAATAGTATTTATACTAACATGAAGTTATGTAGGCCTTGGTATACATGTATGCCAATTATGAAAGAATCCAAAATGCATAAGAATTATTTGAAAGAACTGACATGACCACTTTGAATAATTAAGGCAACATAAACTTTGAAGGGTCTACAGGGGTTGAAAATTTGGACCCTA
The DNA here is from genome assembly GCA_037957365.1 of Torreya grandis. Classification (NCBI taxonomy): domain Eukaryota; kingdom Viridiplantae; phylum Streptophyta; class Pinopsida; order Cupressales; family Taxaceae; genus Torreya; species Torreya grandis. Next base: position 2,041,249 of record JARHVA010002467.1, on the reverse strand, counting down.
TTTGGACATTGTAAATCCAAGCAAATAAACCAAAATAGTAGTTATCCTAAAATAAGAGTTTTGGAAGAACCTACAAATATTCATTGAGGAATAATAAAAATTGGGATTGTCTGATGATGTAGTTGTTTATTCCTTGGTATACATGTATGTTAATTATGAAAATATACATATGCCATGCAAGCTCTTTGAGAAATGTAATGCCTCAAAGAAAGACATGCTCACTTAATCAAAAAAATTATATTTCTATTGAATTGAAAAGTGTGCCTAGACTTAGGTGTAGTTAATAATAGTTAGCCACAAAATAAAGGTGATAGTAGAGTTTTAATGTAGCAAGAAAACTCATCATATAACCCTAAAATAAAAAACACAAAGATAACTAAAATTAATTTGATCTATTTTATCCAATGTATTCTTAGTCATTCCATCAAGGAGATATGTAAATTCAAATTTAGAAGCTGTTTAGAACTTGAATCATTTTATGTGTAAAATATAGATCCAATCAAAAGGAAAAAAACAAGAGTGGTATTAATATGGAGGTTTGGAAGAAGCTATGTATATTCACCAAGGCATAATAAAAATTGGGATTATTTGATGATGTAGTTGTATAAGCCTTGGTAGAATACACACACACACACACACACACACACACACACACACACACACACACACACACACACACACACACACACACACACACACACACACACATGTATTTATGTATGCATGTATGCATATGTTAACAAAGTTCATAGAGAACTCATAACGAGCAACATCTCTCCTACAAACCATTACCATAGAGTATTGATATTAGACATTATTCACAAACTAGTGTTTGCATTATTTACTCAAAAGAATAATACAAACATCCATAAATATCTAGGAGAAGCATATGAAGCACCTACTAAATAGTCATAATAGTTTGTTTCACAAAATAAATATTTTTCTATGTGAAACTAATTTTAGTTGTTATGGAATATTTGCATAAATAAAATAGGTGTTAAAATAATCGACACATAAAAAATAATTAACCAACTACAAATAAATATTAACTCATGAGAGAGAGTGAACACTCATTCCAACACCCTCCATTAATCATAAAATAGGGAGTAAGAAAATAGAATAATGGGTCCTGTGTAATTAGGCTTGATTGGGTACCCATGTATAAAATCATAATGAAATACAAAGTGTCCCTATGGTAACCAATCTACTTTACTAGACTACATGGATGAAAAATTATTGTAACCACCAAGTCAAATAGGAAATATTACTCTATACAAGTACAACTATGTAAAAAAAAAATATATTAAAAAATGGGTAAAAAGAGTCACCAAGGATGAAATGTATCACCGCAAAATACCCAAAAACTAGTAATAACAACTAAAGTTGAGAGAGAAAAAAACATATGCTACAAGGTGTCCCATGAAATAAAATGGCTCAATACTTAGACATAAATCTAAAAATGGTACACTAGATGGAATTAAGGCCATCAAATATAAATACACTTGGTGGACTCGATAGTCTTAATGGAAATTAAATCTACATGAGTGGTCTGGATCTAATGCTTGATCACAAAAAACAACTAACACTAGAATGTATCAGAATAGATCTTATGAAAAGATACTATCAGAGGTGTTGATAGTGCAAAATAGTTCACCAACTAAATTTGATCTATTTCTAGAATATGTGGTGCACCAAGGGTTATCAAGGAACAAAACAACCAAAGAAGCAAGATTTGTACCATACCCCCATATTGCTAACTAGGTAGAGTGACACAAAAATCTTGTATGAGTGGGATAAATATAATACTAAAACACTAACATGTTGATATTGTATTCACTAGAATAACTACTCTTAAAAAGGAGATCAAGATCCACAATAAATCTAAAGGAGACTATCAACTACCAAAAAAATGTTGAAGATACAAAACAAATATCTCTCAAGAAGATGGCCCTGGTGGTGATGGGATAGTCAATAACTAAAGAGTAATGAGCTCAATCTGGATCATACAATATGAAGAAAAATCTCTATGAAGTTTAGTATGACTATTAATAAAGGTCCCATACAACAAAAAACACCAGATGACACATAAAACCTAGAAATGATATCAATATGTAAAATATTCCATCAAGAATAAGAGACTTTCTCCTAAAACAAGGGAGAAGAGTGAAACACAACAAATTACTCAAGAATATATACATGTGTGTGTGTGTGTGTGTGTGTGTGTGTGTATGTATATATGTATATACATACACATATTTATGTGTATGTACACACACATACATATACATATATATGTGTGTGTATGTATATATACATACATACACACATACATATATATATATATACACACATTTATACACACACACACATACATCTATATATATGTATATACATATATGTATACACACATATATGCATATATGTGTGCATATATATATATATATATATATATATATATATACATACACACACAACACACACACACACACATACATACACACACACACACGCACGCACGCACGCACGCACGCACACACACACACACACACACACACACACACACACACACACACACACACACACACACACACACACACACACACACACACACACACACATACATCTATATATATGTATATAAATGTGTGTGTGTGTGTGTGTGTGTGTGTATGTATACACACACAGATTTACATACATACATATATATTTATAAATACAAATACATATACATATGTAAGCTTGCCTTTTATTTGATGCATGTGTTTGGGTGGGTTATATATTTGATGAATAAAATTAGGTTTCCCTTTAAAGTACAACCAAACTTGGGTGTAGATAATAATAGTTAGTTAAGGAACAAAGCTGTTAGGAGAGTATTAATGTAGAAATAAATCTCATCATAAACCCATAAATATAAATACAACTAGAAATTATTAAAATTTACATAATTTGTTTTCTCCAATTCTTTGTTATTCATGTCATCAAGGAGATACCCAAAACAAAAAAAATAGAATGGACTTAAAAAATCATGAATGGAATCATGAAATTAAAAATCCCATGTTTAACTTTGAGTTAATTATGGTCGTGACATTAAAATTATCTTGATTTTCCATTGACTTAAATATGGTCACATCATTAAAAATCTCCTTTTTTACCATTGAGTTAATGATGGTCATGATGTCAAAAATACATTTACTAACTCATCGATATATGGTAGGAATGAAATTACTATTTTATGGTTATGATCACAATAATTTATTCTAATCCTTAGATCATGCAAATATAAGGCTATATCTATGTGGCACTTGGTGATCAAATAAAATAAACAATCCATAGTCAATACATAAAATATGCCAATATTTATAGTTAACACATCTCCTATAAGGTTTCAAATAACAAATAAAAACAATATTTAATCCAAAAAACATTATTCATAAGATTTGTTTTTATATTGAATGTGAGGACATCTCCCAAATCAAATTAAATGGCATACATGGGGCCATTTAATTCTCTTTTTGAAATTGCTGGTTGGTATGAAATTTAAGTCCAAATAGAGATTACTAGATAATTTGGAGTCATCTCCATTTACTTATAAATTGAGATTTATTTGATGAGGTAAAAACTAGGTTTTACAAGGACCTAAAACCACTAGAGTGTAATGCAAAAATATAATCAAGCCATAAATAGGGCCAAAGAGCCAAAAAAATGAAAAGCTATATTAATAAAAAAATCAAAAAATAGGAAACTATAAAAGATTTAGGAGGAAAGTCCCTCCTATGGGTCTTGAACATCTTCAGGGTTCTTCACTAGAATGATTTGTTTTTCCTTAGAAACCTTTGCCTGAGTACAGTCGTGGGGCCTTCATCAAATTCACTAGGGAAGATCATGTGGGGATGCTTTTTCCTTTTAACCTATATGGGGTAATACTTAGGGGGGGTGGGGGTTGGGGGATGCCTGAAGGGGGATCTTAAAACCTTAGGTGATTCAAAGGCAAGGGACATATCGAGTTGGGAAAATTGAATAAAAACCTAAACTGTGGCTTTAGCTTATCTATGAAATATTTCCAATCCTAAATAAGTTTTTCAAGTCTCATTCTTTCTCGTTAGACATTATAATTAAAGTTTTCCATATTCAATTTTTTTCTTTCCATCTCATCCATCACAATGGATTTCCCTTTTTGATATGTCTCCACTGGGGTGTCCACTTCAAGTGATATATGTTTTAGTTTGGGGATACATAGTTTGACGGGGAGGTCATCAATGGGGGACTTTGATAAGCTATCCTAGGGGGTGTGATCAGAGGGATAGTGGGATCCCTCAGTAAGATCCTCCATTAGGGAGTCCCCTTGGGAGTCCTCCCTAGAGGATGAACCCCCAGGGAGAACCTCTCAACCATAAAGGGTTTGGCCATGCTTGACCAGAAGGAGAATCAAACCTCTCAACCATAAAGGGCTTGGCTATACTTGAACAAAAGGATAATCAAGCCAATTTACATTTATAATTTGGAGTCATCTCTATTATAAAAAAATAATAGAGAATATGTGTGTATATATTATCCTTCTTGATAATTTTTGATAGTTTTCCTAAATGTTTATAAACCTACAATTTTAACTTTCATTTGATATGGTCTCTTAAAAAAATTAGTTGTAATTTATAGCTTAAAAATGTAGATACAAACATACAACCATAAAAATTAGGCTTTGGGGACTAATATAATGAACATGGTTAAATATAATTTAACTTCACTCACCCAATTTAATTAAATATCTCTAATTATATGGAGATAATTCAAATTATTCTTATTAATTTTAGGCAAATAAATTTAAGGTAAATATTGATATGCTAGGTATAAATGGTAGGGTATTATCATGGGTTCTTAAGGTTGTGTTATGGTGGGTTAGTTCTATCTATTGTGTGTCAAAATAGAGAAATTTTAACAAATTGAGATAATATATCAAATTGAGGTGATCAATTGTTTATATATATGGTTTCAAGACCTAAAAATAAATGGTATTGCAGGAAATAAGATAGATGACACCATAAATAATAACATCAATGATTACCCTAAACTTACCATAGAGGAACTTCCCTCCAACATAAATGATTTTGCCCTTCCTTGCCTTTTAATTTTGTGCCTTGATTGCTTTATTGGTTCATCAAATATGGGTTGAATTTAACAATGGACTAAGTAATATTTTTGAAAATTTTAACTATAAAATTTGAATCAGGTGGAAATATTTTGAAAACCATGTGGGATGAAAGGGGAGATTTGGGTGGGTTTTCAAAATTTCTATTGAGATATAATTAAATTTATGCACTAGTTTATATTTGATAGTACATTGTTCATATTTCATTCTTTAAATATGAACCAACTTATTTTTTTAAGGGCAATGTTAAATCATGGAAATATGGAGGGTCAACTATCAAATTTAACCGCTTACCAGATTTTTATTTTGGTCCTCATATTTAGTGGTTAAAATAAGACAGATAATTATTTTTGCCTTAAATTTCATTTATATTATATAATTTACAAAATTGATTTCATCTCACATTGATGTTTATTTTTAATTTCTTTATGATCTCATGGTTTTATAGATTTGTTTTTATCTCATGTTATTTATTTTTAATATAGCATCGATGTATCTTGTATTTGAAAAGGATTATTAAGTGGATTTGATTTCAAAAGGCACACAAGTTGCAGAGGGAAAAGTGTATCCAAGGAAGAATACACTACATTATAGAGACGTGAGAAGAGGATTTGTTGTTTTTAGTGATAATATGGTATTGGATGGAAAATTGCAATTTCTTTTTTTAGTTGACAAATTTTAAAAAAATATATATGTTGAGAATAAAGTATCTACATTGCATAGAAAGAGAGGTAATTTTCAAAGCACATAGATTAATCAATTCCACAAATTTTTAGTGCTCATATTTATAGTAACTCAAAGGATTATATTTTTATAATGGAAGAGGAAGATTATATTGATGACACTAAATTCACCCTCAGTATAGGGCCCAAAAATATAACATATTTTGTTGTAGATAACGTGGTTCTCAAATTAACATTTTCTAGTAAAAATAATTACATTGCCCAAGATTTTATATCTTAGGTGCTATAAGATCATAAAATTTATAAATGGAGATTAAGACCCCTAAAATTTTGTGTAATGTTAAATTTGTGTTTTGAATTCTCAAACTTGCTACAACCCAATAAATTAATTACTTGGAAAATTAAAAAATTGGTTTATTTTAAAATAGGAAACACCCTAATGGTTAAAGGGAGTGATCAATCAGATGGTTTGTCCCTTGTATAGGGTGGTGAACATAATTTTAAGTTTAGGAGAGTTGGTGTCAAATTGATCCATTTGTGCTCATCTATGAGAAAATATGTTGCAGAGGGAATAATTACAAATGTAATTGAAGGAAATATGGTAAAATTTAAAGGATTGGGTTTTAATACCTTTGATGCACACATCAATAGAGTATTCAAACTTCCTAACAAAGTATGTTCCTTATCTAAAGGATCTCTCATACAATGGATTACTTGGAAAATGGACAACATATATGGTTATCCCATGGATGTTAGATTAAAATAAGTCCCATAAGAGGTTGAAGTCAACATGTGAGATGAATTATAAGAGAAAAAATCCTAATTGGTATATCTAATATCATTTGATGACATTAATTATAATCATTCTAATAAAGTAATCAAGAGACCCTAAAATGCTCAATAACATAAAAAATTGAATGCCACTGTACCTATTTTGTCATATCAAAAAGCTAATGAGGATACAAAATGATTAATTTTTTTAGATGAAGTGGTAAATATGGAATATCATTGTTGCTTCAATAATATTTTTATGGTGCAAAACTAGATCCATTAATGAAGAGGCCAAAAATAATTTTGTGTTAGATGCATTAAAAAAAATCATATTTAATATGGGTGAAGAATATATGGAGGTATATAAAATGAAATTTGATGGGATGGATATTTTTCAGAATGTATGGATCAAATCTTATGAGTACCCAAGAAACACCTTCTATAATCATAGATTTGACTTGATAAATGTGACATGTGTGCAATAAATGGTAAAAATGGGAAAGAGAAACAAGGTTGAATACCACCCCAATAATTGATTCCATATCAAGAATCCTTAAATTAAATTTAGATAATTATCCACATTTTAATTATTATGTAGGATATTATGGAATCAAAGTTCCTCAAAGACTACTTCATGTATTTTATACCCACAATTTAATGTGAAATAAATTTATTGAGGAGATTAATTTTTTAAACCTTCATCTTGTGTCACAACCAAGATTTAACGGGATAATGAATGAATTTTTTTTGACTTGTTTCAATCATAAATAAAAACTTCTTCACCAAATGTGACGAGTGTACAAAATTTTACAACAAACGTAGAGCCACCACATGCCCATAATCAATCTCAAAACTTGAAGAGGAAAACAATTACATAATAAATACATTAAAATTTGTTATGCACATTCATTTTCCCATACATTTAAATAAAAATAACAACCTCAAGGATTATTAAGCATTTTGCATGACAAAATGGACAAAATGAAAACTTCAATACTAAGTATGGGTAAGAAAGCAAAGTCAATAAGTAATTATATGAACCTCCTAGTTACTTTGATTAATATGATCACACATGGACACATTATTGAGGGTTTTGGACACTTTGGCCTACCATTTGATAAAAATGTATCAAATTACATAGTCACATTGTTCTCTTTATGTCTCAGGAAGCTCAAATAACCAATCACTAATGAATATGGTGATTTATTGTATAATATTAATGGATCATAAAAACATCCATTTCATGATGAAATATTAAAAAATGAAGTGCATGAAAAATTCAAAGGGTACAAGGATAAATTCATCCATTATGAATCAATTAGTATTAATATTATAAATACTTAATTTAAAAAAAAATACCAATCATTTACTTGTAACTTGATAATACTTCAAGTGACAATAATAATTGTACCCTATTTGCATTTGCATCTATGTTGATAGTAATAAGGGTATAAAAATTATGTATATAAGCTTCCTTATAGTGGGACCAATTCATGATAATATATATGGGACTATTGATAGATTAGCAACATCATTATGTAAATTAGACACATTTTATTTGCCGCATATCATGGACACATAAAAAAACACCAAGAGGGATTGAGTATGTTCACTCAAAATTTTGAGGAAGTGTATGATTTTAAATCCTTTGTGTAGCCACACTTATTATATGGAAACCACAACATATTGGGTATTATAAAACCTAAGATGTTCAAGTTCTATGTTTTGGATGACATATAAGTACTAAAATATAAATCAATAATAAAATATCGACAATGGTCTTGTCCAATCTAAATCTAGCATACAAAATATAATGGTGAGTTATAATTTTTAAATTGGAAACCTCATATGTCACATTTAAAATAATTCAAAGAGATGAAATATATGAAAAGAGATAAAATCATATATTTAACATCGAGGAAAATGCACAATAGGTGGAGGTAGAAAATAATGGCTTCCAAAGATAACATTTTGGGAAAATGTTTTATGTGCTTTGGATACACCATTTATAAATTGTAGTAGGATGTTAAATTCTTGTTTTTGGAAAAAAAATTCCAATACAAAGATGTATATGGCCAAATAATTGGAGTTGAAAATTTTCACAAAGAATACTACATTATTCAAAATATCCCAAGTAATAATGATATTTATGGTGGGCTTATTTATGGAATACCTAAATAAGCATTAAATCCATTAATGGATGTGTATGTGGTATGGCCAAAAAATGAAAATGAACATATATGGATGAGAATGGAAGATGGGGATATTTACCTTAAACTAGGAGGTGAAAATGTGGCTAAAAAGGTGAGGATTCGATATTGGAAACTTGCAGGGAGAGTAGAAGGTGCATTATTGTATCATGATTATTTAAGGCCAAATAAAACATGGACCAAATTGGATGAAATTAAAAAATATATTGATGTGGATAGTAAATTTTGGGAATGGAAATTAAAAAAACATCAAAAGGATAATTGATTATGATACATAATAAAGGACATGAAGTCAATAAATCATGCTTTGAACCTTCAATAGGGTAATGAATGTCAACTTGGTGAAACTATTGATTATAATAAATAAATATGTGATATCATATTGTCTTGAATTTGGCTTTATTAAAAATCATGAGCTAATAAGACCTTGTAATTATACTATTATTAAATATGAATTGAATATTAATATTTCTTTCATCAAATTATTTGTCACACATTTATAAGGATGTTAAGACCTTAGCAACATTTTAATATTATTTATTAAATAATAGTGGAAGATTAATATTTATTTTATTTTATTTTAATAATAATTTGTCTATCTAATAATATATTAATATTAATGTGTAATTATGTAATTAAAATATTTTTCAAACTATAACTAACATTATTCTAATTAAGTTTAGGGGACAAACACAAATAATGTACTGTAAGTTTGGGAATTTACACTCATTGATGTGGCATCACTCCAAATGGATATGATAAAGGAAAGATAGTATTAATTTAAATTTGAAAGGATCAAATTAATATGGATGTGACAGTCTCTCAATATCTCAACTTCATGAAGTACTAAAAAATTTAAGTGACTTTTTCAATGTTTTAAAATCTATTGAACCTTTATCTTTTCTTTAACTTAAATTAATTCACTTTTGTAGCTTGCCGACATAGAATAAATAAATACACCATAGGTAAAACATTAATAAAATCATGTACATTCCTTTTAATAAGTCTACAAAATGAAAAGAGAAGGCATGGAAATCATCATGAGGCCATAAAGTCATAGAGTCATAAAGGTCGCTTTTTCTCTCATTGATGTAGCCCAAAAAAAACTATGCATAGCTATTAAAACTTTAAATCCAATTTATCTCTCCAAATTTGGGATTTTTTTTGTACATAATATATCAAAATAATGTGATCATATCCCAAAACATAATAATTTAGCACATATAATGGTTTGAAAAAACTTATAGTAACAAAGTGTACACTGACCATTAGAATGGGATCACAGTGTCATAAATTTAGGAGTAGTTCTCAAGAATTGATATTATACATTTAATTTAAAAGGGGCCTCCATGGACATATAAATTTATGGATTTCACCTTAGACTATAATTGAGTTTGATAATCATGTAGATATGTATTTTTCATGAAAATATGTGAACCTTTATTTAAGACATAAAGTGTGGCCATGAAGTGATTAATTATTTCACAAGGGTAACTTAAATGTTAAATATTCAAATTTAGATAAATGTATTTGGAATATACTATGGTTTTATAAGGTTAAAATGGAATATTGTTGTGTTTAATAAAAAGTGTTTTCCAATACTTGTAAACAATGTAAGCATGTTTTACATTGGTGCACTAATATTTGTGAATTTTAAATGTCAGGATGTGATTGGTTAATATGAGGTAAAATTTGGAAAATATTAGAGTGTACTAAGAAAAATATTAGGTGATACTTGTTTAATTACATGTTTTTTGATTTAAAAACTAAATGCCAATAAATATCAAATTATACTTAAAATACAAAATATACAAAATCTGAATGTAAAATATAAAAACTAAAATGAGTTATAAATAGTAACTTTCAATGAAATATGAAAAATTAGTTCAAACCTAGCTTGTGTTGATTGTGCATGATGACTATTGATATGAAACTAGCTGAAAGGGTCTTTAAACTATTTTGTGTCTAAAAATAGAATTCTATGATGTATTGAGATAAAGTTAAGCTATGGAATATCAGGGCACATTGTGGCCTTGTTTGTTGACTACATCCATGTTTGTATTGAATATAAAATTGATTTTTTATGCACGTGTTCTTGCTTAAGGTGACATAATAGTTAGATGCATGTGATAATTTGCCATGTTGAAGAACATTTAATATAAAACCCTAGTTCCTATATAATAAGCATTAAATGTAAATGGAGGGAATTGAGAAGGGAAATAACTAAGTTATCCTTAAAAAAACCCATGTAATATGAGTGTTTCCTATATAGCCTAAAGGGCATCAGGTTGATGTAGTTCTCCCTCAAGGAGTGTGTGTGTGTGTGTGAATATTGATATTGAACTACATGGATGAAAATAGTAAATTGATTTGAATGCTTGATAATGAATACCCTTAACCTACAATAAAATATCTTTAGACTTGGCCTATGATTATTATAATAAATTAGAACTTGAATTGAGAAAATTAGTGATCTTTTGCTTAATGCGAAATATAATTTTCTAAGTGATTGTTAGGTAGTTTTTAAGTTATGCCTTGATGTTCTTGCATATTTTAAGTACTTTTCTTAGATTATTCAAAATTTCATCAAAGGATTATCCATGAATAGTAAAATCACACATATAAATTTCCTCATAATCATTGGTTAAATCTAAAAATGTGGCTAAGATCACTCATAGGAAAGTAGCAAGTGCATTACATAAAAAAAGGAAAATAACCTATATGAAAATGTCCCCCATGGAAAAGTGAAGGTTATTTTATCTTGATCTTTAGGTGTCACTTGTATCTGATTTTACCCACTAAAACCATCCAAGAAAGAGAAGTATCTTTTCCATACCAAGTTGTCAAATACTTGGTCAAGAAAGGGTAAAGGAAAATACTCTTTCATAATTGATTTGTTAAGTTCCCTATAGTCTATGCATACACTCCATTTACCATTTTGTTAAGAATAGTAACTAGGGGAAAGACCCATTGGTTGTCATAAACAAGATAAATGAATCCCGCTTCTATCAAATTTTCTATCTTAGTTTTCACAATGTCTCTTAAGGTAGGATTAATTATTCTATGAGGTTATCTTATTGGTTTAATGTTCTCCATGTAGATATGGTGGGTGCATACAATTAGATGGATTTCCTTCATGTCTTGATATTCAAAATAAAAATATTTAATATGTTCTCTTAGTACATCAAATAGCTTTACTTCCTAATCATCTGTCAACCAACTATTTATGTTGAGTAACTTCCTTGGTGATAATTTTATTTGCTTAGTGCCTGGATGAGAATAATATATTTATTTGAATTCAATCATTAAATATTTGAGAGGATAGGAATGTGGAATCAACATATGGAATGTGATATCATCTTTAACAAATTTATCTCCTAGAGAAATCACTCTAGTTAGAGGATAATGGAAGGTTGCCAAAAAAGTATTTTAACCTTCATGTGCCCATGCTAGATTATCTATGGTCATACATAGTTATAGAAGAGGTGGGAAAGGATGGATGTTAATAAGGATAGGAAGTGCTCTCATTATAGGATCCTCTATCAAAGTCCATAGCTAGACTAACAAGGTCCATATTTAGATTATTATAATTTGTATTTATACTATTAAAGTCCATAGCATTTATGATACTTTTTGTTAACTCATAATCTTATTCATTACATATGATCAATGCTTGTGACCATTGATAGAGAGGAGATACAATCAAGTTTTTATTCAAGTTGATACACCCATAACTATTTTACAAGATTTATTTATGGTTTTGTATGTTGATATAAAGAAATGAATATTGATTTAAGACTATTTGAGATGGTCATATCTCTTGATTTGTAATCAATTAGAGCTACCACTATTGCTAACTAAGGATTTCCTAGGATCAATGGGTATCCAATTTGTTTTTTTTTAAGTTGGTAAATAATAAAATCAATGGGGTATTCATATGACTTTGTAGTGAATGTTATATATTCAATGATGCCTTATGGTTTAGTAGTGGAATGATATATCATTTGTAAGATTATGGTGGTGGGTTGCATATCTATTAGAGATAGATTTTGCATGGTGTTCTTAGTCATTACATTAATATTAACTCCTAATTCCACCAATACATTTTATATCTCTTTATTTCCAATCATTACAAAAATGATAGGACTCCTTAGGTACCTATACTTTGGTAAAAGTAACTTACCTACTAATAAATTAGCAAGCTTGCCATCTACTTGTATAGTCTTAGGATATGGTCTTTTCCTACCAAGTGTCATAATACACAAAAAATTTATCACCCTGTTGAGTTATAGAATATCCCTAATGGCTTGTAATAATGGAATTTCTATATTGAGTTTTTTGATTTCCTGAATCAATTTAGATTCCTTTTTGTCTTCCATTTCCATCAATCATTTAGGAAATAGATTAGGTGGAGGAGTTGTGGTGAATTCCTCCATTTTTCTATGTTTCTCATCTAACTCTTATTTTTCTACTAGCTAAGTCTATTGACTTGATTTTTTATGAGGCATTTTTGTGATGATAATCTGAGGTTCTTTTAATTTTTTCCTGACCTAAGATGTATGTCTACACATTCAATAACATCTACCCCTATGGTTTCACCTTGTTAATTTACATAAACCTATCTATTATTTTTATTTATTACTATTTGGGAAAGTAGATGAGGTTGGTTTACTTGCTCTATATGGGGTGCTTGAGTTCCCTGAGGAGCCATCAATACTTGTTGTTGTGGAAACCTTTTTTGTTATTGATTATAGTTTGGGCTAGGGTTCTAATGTTGATTTACCCATGGTTTCTAATGAGATTGGGGTATCCAAATTTTTTTAAAATTTTGGGGCATCATCTATGGTTGTGTCATCAATTCCTCATTACCCCACTAAGGTGGTGTTACCCAAACTTGTGGAGGTGCATGCTTTTGTGTAAAAGGAATCCTTGAGCCAAAATGCTATGGTTGATTTTGTAAGAAGGTATTTCCTCGAATTTGTACATAGTTTAATTATTATATGGTCTATATATTATGTTTGAAATAGTTATTAAGAGTAGGAAGGTGACTACAATTTCCTGTATCATGATCCTGAGCATCACATATTCCATAGATTTTTGTTTTATCTAGAGGACAATCTCTAAGTGAGTGTTTTAATGTGCACTTTGGATAATAGATTTATAATGTTTCAATGTTATATTTATCCTTATCTTTAAATTAATATAATTTTATGTTCCTTTGTAAAATTATATCTATTTCTAAATTTTTTAGTTCCTCTATGAGTTGGCTTACATCACTAAATTTCCCTAGTTTACTTCTCCTACTACTAGGTTTTGGTCTAGAGTAGTTGGTACATACTTTTGTAATCTCTTAGAAGTCTAGTTTATAATATATCCCTTCCCTATGAGATTCAAATAATTCCTATAGGAATCATCCAATACTTTAAGGAAAACAATTTTGATCACCTTCTTAGATAGCTCATATCTACACCTGTTGTGGGCAAAAGCAATGCGATCTAGATAATATTCAAGGTTCTCGTCTTCATTCTATTTTATCTTGAATTTTTTATTTTCTATCCTTGACCCTAAAACTTGGTATTTATTTAGGAATAATCTTTAAATTTCTCTCCAAGTGCTGATAGAGTTTCCTTCTAGTCACGTAAACCACCTCATTACTCCTTCCTTCAAAGTAGAGGGAAAGAGTTTAAACTTGTGATTGTCTGAAGTGTAATCATAGGTTTGGCAGAGAATTTTTTTCTCAAAAAGGAATTTATATAGGTATTTAATGGAAAAACCTTTAAAGTTAGGTATATTGTATGGGGAAATGGTTTTCATGATTGTTTGATCATCATTCTCAAAGATGATGGAGTAAGAGAAAGTCCTGTCAAGAGGATTCTTGTGAGGCTTTTCTACATGACCTATATTTTATCCAATTATAAATAGAGTTTTATTGAGAGGAGGAGATCCTTCAAGGTCTTCTATTTTTTCACTATATAAAATTTCAAATTTTGAAGAGGAATATTCTTCTAGATCCTGAGATGTACTTCTAAAAAACTTACTTATTTCTTTCTTCAAGATTTTTGTCTTTTCTAAAAGTAACTTGATTATATCTCCTAAAGAATGAGGATATTTTAGAAGAATCATTCCTTGTGAATCCCTTTTTGTATCATATACCTGTATTTAACAAGAGATTAATTTATTCTCTTCTTTTCTTATTTTTTAATGTTAGCTTAAGAGTTTACTTTGCTAACATTTTATAAGAATCCCTTGACAATGGTGTCAAAAATGATGGGATTCATTTTTATCCCTTCATTTAAAAAATATGTGTTAGTGTCATTTCTTACCAAGGCTAGCATCTAAGGATGTCTACATCAAGGTATTTATTAGGTTTTGCTAATAGTGTTGGCTGGGTTTTTTTTTGGAGTTGATCTATCCTAAGTTACTACTTTCTAATGTCTTAACTAAATGATTGAAAGAAACACACTTGATAAAAATGTAAACACACCAAAATAAATGAAATGATTAAAAATCA
Source organism: Torreya grandis (assembly GCA_037957365.1). NCBI lineage: Eukaryota > Viridiplantae > Streptophyta > Pinopsida > Cupressales > Taxaceae > Torreya > Torreya grandis. Next base: position 2,025,931 of record JARHVA010002467.1, on the reverse strand, counting down.
ATCACATTATTTGTTGAAAAGTAAACACACTAAAATCAAATTTCAAATCCACACTCTAAGCTAAGTTGTAGACTTAAGATTACTAAAATTAAAGAAATGATAAATGATTATTATAAAGCATACATACATTAACAATATAGTTGATCTATAGGTTATCAGTCTAATTACACAACATATTTATATTAATTATAATTAAAAAAAGAAACAAATTATAAATAACAAAGGTACATGTCCTATCTCTTTAGGGACTGGGCACTTTCTCACCTTTGGATTCAAGGTAAAAATAATTCAGCCTTTAGAAGGATATCTTAAATAATGCATAGAAATTAAAGAGTATTTTGACACAAAATATTCTTGTATTCAAAAATATAATTCTTACAATGTTTTTCACTCTCTAAAAATTGAGCATGGATCTACTTTTTATTGGATACAAAAGAAACTTACTATCCTAAATACTAGGTAATAGCTTAACTAACTAAAATAAGAATATATTTGAGATTAGTTTATATGGCCAAAATAAAGAAGAAAATTACAATAAAATCCACTCAAGGTTAGGAAGATCCTCATGAAACATTAAAATACTTATTACAACCATATATAATTACCAAATATTATATACAATGTATCCATATAATCTTATCTAGAGTTATAACCTATATCTATGAGCTTATATAAATGGGAAGCTACACACACACACACACACACACACACACACACACACACACACACACACACACACACACACACACACACACACACACACACACACACACACACACACACACACAAAAAAAACACACACACACACACACACACACACACACACACACACACACACACACACACACACACACACACACACACACACACACACACACACACACACACACACACACACACACACACACACACACACACACACATACAGTGTGTGTATCTTTCCATTTATATCACACACACACACACACACACACACACACACATGTAAAAATAGAAAGTATCTAGAGGAGTCTTGGATCATCATGTAATAGTTAAAGGAACTTATGGAATTCCTTGGAACATGCCATAGATGAGTTCAGAGTGAGCTATGAGAGTTTGTAGTGTGATTGTCAAATTTTGTAGCTTGATGGTCATAATCCATAGCTTAACTATCATAATTTGTAGCTATCTATCGAGGTCTATAAATTGCAATAAGAATTTCAAAGATTCATTTGAATAATAAGTTTGTGGTAATGACACTTCCTTATCTTCATGAGATTATAGAAAAACTCTTATTTAGATTCTATAATACCTTTATATATCAAATATGGAAGATTAAACATGTAAATAGTTAGAACATCATGTAAATAATGCTAACTCAGACTCACATAAGCTTATAGAGACAAATGAATTCATCTTATACCTTAGGTTAGTCATAAACCCTAAGAATAAATGTAATGTTCAACTCAAATGGCATATTTATGGCTATGAAGGATGATATATCATGGTTATAATGAGTCATAGTGCAGAGTTGTCATTTCCCCCATACCATAGCTTTTACAAGTCCCATTAAAAACTATCTTCTCTTATCTTCATAAGTGTGGATTATCTACTTAAATTAGAGGCTAAAATCACAGATGAAGTAAAAATATTTAATATTTTCTCGTGAGAAGTAAATCCCATATCCTTATTAACATAGTGAAGCCAAAGAAAAAATTATTCCTTAGATTGTGGCCTTATGTTCTACCATGGAGACATGAGATAAAGCAATAGAGGTGGTCTGAATCTCATCATAATCCATAACTTATATCCTCATTGAATTACATTGGTAACTATCTAAGTGATGGCCTCAACTCTCTTAAGGGTCCATCTTATAGTAGCAGGAGAGATAATTTCTCTCCTTTTCAAAGGGACTGTTAACAAATTCTATATTTGAATATATGAAGTTATAACATGATCAAATAAATGTTGAAAAAACAATTCAAAAATGATAATACCATATTGTAAAGAGTGAAGATAGTGATCATATATTTCAAAACATTAAAAATATAAGGTTTTGAATTTTACCAATATCTGTAATGCATTACCAAATTAGGGTCTGATGTATATACCAAATTATCTTGTAGTATTCATATGATCATTATATTTATCATTCCATTATATTTTATTTATGTAGGTAGAGATAATATATCTCAATTTTAAGTCACCAACAAATAGATTAACTAAGAAATCATTAGTGTTTACCAAAATAGTATCACATAGATAAAATTTGCATAATAAATCCTATATATCAAGAGTAATTTTATGATAAACTATAAAAAATTATTCACTTATGTTAATCTCATATGGTAATATACAAGATATTTGGATTAAATTCCATCTACAAAATTAGTCATTGAAGAATAAACTATAGTAGGGAGATGGACTCCTACAAGTTAAAATGTTTTCACCAAGCTAGTAGGTAAACTATATAGTTTGTTTGGTTTGTTATTAATACTAATATGATTATGTCAGGTCTTCTTTCAACATTTTTTTCTCCTTCTTAATAATTTTTTTTTGATTATTCAATTCTCTAAACTTAAAAAAAAATTGTTCCTAATGACTTTTAATGTCAGGGTAGGACATAATGGTTTGACAACCTTATTATACCATAGTTTTAGGGGATATAGTATAAGATCTAGAGGATATTTTTGATCTCAATGTTGTATTTTACTCTTAAAACTTAAGGATATTCCATCTTAGGGAAATTATCTTCTTCAAGGTTCTTGGTATAACTCCACATATCAATAACTTCATTTTCAAATTCATCCAACTTCTTATGTAAGGATGCTATCTCTTCACCCTTCTCAAAAGAATGAGTTTGAATGTTTTATTTATTTTTAAATAAAATAGAGATAAGAAAATATGGATACTTAGTTTTAAAATAGTATATGAGAAATTCCCTATGCATTCTTTTTGTTTATAGCTTCCAACTATGACAATGCCAAGGAATGATATAGTTTTACATCTTCTATCTCTTTTGATGGTTGGGCTTGTTCATCAATCATGGGAGCTTTACCTTTATTAATGGATGTATGTGTTAAGGTAAAATGAGTAGTTTCTTCAAAAAAATCTTATGGAAAAGGAGTTTTCACATCCTTTTTATCCTATTCTACACTAGCAGTGGGTTCCTACCATAATCTATCAATAGTTTCTATAATAATTACTTTATCATCATCATTAACAAATATAAAATTTCTTATCTTCTTCTAAGTGAGAGGAATAATTTATTCATGTGAAGCATCCTAACGTCTTAAATGTGGAACAAGGTCTGTAGCACGTTCATCTTATATGATCTGAATGGGTTATTGTGCATGCATATATAGGTTGAGAAGATGGCTTAGGGTTTCTTTTTGAGGACTTAAGTCTTAATCTTATTTTTGGCTCTAGTGGTAAAACCACATTGAGGGTACTTATAGGTCTAGGTATGATATCCCTAAAGTTTGATTTTATACTTCAAACTAATTCAATAGTAACCACTTTGGATGAAAAGACCTTTGATACATACCTAGAGATAGAAGCAAAAGGATCCCATGGTATTCTCTTGGTAAGATTTAGGTATTTCTTCTTCTTTCCCTCACAAAAATCTATCCATCCTTTTATACCCTATTCTTAATAAATTAAATGATATTGGATTATCAATGAAATAAGTCCATGATGGCAGATAGAGGGTGGATTACTAGGGCATCTCATGGACAATAATTGTATAAAACTTAACAAAAATGAAGGTAAGTTGATTATATGTTGGGGATGTTGTAGGACATACCTCAAATGAGTAAAAAATCTCATTACAACATAACTCAAAACACTAAACTATCCATCACAAGTGAGATATTTGTGTTGTCCATTTTAGCCCACATGCCAAGATTCTACCTAGTTTAAATAGATGAGTAGGTTCCTAATTATTGAGTGGATTAAGTGGCTTAGAATCAAGCTCAATAGTGCAGGTGGAGGGATCCAAGTAGGTTTTAGTGGTTTTCATTGAGACACTTGGGCCTAGTAAAAAAAATCTAATTAGGTACTTTTTTGATATCACCATTGATATATGTGTATGAGTCATAGAGATTTGGTCATATGGGTTTGTTCATATTTGTGCCAAGATCATATGCACCAAGTTCTAGGTCCTCTAACAAAGTACATCAAAATTTAAAAAGATTTAGAGTTGGCTCCTCAATCACATTCTGCATGTTTTTCCATACATAGCCATTTTAAAGAGGTTATAATAGAGTCAAGTGAGCATTTTCACAAAGCTATATCTCACATGTGTAATAAATTCTAGAGAAAATGATCACATGGGTTTATTTATCATGGTACCTATTTGCTATGCACTAAGTTTTAGATCATTTATTGAAGCACAAAGGAAAATATGCATATCTAAAGTTGGCCTCTCATCTAATATCTATTGTTTTCCCATACTTAGCCAAGTGAAATAGACTATTTCCAGGACATCACATAGAAGCATTTGAACTAGCCAACTTTTGTATTTAATAGCTTCACTTAAAAGGCTCTTAGGACTAGTAGATCAAATAGGTTCATTAATTTTAGCCTTAACATAATTTCCTAAAAATAGGTTCCTAAAAATTTGGTGCCTCCATCTCTTTTGTGCTTTAAGTTATAGGCCTTCAAAGTTAGACCTACAACATAAGACATTTTCACTAACATAAATTTTAAGCTCAGGAAAAACCAACTCTTTTAAGATTAAATTTGATGGTCACACAAACTTCATTAATAGTCATTCAAACATCATTTGATGGGAGTAAGGATTAAGATCATGAACTATCCATTGGATTTCAAGTAGTGTGTCCCAATAGATCAATGGTTGGTATTTGATCAAGTATTCAAATCTAATGGCAAGTGGAGGTCAAAGGGGTCACTGAATCTCAAGAGAAAATGCATGTATAATAGGTTTCAATAAAATGTTGAACTAGTAGAGGATTAATGGATGATGCTTGATCATGTGGATCAAAATCAATGGAGTGGGATGAGTCAGTATGTCAATGAATCAAGTCATATTTTGATGGCCAATTAGAATAAAGGTGAACCTAAATGACTTAGACAGAGGTCAAAAGGTCCTTTTTTGACCAAAAAGAGAAAGAATAAATGGATCCAAGCTCAAGCATGATCTAATTTAAACTGGGAGCAAATATTTTAGGATCAGATGATACTATTGAGATCTTGTAAAGGTAGACACGTAGACTTTAACTAATTCATCACCAAAACCAAATGCATGAAAATGACCCTTCTAACCACTTTAGAATGCATCAAAAAATCATTCATGAGTGGTTTCACATTAGGACAAAATTAAAATGACTTACTCTCACTATTTTAATTGCCATGTAACATCATAGAGAAGATATTATAATGATGCAACAAAATGGAGTGATCTGGATCAATTAGGAAGGGTTTTAGTGAGCTTGATTCATTAGAGGTAGTTGTAACAACTTTTCAAATGGATTTGAACTCATTTTATTCCCTTTTGAGCACAAAAATTCCCTCTCTCTTGCTTCCCTTATATTATAAATGTAGCCTTTGAGCTATTATTTTGCATCCCTTAGGCTAGTACAACTAGTCTTTACCACAATTGTATTTGACACCTAGTGGAGTAGTGAATAGAGTATTTTTCAATTATTTCCTAATATATATTTAGTGTTATGTGTTTGTTTAATATTAAAATTTGAATGTTATCTTCATTTTTCATGTCCAAACTCAACCTAAGTACTAGGAACTTTACTTTTAGGTCATATAGTGTGTGTCAGCATTGATCTCTCAAAGATATAGTGGACAACCAAATTTAAGTGTCTTTAACCATACCTTATTTTCATTGCTCCCTAGTTTGAGTGTATCAAACTGACCCCTATATGAAATACTATTGCATATAAAATATATTAAGCATTGCATTAGCTTCTGCCATAGTTCATTAGTGTGTTAAGGAGTCTAAACTTAAGAGTAGATCTGATAAATTCTTAGTGCATCACCTTATGTTAGAATAAGTTTTATTTTGTGTAAATATATTAACTCTTTTCACCCCAACTAGTTTTAGATTGTATAAACAAAGGTCCAAATTATAAAATCTTAGGATCTAGCCTCATAAAAAATTCTAGAGGTTTGGTCTAGTTATAATATCCCACAATCTTAGACCATTCCCATGTTAGTCTAGGTATGGGTCAGACTTGAACAAAACTAACCTCTATTAGGATGCTATCTATATTTCTAGAAATTATGGCATGCCTAATGGGACATCCTATTTACATAATTGTGTATATCTAAGTATAGTACCAAATTTTAGAGTTTCATTTCCATATTTGCATAATTTTTATGCCCCCTAGAGTTATCAAAAGATCCTATACAAAAGGGAAGGAGATATATTTATTTGAGCTAACTTTTCAATCAACAAAGAATAAGAAAGCCTCTCAATTGAAACCTACACATACCCCTCTTTTTCCCCCTATTTTTGCTTAGATTCCTCTTATTCAAACCAATATTGTTTAGCCAAATATTTTTATAAACCCCATACCTCAGATGGGTATTCCTAGAAGGCAATCATGTGTACCATTTGATGGTGGTAGTCCTCTGAATCTTACATAATGGGATGATATTCTAGTCTTAACTTTAAAGGCTCTTACCTATTATATAAGAGAAAATCTAGTTACTCCTATAGACCATACTAAAGATATTGCTAACCTTTATTCAATACACCATGTGACTCAAGAAAGTGTAGCAATGAAGTTATTAGCATCTTCTTTCAAAGGGAAATCACTTCCATGGTATAGAGGATTGGCCCCTACATAAATTAATAGATGGGATGAATTTGGAAAGGTCTTGTGAAAGCACTTTGAGGAAAAGAGTGATCATATTTCACTTGTGGAGAATCTTAAAATAATCAAGAGATTCAATCATGAATCCATGGTGAATTTCAACTATAGATTCTAGAAGACCTAGGATAAAATTCCCATAGTGATGAAGCCTACACCCAACAATGAATTTATATACTATTTGATGGCTCTCAAATTGGATGTATCTATAATGATTCAATCCATGGGAGGGAAAACCATACCTAAAGCTTTTAAAGTAGAAATTAGGGTTGAAAATTTCCTTATACAAGCAAGTAAGTTGGCTCCAAGGCTACCAATGCCTTTCTTCCCAGAGATACATCCTCCTACCCTGACTATTTCTCTAGTTTCATATTCAACAATGTTTTATCAAATATAAGGTGAGAAAACTAATAGACTAAGGAAGATAAAGAGTCTTCTCAAATCTCAAAATAATAAATTAGTTGTAATGGAGAGGAAACAAGCTCCACTATACAGGCCATACCAAAATAATAATCATAATTATCAATACAATAGGTCACCCTATTAGTTTAATTATCAAGGATAGTGGTAAAAGCCTCAGTTAAATCAATACAATCCTAATGCTCTAAGTAATTCTAGAGCTAATGTGACAAATCAAAATAACTATACTTAGGAAGGTCAATGGAAATCAGAGGGATAGTCCAATGAGATGGTGATGGTCACTATTGGAGACATGTATCAAGACCCTAGTTGGCAGCATGCTCCATCATTCCAAGGTCATGATATGATGTATCCTCTACCATAATCTCCCCAAATGAGTCAATACAACATGACTACCATGTCATTATCAGAATCTTAAAGCCAATAATAAGGAAGCATGGGTAGAGTAGCAGTTGATACCACATGAATGAATTTTTAATTAGGGGAATTTGTGTTTGCATATGTAGTAGATAATATGGGACAAAATTCAAAAAGGACAAATGAACCAATTTTATCTCAAATAAGGGCTAAGAAGAGGATGTTAGAGGATAACTCGGGGAAATCTAAGATTTCTTCATCATCTCCATAAACTAGTCAGCAACCTACTCCTTTGGATGTGGCTGTTAAAGTACCTACAAATAAATAAGTACCCCAACCTCATGAGAAGAAACATAAGTAATCATTTGTTCCTCATTCTACTCAAATTCCAAGTGACACTTACACTTTCAAGGGGTAGTCCAAAGGTACTAATCTTCCCTTTAATATTGTGTATCATTATGATAAAGATAATGTAACTATGTCCATGTATGATGCTCTACCTATCCTAGGGTAAAAGGAGATTCTCCAACAAGATCTCTCCAAACTTTATAATATATAAAAGGTACCTAATAAAGTGAACACTATTTTCATCAATAATAGTTAGCCTAACTAAGCCCCTAACCAAGTTCCCAATCAAGTTCAAGTAAAATTCAATCTCAAAATGTTGTTCATCCTTATAAGGTTGTTAAGCCTCTTCCAATTTATCTATCAGTCATCATAGGGGATTGTTTAGTATAGAATTGCATGATAGACTCAGGTAATTCAACCTTAGAAATGCCTAAAGCCATAACAGACAAGATTGGTCTCAAATTTGTGCTTAAAAAAATGGTGTTCTCAAATTAGATGGCTCCCCCACTAAGATAGTAGGAATCTTGAAAGATATACATATTACATTAGTTACCTATCCAAACTATGTCATTAATCAAGTTGTAATGGTAGTAGACCTACCTCCATATTTTTTACTTATGCTTATCTAGGGACTTTACTACTAAGATTAGAGGATATTTGTCATTTGATTGGTCATATATAGTTTTTAGAACCAGATATGGAACCAAAGTCACCATAAGATATGAGCCAATTTCCAAGTTCTATTTAGAACCTTACATTCCTAATAATGCAAATACCAACTATTGCATATTTAAATAGGTTAAAGTAGTTAATGAATAAGAATGCCATGAACATCTTGAAGGCATCTCAGATCTATACTTAGATTAATGAGTAGTTGAGAGTCATGGATTTCATCCATATATCAACGTCAAAGATATAGACTTAGGAGTGCACTGCATGCATGAGGAGGGTGTTACGATACCTTGCTTGACGAACACCACCCAAGAAGAGGATGGTATATGGACTTTTTTATTTGATGGATCAAGGTCAAAAAATGGAAGTGGAGTGGGAGCCATGCTGATTTCACCCTTAGGTCAAAAGTATCATTCTGCTATAAGACTCCAATTTAGTTGTACCTCAAATATAATTGAATATGAATCTCTTTTACATGGTTTTTAAGAAGCAAGAAGAGAGGCATCTAAATCCTAAAAGTTAAGGGTGATAGTGAAATTATAGTGAAATAGGTGGGAGGCATAAGTGTAGTCAAAATTCACCATTTGAAATCTTATAATCACTAGGTATGGGACCTCATGGAGGATTTCTCAGCATTTGATATCTAGTCCATACCAAGAGAAGTGAACCAACACATAAATAGTCTTACTACCATTGGTGCCCAATATGAGATAGTAGGAGTCAAAGGAAACCAAATCCAATATAAGTTCAAGGTTTTATGTAGACTAATTCTACCTGGTAATGAGGTGAGTTGTCAAGTCTTTGACAATGATGATCAAATCATATATTTTTTAATACAAGAGGTAGAATTTTGCCATAGGAACTAGGATAAGTTTTAGAATAAATATGATGATCAAATAATTCAACTAAGGCCTAATAAGATGCTAAAAGGGCTTATGACATTAGAAAGCATCTTTAGTAAAGATAACCAAGTAAGAAAAGGGAAAACATGAATCTAAGCTAAGGAAGAACACTATGAAAAAATAGAAATCATTAAGGGTAAGTTTTTGAAGCTCAAAAAGGTCAATATAATAGAGGAAAGAGATATATTTGTTAATTTGTGCCAATAATTTTTTGATATATTTGTTTGGGAGTATAAATAATTTAAAGGGTTTAACCTCAAACTTTCACAACATACCATTGAATTAAAAAGCAATGTCAAGCCAGTCAGATAGAAATAGAGGCCTATCAACCCAAGATTAGAGGATCTCATGAGAAGAGAACTCTGTAAATTGATTGAATCAAGGATACTATTTCCAATTAATCATTCCTCTTGGGTGGAAAACCTTATGTTAGTGAGGAAAAAGAATGTAGAGATTTGATTATGTGTTTACTTTAAAGACCTCAATAAGGTGTCCCTAAAAAATCATTTCCCACTTCCCTCCATGGATCAAATTCTATAAAAGGTGGTAGGTTATTAAAGGTTATCGTTTCTTGATGGCTATTCTGGATATAATTAGATCATGGTGAAAGAGGAGGATAGTTATAAGACTATCATCACTACAAAATGGGAAACCTATACATATTGTAAAATGTCCTTTAGACTCTATATTATTGGAACCACCTTCTAAGGAGTAATGGATGTTTCTTTTCATGGTCTTTTAAATGATATGGTTTTAGTTTACCTTGATGATATAATAACTTTTTCAAATAATCTTGATGAAAATATGATGCATTTGAGATCTATTTTTGATAGACGTAGATAATTTGTAGTTTTTTAAAATCTAACAAAATGCATTTTTTTAGTATATGAAGGAAGATTTCTTAGATATGTGGTGTCCAAAGATGACATTTATATTGATCCAGAGAGGATAGAGGAAATCCTTGATATATCACTACCCAAATACAAGAAAGGGTTATAGAGCTTCTTGGATAAGATAAACTTCATTAGGATGTTCATACGCTGAGAAAAGGCAAAGAGTTCACATGGACAAGGGAATGTAAGAGGATATTTGAGGCCATATCTCATGCCCTCACACTTGTAAATCTATATTTCAATTGGGAATTCTATTTTTAGGCCTTCTCTACATTATATGCAATTTCAAATATGATTATGTAATAGAATGATGAAGGTCTAAAGTAACCCATCTTTTTCAGCCAATATTTGTAAGGTTATGAAGAAATATATAGATTTTTTTAAAAACATGTGTTTTATGTTGTAATAATTTTGAAGAAATTTAGGCATCTAGTTTCCAATAGTAAGATTATGCTAATGGTAAATCATCCAAGTGTGGAGGATTTTATCCTCAATAGATACTTGAATGAAAAGAGAGTTGGATCGGTCACCAAGTGTATGGAGTATGACATTGAATTCAAGATCACAAAGTTAGTTCGAGTCAAGGGATTATGTGAACATCTTATAGAAGATGTGAAATAAGAAAAGGAGACAATTTTGGTAATTTAAGACACTCAATGGGAAGATGAAGCTACTCTTCCATCCACCTAGACACAAGTTATTTCTAGATTTATCCAAATAGGATAGTGTACAATGGGTTTTAATGCATCACAAAGAAGACACTTTAGGCTACAATCAGTGCCATACATCTTGATTGGAATGTTGTTCAAAAATGACATTAGAGGTATTCTCTTAATATGTGTTGAAACTAACCAATTTGATAATATTTTTAATCAATTTCATGATAGTCCTCAAGGAGGCCATTTTTTAGCTAGGACCATAGATTAAAAAATCATTAGAGCTAGTTAATTTTGGCCCAATTTATTTAGATGCACATGCATGGGTGAGGAAGTTTTAAAAATGCATAATGTTTATAGGGAAACATAAACTAACTGTTATGCCACTAAAGCCTATTCAATTTGAATAACCTTTCATATAATGGGGTTTATACTTCATTGGCATGATTAATCCTCCATCTAGTATTGACCATGAGTGGGTATTGATAGACATAAACTACTTCACCAGGTGGGTGGAAGTAGTTCCCTTGAAGGAAGTAAATGAGAAATTTGTTCTTGAGTTTTATGAGAGCCTACTCACCCATTTTGGAGTACCTTCCATCATAATATTAGATAATGCTTTGGAATTTAGTAGAATAAAGGTATGTGAGTGGGATCTTGAATAGGGTATTTATCTAACATCTTCATCTAATTATTATCCATAGGGTAATGGACTCATTGAGTCTATTAATAAGAACCTAATTTAGATCATTAAGATAATAATGGAAGATAATCAGAGATCCTGGCACACAAAGTTGAAGACTACCTTATGGGATGACAAGATCATCCCTAAGAAGGCCATTAGTAATTCACCTTATCTCTTCATTTATGGAAGATAATTAAGGATTCCAATTTCATTAGAGCTTCTAGCTTTGGAGCTTACAAACCAATTAGAGCTTTAAGACAATGATGCAATGGAGGTTAGAATGAATGAACTAATAAAATTAGAGGAAATAAGAGATGATGCCATGTACACCATATGGTCTAATAAATAATAGGTTAAGATGAACTTTGATAAAAATAGATTCATCAAATACATTATATCAAGGTGATATAGTCCTAAAATGGGATGAGGATCATGCAAAATCAAGAAAACACTCTAAGTTTGATAGCATTTGGAGTGAACCCTATGTCATCACAAGATATAAAGAGAGTAATAACTTTGAGCTTTCCAAATTGAATTTAGAGAGAATTCCCATAGCTTTCAATGGGAGGTATCTCAAGTTTTACTACTAGTTTCATATCTTACCCCTTGTACACTAGTAGAAATGTCTATTCTTTTCCTCCAAGTGCTTTTGCACATTATTGTTTTTAGTTATTCTAAATGTGATTTAAGTTATTGCTTTGTATTTTTTTTGTCTTTTTCCATCCCTATTATTGAAAAAGTGTTTTTTGAAGTTAATTAGAGTCCTTATGTAAGTAGCATTTCATAATCAAGCTTGATCAAAATCTAGGTTTCCATGGCCAACACATAGGTCAAGCCAACTGAGTCACCAAAAATGTTGGCCATTTTGGCCCACATGCCAAGCTTATTCCTAGATTAAATAGATGAGTAGGGTCCTAATTATTGAGAATATCAAGTGGATTATAAGTAGGCTCAATATTGCAAGTGGAGGGATCTAAGAATATTTTCATGGTGTTCATTAAGACACTTAGGCCTAGTAACAAAAATTATGAGTAGGTACGTTGTTGATGTCATCATTAACAAGTGCAGATGAGTTAGAGATATTTGGTCATATGGTTTTGTTCACATTTATGCCATGATCATACGCACCAAGTTCTAGGTCTTCCACCAAAATGCATCAAAAGTTATAGAGGTCCAAATTTGGCTCTTCAGTCACATTCTACATGTTTTTCCATAATCATTTTCAAGAGGTTCTAGTAGAGTTGAGTGAGCATCTTCACAAATCTATATCTCACATGTGTAGAAGTTTTTGGAGAAAATGATCACATGGTTTTTTTAATTTTGGTCCCTAGTTTCTATATGCTATGTTTCAAATCATCTACCAAATCTTGAAGGAAAATATTCATATCGAAAGTTGGCCTCTCCTCCAAATTTTTTTGTTTTCCCATACTTAGCCAAATGAACTAGACCATTGTTAGGACATCACATAAAAGAATTTAAACTAGACAACTTTTTATTATATATCTTCACTTAGAATGCTCCCAAGACTAGTGAATCAAATGGGTTCATTCCTTTTGGCCTTAAGAGCATTTTCTAAAAATTTGGTGCCTCCATGACTTTTGCACTTCAAGTTATAGACCTTCAAAGTTGGACCTATAGTATAAGATGTTCATACTGATGTCAAGTTTAAGCTCAGGTAAAACCAACTCTTTTTAGCTTAAATTTTATGGTTACATAAACATTATTAATGGTTGTATGAACATCATTTGACAAGAGGAGGATATCAATTTTAAGATCATGAACTAGTTGTTGGCTTTCAAACAGTGGGTCCTAACAAATCAACAATTGGAATTTGATCAAGAATTCAGATCTATTGGTGAGTGAAGGTAAAAGGGGTCATTGAATCTTAGGAGAAAATTCATTCATGATAGGTGTTAATAGTGATTTCAACTATCAAAGGATTAATGACTAGCACTTGATCATGTAGATCAAAATCAATGAAGTAGGATGAGTGAGTATGTCAATAATCCAAGTTAGATTTTGATGGATAATCATAATAAAGGCAAGATAAAATGACTCAGATAGAGGTCAAAAGTTTAGTTTTTGACCAAAACAAGTAAGCATAAATGGATCCAAGCTTAATCATGACCTAGTTTAATCCAAGATTAGATATTTTGGGATCATATGACACCATTAAGAACCTATAAAGGTAAACATGTAGACTTCAATTACTTCATCACCACTACATGAAAATGACCCTTTTTCTACACTTTATTATGAATAAAGAAACCAATCATGGGTATTTTTACATCATGACAAAATGAAAACAACTTGCTCCCACTATTGTAATCACCATGGAGCATCACAAAGAAGATATTGTAATGATCCAATGGACTAGAGTGACCTAGATTAATCAAGAAGTGTTTGAGTGAGCTTGATTCATGGAGACAGTTGTAATAACTTTTCAAATGGAATTAAACTCATTTGATTCCTTTTTAAGCACCAAAATTCCCTCTCTCTTACTTCTCTTTTACTATAAATATAACCTTCAAGCTATTGTTTTGCATCCCTCAAACTAGTATAACTAGACTCTACCAAAATTATATTTGACACCTCTTGAAGTAATGAATAGATTATTTTTCAATTATTTGCTAATCTATATCTAGTGTTTTGTGTTTGTTTAATATGTAAATGTGAATGTTATCTTCCTCTTATATGTTCAAACTCAACCTAAGTGCTAGAAAATTTATTTTCACATCATATAGTGTGTCTCAGCATTGATCTCTCAAAGATATAGTGGACAGTTAAATTTAAGGGTCTTTAACAAGACCTTATTTCATTGCTCCCTAGTCTGAGTATATCAAACTAACCTCTATATGAAACAATATATCATAGAAACTATAATAAGCATTAAACTAGCTTTTGTCATAGTTAATTTGTGTGTTAAAGAGTCCAAGCTTAAGAGTGGATATGATAAATTATTGGTGCATCATCGTATTTTAGAATATTTTTTGCTTTCTACAAACATCTTAACTCTTTTCACCCTATCTAGTTTTAGATTTTAGAAGTAAAGGTCCAAATTATAAAATCTGAGGAGTTAGCCTCATAAAAAATCATATAGGTCTAGTTTAGTTATAGGCATCCCACAACCGTATACCATTCTCATGTTAATCTAGGTATGGGTCAGACTCAAACAAAATTTACCTCTATTAGGGTACTATCTAGATTGCTAATAATTTGATGAGACAAAAAGATACAGATCTTCATGGTTATGATAAAGAATATCTGCTAACACATTTTATGTTTCCATTGATGTCATGAACACACTCTAGAATTGGTTCTCCCTCACCATGGAAATTATGGATGAGGTCATTGAAAGAAGATATTCATGTTATCTTGGCCCCTTCATCTATAATCCTAGATAATTCACTAATTACTTGGTTAGCAATGTAATTTTTATGCCTATAATAGTGTAAAAATCTATATTCTAGTGGAGAATAAAATATGTGATAAGGGTTTCATCAAAACCCTATAATTTCATTAGAAACTTGAGCACCCTATAGGTTCAAACATATGTTTTGCTTATTCATCTCATAAGATACCATCTATAGATTTAGTCTCATATTTATTTTTCTATCCCATTCTAAATTTTTCAAATCTCATAAATCATAATAGTTTATATCTCTACTCTATAAGGAAAATGACACTTCACTAGGTTCAAGTAATGGTTTATGGTATTAATGGTACCCTTTTTGTCTTAATTCTATGGATGAAGCCAAAAAATCTCCAAACATGTGGTGTGATGATAAAATTGTAATATTATCATGCCATGAAATAATAATAATTAATTATTACTACCTTTTTATCCATGTATAATCATTGTACCACCAAACCTTATAGTAATTACTTGTCCACATGAGTTGTGAAGTGATGAAAAATACAAGGTCATCATGGAAGTGCATTTTACTTAATAGGACAAAGTTTGTATCTTTTAGTTAAGTATCAAAAGGTAATTTTTTTTGAAAGGATTCCTTACTGATGTTGGAATGTCCTTTAGTAGATCCAAACACATACTTCACATTTAAACTATGGAGAGTTTCCAAAGATTGAGCATATAATTATAGACTTAGAAACTTAAAGGATAAACCTTAGTAAAAGAATAAATACTATACCTTTAAAACTCATGATTTTGTCCTATCTTGTCCTTCTTTACCTATTCTAATAAAAATAAATTGTATAAATTAGTTTGAAGAATGGTAAAAAATAAGACAACTTCAATGTTTATTTTTTTAGAACAAGGAGAATCAATCAGAGATGATGATTAATCATAAATTTATAAAATCATGTTTTTAATTTTATTTTTATTTTTTTACCCTTGACTATCCATTTATTGGTTTTATGGGCAAGGATCATTTTGTAGTACATGATCAACCATCAAACTAGTTTTCTAGTCATGAATATTAACAATGTCCCTTAGGATTTTCATTGTTGAAATTTATTCTTTTTTTTACTTTCTTCTTTTTTAGAGAAGAGATGAATCCCTTTCCTTTATTAAGATCATCTTGTCTTCAAGGATTAGTTTTCGTGGAAGCTTTGAGTTCTTCCACAAGTCCAAACTCATTTTATACCATCTAGATGAATTCATATTAACTAGAAAGCTTCTAGTATAGTTTCAACATATGCCCATTGACTAGGAGTGTCTTCTGATTACCATATATAAGAAACAAGTGTACTAAAATATTATAAAAAATTATTTCTACCTGAAATAGTCCTAACCATCTAGTTCTCAACTTACATTTTAAGTGTTGATACTTAGAATCATATAAAAGTATCTAGTCTCCTTTGAAATGTCTTTCCTTAATGTGCAAATCATGCCATTATTTCCTTTGGTATTACATCATCTTTATCTACTTTAAATCTTCTACTCTCATTTCATCTAGCTCATTTAGATCTAAAATTCTCTCTTTTTGCTTCATCCAAGTCAATTCCTACTTTTAGTGTAGTCCTTAAAGCTTGCATTTCAAATTCAATTAAAAGGAGAGGTCTTTTACCAAATACCAATTCATATGGTGAAAAACTAGTAGTGGTGTTCCATGTTTTGTTGCATACCATACAACCTCTAGAAGTTTGGCTACCCAATTATTTTTGATATTACTAACTATCTTCATAAGAATATTCTCTAATTCTCATTGGTAAATTATACCTATCCATTTGCTTATGGGTGGTATGGATAAGAATTCCTATGATTGACTTAGTAGATATTTGTGAATGCTTGAATTATTTTGGACATGAATTGGGATCCTTGATCAAATACTATCTCTCTATGTGCTCTAAATCTCTACATGATCTTGGAGTATAAAAAGTCTATTACTACCTCTTCTCGTGTAAATGGAAGAGATTTCACTTAAACCCATTTGGTCACATAATATGTACATACCAAAAAATAATCCTTACCTTGAGAAGGTGGATCTATGGGCCCAAGAAAGTCAATACCCCACTTTTCAAAAGGTTCCAAAACTACTTGAAGATGGAGGGGAAGTTTAAAAGATAAGGTTTACCCATTATCTAGCATGGATCACATTTACAAATGTACCTTTTTACCTACTTATGAAGAGTTGGCCAATAGCAAGGATCTAGTGTACTGTCTTTTTGATTGAGTAGTATCCTCCACCAGGTTCATCATGGTAATCGCAAATGATGTTATACATTTAATTCTCTCTTACACACAAGTAGAAGACATGATGAGGTCCATATTTAAACAATATGCCATTAATCCATTTAAAATAAAAACTCACTTTAATAAAATGTTTTTTTCCTTTTTAGTGAACTAAAAAGGAAAATTCCTTGTTGACAAAAAGTTTGATATATCATCAATTCAAGATGATAATACTACAATAACAAATAGTTACTCATCTATGAAATTATCTTCTATAGGTTCTTCTTCATCTACATTATTTAATCTAGAAATAAAATCAGAAACCACATTGAACTTAATAGGTTTATCAATGATTATTATGTTAAATTCTTATAATATTAATAGCCATCTTATAATTCTTCCTCCCATCATTGGTTTGTTCATCAAATATCTGATAGCTACATGATCAGTATATATAAATATTTTATAACCAATGATATAGTGTCTAAATTTATTTATGGCATAAATTATAGAAAGGAATTCTTTCTCAAGGGTTTTGTAGTTTCTCTTAGTAGGATTCAAGTTCTTACTAATATAATATATGGTGTATGTCTATACTTATTTATATTTTTATCCTATAATTACCCCCATAGCATAATTAGATGTATTAGTGTAAATAGGGAAGGGCTATGACCATTAGGTCCTCTTAGGCTAGTGTAAAACTTAGTTTATCCTTAATTATCTCAAAGGATTATTGGAAATATAGATTCAAAACAAATTCACTCTCTTTTGTCATCAAAGTAAACATTGGAGCAAAAAATTTACTAAAATATTATATAAACCTTCTATAATATCTTACATAGACTAAGAAGTTTTTGATATCAATCTAGTTTTGAGGGATAGGTAAGTTTAAAATAACTTCAACTATTTTTGGATCTACTTGGATTACTTTTGCAAAAATATGATGTCCTAAAATTATTCCTTCCTCTACCATGATCAAAAAAATTTCATGACATAAGAATAAATGGTGTTCTTCACATATTTTTAATAATTTTCTTAGATTATTTAGACTTTAATCAAAGTATTCTCCATGAATATTAAAATCATCCATGTAAATTTCCATATAATCATGAGTTAAATCTAAAAATATGACTAAGACTACTTGTTTGAAGGTAGCAGGTCCATTACACAAACCAAAGGGAAATACCTTATATGAAAATATCCCCCATGGACAAGTTAATGTTATTTTATCTTGATCTTTAGGTTCCACTTGTATCTAATTTTACCCACTAAAACTATCGAGGAAAGATAAGTATTTTTTCCTTGCCAAGTTGTCAAGTACTTGGTCAATAAAGGGTAAAGTTAAATAATCTTTCATGGTTGCTTTTTTCAGTTCCCTATAGTCTATGCATAATCTCCATTTACCATTTTTATTAGGAATAATAAATAAGGGAGAGAACCATTGGTTGTCATAAATAGGATAAATTAATCTCATTTAGAGAAAACTTTCTATCTCAATTTTCACAATGTCTCTTAATGTAGGATTAATTCTTCTCTAAGGTTGAATTATTGGTTTAATGTTCTTTATGTAGATATGGTGGGTGCATACAGTTGGATGTATTCCCTTCATGTCTTTATATTCCAAAGAAATTGTTTTAGTATGTTCTCTTAGTACATCAAATACCTTTGCTTCTGGATCATCTATCAACCAACTATTTATGTTGAGTAACTTCCCTAGTGCTACGATTATTTGCTTAGTGCATGGATGAGAGTAATCTATTTCTTTTAATTCAATCATAAATATTTGAGAGGATAGGTATGTGGAATCAACATATGGAATGTGATAGCATCTTTAACAAATTTATCTCCTAAATAAATCACCTCAGCTAGAGGATAATAAAAGTCCATCAAAAAAGTATTTTGACCTTCATGTGCCCATTGCATAACACTATGTGGGATGTCTCTATGGTTGTACGTAATGATAAAAGAGGTGGAAAAGGATGGATATTCATAATTATAGGAAGAGATCTTGTTATAGGATCCACTTTCAAAGTCTATAGCTAGACTAACAAGGTCCATTGTTGGATTGTTAAAATATGTGGCTAGATTGTTGAAGTCTATAGCATTTCCTATACTTCTTGTTAATTCATCCTCTATTTATTCCACATGATCAGTTATTATAACCATAGATAGAGAGGAAATACTATCACAATTTTGTTTAGGTTGATCTACCCATAAATATTTTATAAAATTAATTGATCGCTGTGTAGGTGGATATAAAGAAATGTGTTTTGCTTTAAGACCATTTGAGATGGTCATATCTCCTAATATATAATCAATTAAATATGATAATTTGATAACCAAGGCCTTCCTAAGATCAATGGGTATCCATTTTGTTTTTTTTTAGGCTAGAGAATAATAAAATAAATGGGGTACTCCCATGACTCTATAGTTAATGTTATATCTTCAATGATGCCTTCTAGTTTAGCAGTGGAATGATCTACCATTTGTAATATTGTGGTGGTGGGTTGAATATTTGTTAGAGAGAGATTTTGTATGGTGTTCATGGTTATTACATTAATATAATCTCCTAGGTCTACCAATACATTTGGTATCTCTTTCTTTCCAATCATTATAGAAATGATAGGAATCCCTAGGTCCCTATACTTGGGTAAAAGCAACTTACCTGCTAATAAATTAGAAAGCTTGTCATCTACCTATATAGTCTTGGGATATTATATTTTCCTACTAGGTGTTTTAATACACAAATTTTTGATCATCTGATTGCTTTTTGGAATGTTTTTAATGTCTTATAATAATGGAATTTAAATCTTGAGTTTTTTGAGTTACCAAGTCAATTCATATTCCCTTTTATCTTTCACTTCCTTTAATGATTCTAGAAAGGGAACAGGTGGAGGAGTTATGGTGACTTCCTCCATTTTTATTGGTTTTTTCTTCTAACTCTTCTTCTTCCACTGGCTGAGTCTATTGACTTGCATTTTATGAGGCATTTATATGATAATAGTCTAAGGTTCTTATAATGTTTTTCCTAACCTAAGATGCATGTTTATGTTTATTTTTAGAATGTTTGATTAATTCATTTCATAGTTTCTCTTGTATGTGATTTGGGGATAGATATGGGTTTAATTTATCTTAACATTTACTTCCTCTATGGTCTATATATTCTATTTGAACTAGTTCTTAAGAGTAGGAAGGTGTCTAAAATTTCTTGTATCATGATCTTGAGCATACATATTCCACACATTTGTATTTTTTCTAGAGGACAATATCTAATTGTGTGTTTTAATCTACACTTTGGACAATAGATTTCTAGTGGTTAAATGTTAGATTTAGCCTTAGCTTGCAATCCCTATAATGTTATGTTTATTTGGATCAATATATCTGATTTAAAATTTGTTAGTTCTTCCATGAGTTAGATTACATCACTAGATTTCCCTAACTTACCTCTCCTATTGCTAGGTTTTATTCTAGAGTAGTTGGTACATAATTATGTAATCTCTTAGAAGTCTAGTTTGGTAATAACTCCCTTCCCCATGAAATTCAAATAATTCCTAGAGGAATCATCCAATATTTTAAGGAAAATAATTTTGATAACTTCCTTGGATAGCTCATATCCACACCTATTATGGGAAAAAGAAAATTAGTCTAGATAATCTTCAAGGTTCTCATCTTCATAATATTTTATGTTGAAAGATTCTTATTTTCTATCCTTGACCATACATTAATATTGGAATTTATTTATAAATACTATTTTCATTACTCTCTAAGTGCTGATAGAGTTTCTTGCTAGTCCTATAAACCACCTCATTACTCCTTCCTTCAAAGTAGAGGGAAAGAGTTTTAACTTTTGATTTTCTAAAGTGTAATCATATTTTTGGTAGAGGACTTTAAAGTAAAAAATGAATTGATTTGGGTCTTCAGTGGACATACCTCTAAAGGTAGGTAGATTGGATGGGGAAATGATTTTCACTATTATTCGATCATCATTCTCAAATATGATGGGGTAAGAGAACATAGGAGGATTCCTATGAGGGTTTTCTACATGACCTATATTTTTTCATATTATAAATATAATTTTATTGAGAGGAGGATATCCTTTAAGGTCTTTTGTCTATTCATTGTATAAAAGTTCAAATTTTATAGAGGAAGATTCCTCTAGATCATGTGATGTATTTATAAAAGACCCATTTATTTCTTCAAACTTTCTATCGTTTATAAAAGTACCTTGATTCTCTCTCCTAAAGGATGAGGATATTTTGGAGTAAACCTTATTTGTGAATCACTTTGCCTACTCATATACCTGTATTTATAAAGAGAGTAATTTATTCTATTTTTTTTGTTTTTTACTATTAGCTTAAGAGTTTACCTTACTAAAACTTTATAATAATTCACTTGAAATGATGCCAAAAATGATGGGATTTATTGTTATCCCTTCATTTAACCAATCTATGTTGGTGTCATTTCTTACTAGGGCTAGTGTCCAAGGTTGTTTATAGAAAGGTATTTATTAGGTTTAAATAACAATGTTAGTTGGTGGGTTTTGGAGTTGATCTATCCTAAGTTCCTACTTCCTAATGTATTAACTAAATGATTTAAAAAAAAAACACTTTCTCAAAATGTAAACAAACCAAACTAAATGAAATGTTTTTAAATCAATCACACAATGTTGTTTAAAAGTAAACACATTAAATCAAATATCAAATCCACACTCTAAGATAAGTTGTAGAATTAAGATTAGTAAAATTGAAGAAATGATAAATGCTTGTTATAAAACACACATACATTAATAGTCTATTTGACCTTCAGGTTATCAATCCATTCACACAAAGTATTTATATTAATTATAATTAGAAATAAATTCTAAATACTAAAATTACACATCATATCTCCTTGGGGAGTGGGCCCTTTCTCACCCTTAGTTTTGGGGTCAAAAAAATTCAATCTTTAGAAAGTTATCTTGACTAACGCATACAAATGAAATAGTATTCTTACATAAAATATTATTTTATTCAAAATGAAAATTATTACAATGGTTTTCACTCTTTTTAGATCGAGCATGGATCTACCTTTTATTAAACACAAAAGAAACTTACTATCCTAAATATTAGGTAACAATGTAACTAGCTAAAATAAGAGGATATTCAAAGATATTGGTTTATATGGTTAAAATAGAGAAGTGTGTTACAAAAATATCCACATGTAGTTAGGAATGTCCTCATGAGATTTGTAACTAATTCATCCAACCATATATTATTACCAAATATTATATATAATGTATCCATATCATCTTATCTAAAGTTGTAACCTATATCTATGAGTGTCTATAAATGGAAAGATACATTCACACACACACACACACACACACACACACACACACACACACACACACACACACACACACACACACACACACACACACACACACACACACACACACACACACATTTAAATATCCATATAACAAGAAATGACATGAAAAAGTCAAATTTATAAAAATAAACAATGAAGCATATTCAAATGTTTAACAAGTAAGATATGATACTTAAGGAAGTGCATAAAGGAAAAGTATAAGAAACTAGCATAAACATAGCATACTATCCGTTGGATATATGAATTAGCAAAGAAACATCAACATATATAATACATTGTGAAATATATAGTCATGAATAAATTCATGTGCGACTACATAAGCTTAAACATGAGAATTTAAAGTGATCATAGAACCATATAACATTCATGTATCAAGAGCTAAGAATTAGATGCCCCCAATCTCTATATGGCATGATGAGAAAGAAGACCCAACATCCATATAGGAATATATAATGTATTTGTGTATGCTTGTATCACACTCAAATTATGTGTGAAATATGTGTATATATAAAGTAATGATATGCCATCTACCAACATGGAACAAACAACATAAATTCCAAGGAGCCAATAGAATATGTAAGTGCTGATAATATTTTTGGATTTTGAAGTTTATGATTTTTTTGGTATTTTTAAAATATTTTCAAATAAATAATTATCATATAATCTCATCAAATTTATGCTCATAATTATCTCTCCACTGTTAACCTAGTGCCAAAAATAGTGTTACTACTAAGGAGCATGATCCAACTTTAATATATGGCATTGTAGTATCTATTGTGCTTTTCACATGTATAATAGGACTCTATGGTTATGAAGAAACAATATAAGGAATAAGGGTTTGTTGTTAGGTTGTGGAGCTAAAAGCTTCACTGATGCAAATAGGAGAGGAGGTTGTTGAGGGTTGCTGAGTTGCAGAGCAACTAGCGTCGGTCTGATCAGCCGACGTCGGTAGGATACTAAAGTGAAGCAACTGACGTCGGTCAGGGATCGACTAGCGTCGGTCACCTCCATACAGACAGGGACCGATGTCGGTCGCCTGTGTGGTTTGACTGTGAGTTTATTATGGGCAGTTAGCTAATGATCCAAGTGTTTGCATGATGAGTGTTAATTTTAGACTCATAGCTGCGGATCTAATTATTGTAATTAGATGTCTAATTATTATTTGGATGAGTTCTATATAATAGACTCATGGTTGTATTGTAAATTAGGGCTAGGGAGTAGGAGAGCATAATTATAAGCTCCTTTGGTGTGTGAGGTATAGCAATGGTGCATTCCTCCTAGTGCCATAGTACCAGTTGTGTTGGTGCTGGATTGGAGAGTCAGCTGGATTCTTCAGGTATGTATGATCTTGGTCATTAGGTGAGCATGGCCCTTATAGGAGATCTACATGGTAAGTAAGATCATTGATCTACAAGTGTGTGTGTGTGTGCAAGGTCAAGGTTCACAAGTGTATAGAACCAGTATTGATCTGTAGGTTGGAGATCAGATAGGACAGCAACACAACAGGGAGTAGAATCAGGCAGGATCTACTTGGAGTATGGTGTGTACTCATTGGTATGTACGTGGAGTACATGGAGAGCTAAGAGGAAGGCAAGGCAGTTCCTTCCATAAGTATGGTATGTTGAGGTGCAGGTTATTGCAGGTTCATGGGAGATCTACTTGAAGTACTTTGAGTACTTGTGGAGTGCGTGGAGCACATGTGTAAGGTGAACACCAACTCTATGTTTGAGTTGGGTGTTGGGACCTAGTAGAGAGAGTTTTGAGGAGAGAATTACTATTCACTTGAGGTGTGGGAAACCTCTGAAGAGGTGGTGGAGAAGAAGTGGCATCTTCTTTATTGTATTCTTTTCTGTAAGAGTTATTAATACAAGTTGTGTATTGTCTCTCATAGTCTGTGTTATTTTGAATTCTAGTTACTTGTTGAATCTGGTTAATTTTCGCATATTAAGTTGCTTGGTTTGGTAATCAACTATGTGCTTTTGGTGTTTTGCATCCTGACAAGTGGTATCAAAGCTAAGGTTGCAGGGAGCAGGTTTTGTGTTTGGTTACAGGTCACTCTCATGGGCTTTCTGATTGAGTGGGAGTAGAGCAATGACAGATGAAAGTAAGCTAAGAATGGTGGAGTTGAAAAGCACAGATGGTCACTTAAGGTCCCATGGAAAGAAAGAGCATGTAAAAGAATATTATTGGTCTGTGGAAGATCAGCATGAAGAAACTGAAGAAGCAGATGTTGTAGGTGATGTTGCATAGGATGCTCTGGGAGGTTTCTTGGATAAAGTTGAATCTTGGATAAAAGATTCGGTTGCCTCTTTCCATGCAGCCCTAGGTAGAGGAGCTGGTGAGCCTTGCCAAAGAATTGGCAAAGGGGAAGTGAAGTTGAAATTGTAGGCGACCAACACACAGGGGTTGATGAAGGTCATGCAGGTCCTAGGTTTGGAGATATGGCTAATTTCTTCAAAAAGATTGGGTGATGAGAGATGCACAAAAACTCTCACAGCGGGTGCACTTGAATTAGCTGGTGGTAAGAAAATAGGTACCCTTTATCTACTTGTTTATATTACTGATTCTTCTTCTGTTGTGGAGACGTGGCTTCATAGGCTTGGTCACATGAGCAGGAAGGAGATGCATGTTCTTAAGCGAAAGATAGATATATTTGATAGGCTTAAGAATTGGAAAGCCTTGGTGTTCTTGGAGGAGATGGCAGATAGAAACTAGTGGATGGTGCTGGATACTTCTGAGCAGGGCAGTTTGGACATGGATTTTGATTCAAAGGAGCTCGCGGGTAAAAAGTCATCACTCACAGGTGAACACAGATACTGACATCGGTCAGGAAGAACTGGCATCAAATAGACAGGTGCTGATGTTGGTCATGTACAGACCAAAGCCAGTGAGATTGTTAGGTTGTGGAGCTAAAAGCTTCACTGATGCAAATAGGAGAGGAGGTTGTTGAGGGTTGATGAGTTACAGAGCAACCAGCATCGGTCTGATCAGCTGACGTCGGTAGGATACTAAAGGGAAGCAACTGACATCAGTCAAGGATCAGCCAGCGTCGATCACCTTCAGGCAAACAGGGACTGACGTCAGTCACCTGTGTGGTTTGACTATGAGTTTATTATGGGTAGTTAGCTAATGAACCAAGTGTTTGCATGATGAGTGCTAATTTTAGACTCATTGCTATGGATCTAATTATTGTTTGGATGAGTTCTATATAATAGACTCATGGTTGTATTGTAAATTAGGGCTAGGGAGTAAGAGAGCATAATTATAAGCTCCTTCAGTGTGTAAGGTAGAGCAATGGTACGTTCCTCCTAGTGCCACAGTACCAGTTGTGTTGGTGTTAGATTGGAGAGTCAGCTGGATTCTTCAAGTATGTATGATCTTGGTCATCAGGTGAGCATGGCCCTTATAGGAGATCTACATGGTAAGTAAGATCATTGATCTGTAGGTGTGTGTGTGTGTGTAAGGTCAAGGTTCATAGGTGTGCAGAACCAGTATTGATCTGTAGGTTGGAGATCAAATAGGACAGCAACACAACAGGGAGTAAAATCAGGTAGGATCTACTTGGATTATGGTGTGTACTCATTGGTATGTACGTGGAGTACATGGAGAGCTAAGAGGAAGGCAAGGCAGTTCCTTCCATAAGTATGGTCTGTTGAGGTGCAGGTTATTGCAGGTTCATGGGAGATCTACTTGAAGTACTTTGAGTACTTGTGGAGTGCATGGAGCATAGGTGTAAGGTAAACACCAACTCTGTGTTTGAGTTGGGTGTTGGGACCTAGTAGAGAGAGCTTTGAGGAGAGAATTACTGTTCACTTGAGGTGTGGGAAACCTCTGAAGAGGTGGTGGAGAAGAAGTGGCATCTTCTTTATTGTATTCTTTTCTATAAGAGTTATCAATACAAGTTGTGTATTATCTCTCATATTCTGTGTTATTCTGAATTCTAGTTACTTGTTGAATCTGGTTAATTTCCGCATATTAAGTTGCTTGGTTTGGTAATCAACTATGTGCTTCCAGTGTTTCACATCATGACATTTGTGTAACCCATAATTGAGTGATATATGGTTTATTTATAATCAAATTAATAAGAACATATTTAAGTGCTCTAGATATTTGAATATGGTGCATAGTAAATGAAGATTCTATGGAATTTGATGTGTATATATAATGCAAGGGTCTCTAAAGTACTACCCACCTAGGAAAGGGGATTTCATTTTTCTTACCCTTTCAAAAAATATTAACCTTAGAAGGTTTGATAATTTATTTTTTGGGTATAAAATTATCTTATTAAATTGGATGATCATATGGAATACTAGAAATTGTAACTACCTTGTTGGCATTGATGTATTTAACACACCCATGCACTATAGAAGGTAATACATAGAGGGTATGTGTCCAAGGTCATACCAATAACATATCAAATACTCCCATGTATGGTATACCTAAAAATTTAGTAACCACAAGTTCTAGACCCACTTATAAAGGTAGGTCTATCTCACTAAGAACATGTTATGATGTCCCATCAAATGCTCCGATTGATTTGGTAAAAGGGTGTAAATAATTATGTGTAAAACCCAAATGTGTAAGTAAATTCATGGTGTAAACATTATCTCTATAACCATTATAAATCATAACCCTGTATACAAGTTGGTGATCAAGATATGCTTGAATGAATAATGAATGAAGATCATAATCATCATCCATAATATTAATTTCATAAAAAATAATAGAGGATATCTGAAACATAATATGTGTATGCCACATATAATTAATAAAATACCATCTAATGGGTGATCATAATGTAATGGAGGAGGATGTGCATTATATATCATTTACACTTATGGATCCTTCTTACAATGATCTTGTAAAATATTGTTAGAATTTTACAATTTTGGTGATCACTAGGTTGTGAACCTAATTCCTTTGGAAGATCATCAAATGTAATCTTTTTTTCATTTATGAGGTCTTAGATTTTATGCTCTAAGGTAAAACATTTGTTCATATAATGTTTATGGCCTTGAAGATAGTCACAATAAGCATTGGCATCATATCCTTTGGGTAGAGGTCAAATCATATCAACCTCTATAGGATGAGGGAGAGATATGAGGTGATAATCCAAAATATTTTAAAATAATGAAGATGGAGACTCATGTAAACATGTAAATAAATTATTTCCTTGGTGAATTGGATAATACAAGCCAATTAGGTTGTTGTGACACCACATTAGCCATGGTATTTTTTTATTTTTAGGCTATGTGGGTTTTACCTTATAACTTGGTTTGAAAGTAAATTTGGTATTTGATTTAGTCGATGTGTTTGATACATACTTAAGTTTGTTAAATGATATAAGTTTGATTTAAAAAATGAAAAAAAATATGGCATGAGTCATTGAAATATTTGAATTTTTTTAAAACAATGGACCATGTAATGGGGCAAGTAAAATTTGCTTGAAGATATATTGAAGATCTTTATCTACCATTGAATTGTTCATTTTAACTAATATTCTTTTTTACCTTAAGGAATATTCATTGATAGGTTTAGTGGTTCCTTGTTTGATTTTTGTAATTTGGGCATATGTAATATTTTCAATAATATTCATAGAGAAGTGTACCAAATAATTATTTGTAGAGGTTTCTAATACATTTAATGATTGAATTGATAAATCATAAAACCTCCTTAGAATTTAGTCCTTGAGGCTCTTTAGAAATAGTTTAGTCAAAAGTTTATCATTGGAGGCATAATCAAGGTATGCCACAAAAAGATCAAATATGTTAGTTAGGATCACCCTTTTCATCATAAAATGTGAAATTAGGTGCAACAAAACTATTTTTAAGGGGTGCAAAGATATCTCTGGTGTAATATGGCTATGCAAAACCTCTTATGAACCAATATCATAAGGTGATTTTAAATAATTTTGTTTAATATTTGTAACCTTTGTTTTAAAAATTATTATATTTTAGAAAAGAGATTTCACCTCTTTGTATTTAAGGTTAGAAGTTTATAAAGTTAACAAAAGAGGTGTACCATTAATTTGAGTGCATATATGCATTGACAATAGTAACTAGGTTGAAGTATTTATGTTTCCCATGTAAGATGTAACAATAGTAATTTTATGAGATAAAGGTGTGAACACATATCCCACCCCTTTTAAAATCACAAAGAAATGATTTTACCAAGGGAGGGTTTTTGGTATATGGGGATGGCCCATAACTCTAATAACATGATCAGTAGATATTCCTACTTGTATATCTACACTTTTTTATTTTATAATTTTTAATATGGTTCTTAGGATTTCATTAAGATCTTTAGGGGTTTAATGATTATGATCATGAAATAATGCAATTAATTGTACTTTCCCATGATCTATTTTCTCATGTTAATTGGTTTGATTAGATTCATGGTTTTTATTATCAGAATCTTCTTTGATGATAACCTCATTAGTATGGTGTTCATTCTCAAAATTTGTATCATCAAGGACCATATGATTAGGACCTTCATTGTTTTGAAACATATTATGTGGTAGGAGAGGAATATTAATGTGTTCAGTGGGCACACCATATAATATAGGGATATTCCTAGGTTGTAGGCACAATAATATAAGCAAAAAATAAAAAATTATAGACATCTAAAACCTTAGCTAGCTAGAAACCCTAGGAAGTAGAAAAAATTACATTCATATAAATTAGGTTTACAAAATGTTTAACCCTAAATTGAGATGGGTCAATATAATATAAGATTAATAATATAGAAATGAATAAGAACAAGGGTGATAAATAGATCTATAATAGGCTAATTAATTACAAACCCAAACAAAAAAATCCTAAATTTAAATAATGAGTATGTTAAAAATAGTGAGTACACCTAGTGATTGATATTTGAATAAATGGAAAAGAAGAGTACTTAGTTGGTTAATTATACAAATTCAAATCTGATATAGAATAATCCATAAATAGATTGGGTTAATGCCTAATATTAATCATCAGATTAAAAAATATATATTCCCTATAGCCTCAGACACTTGCATCGACCTTAGATGGTTACGTTGATGCTTTTATCTAATTTGGACACATGTGTCTAATATGGAATACATGTTAGATCTAAATATGACCATATGGATATTCTAGGTTTTGTGTTACCTTCACTTTGGTGTGCTTAGATATAGATTGTTATATTTTACTTCTTGTCAAATAGAAAAACCCTAGTTCTTCATCTTCATAGTTACTTTGGGAAAATGGGTTAATGGGTTCATGGTGTCAAGTTAACCTCAAAGACCCTTCTATCAATGGGTGTTTTCTACATATTCACTACTACAAAGAGGGCCTTATAATAATTTATTCCTCCCCTAATGTGTTTTTTTATGTGTGCACAAGGGTGAAATATGTGGAAAGTAAGTACAATAAGGACCTAGCTTGTAACGTGGAAAATATGACTCATGGGATACTCTTTTAGTAATTGAGACCTATATTTGTGTTATCCCTATGACTAAAATGGAAATATGATAAAATATGGAAGATTTTCTCACTTTAATGTTTGATTAAATGCTTTACTAGATTATTTTTGTAAGTTACCTTGTGAGAGATATGAATTTACTAGGTATGTGTTAGGTGAGGAATTAATAAGAGTTGATCTTGTATATATGTCAATCCCTTTTAGAAATATATCACATTAAATCACTTAATCTAACCATGTGGATACATTTAATTTGTAAATTTTATGACTTTAGGTCACTATAAACCTACATTGGAATAAGACACTTGAAATGATGTAGGTGTCTTGTTGGGACATAAGTGCCTAAAAAGATAGAAAATATGCACAAGTCCCAAACATGTAGAGATAAAATGTAAGAAAGTTTACAACACTAAACACATGATAGAAGGCCTAGGTAATTAGAATAACACTATTCAAAATAAGAGATGAGCAATTTGGCATAGAGAGATAGTGTATGCAAGTTTTTTAATAGTAGGAAGGTATGGAAGCTAAAGGTACATCTGTGATATGTATTTTCCAAGTGTACAAGATTAAGGTGATATATAACTCAGATTTAGTGTCTATAGGAAAAAGTGAAGGAGGATCCCAGGTGGATTCTAAATTAAAATCCATAGTGGAAATTGAATATGAACCCAAAGAGAAATCTAAAGGTGAATTTATTTATATCAACTCTTTTTCCTAAGTTTCACCAAAATCAAATTGTCTACTCATTTTTACTTCATTAAAATGATTATAATTGATATATTATTATTTAATAAATTTTTGATTTATCCATTTATTATCATAATAAAAGGCATATGATGAGTAGAGAATAACTTATCTAGAGGATGAACATCATTACCATATATTATTTAACTATCCATGATATATACAATGATTTTAAATGCAAAAAAAGTAACAAATAAGATGGTTATCACTATCAAGTAATTTGCCATCTACAAAATAACTAATTAATATGAATACAATACAAGATAAAATCAAGATATAAAGGGTGATCTAAGTAAGGGTTTGAATGATTGTGTGGGTTCTCAAATATACTTGCTCGTTTGTAGAGTAGTGCGAATGAAATGTTTCGAAACACTAACTATAGAGCCTAAACCATGTCTATAGCCCACTATCCCATCTTGAGGGTATTGTGAGAGTAAATTAATTAGGTGATACACTCTTCTCAGGTTCATCATAAAATAAAATGACTAAAATGGATTCTTATGGTCTAATAAAGGGACCCTAGGCATTTCCAATATATTGTGAGGTATGAGGAAAATAAATTATAGTATAGCACTATGAAGGGCCTAGGTATTATGAGAATATCCATCACTTCATGATGCAAGTAAAATAGGTCACTTATCAAAAAAAGATAGCTCTATATGTAGTTTTACAACTTCTAAAACACAATTGCTAAAAATAAGCAACATGTAATAAAAATAAATAAAAAAGAAAAAGAAAAATATTTTTGTGTATAGAGATCAACAAAATTATACCCAAGGTTTAAAGAAAATGTTTCAGTGTTAGGTAATATCTATGGTGACAAGATAACTTCTTCAATGTTGGATTAAGATCCAAGGTCAAAGAATATTAACTCATGGTGTTGGATTTATATCCAAGGTTGAATATTATTTTATTTTAGTGTCAAGAATTTATAGAACTTTGTATGAAATCTTAAGACAAAAATAAAAAAAATATATTAGTATTATGATAAAAATTTATTGATTAAAAAAAATTTAATTATTTATTTTTGTATTTAATAATTAAATGCTAATAAACATCAAACTATTGAATGATTAATTACAATATATAATATACAAAATCCAAATGTAAAATATAGAAATTGAAATGAGCTATAAATAATACTTGTAATGAAATATACAAACATAACTCAAATATAGCTTGTGTTGACTATTTAAGCTAATTATTGATATAAAATTGGATAGAAGGTTCTTTGAATTGTGTCAAGTTTGAAAACATAATTTTGTGATGTAGTGGGATATGGCCATGATAGGACATATAGGGGTCCACTTCAACCTTATATTTTGATTACGATCATATCTACATTGACAGTGTGATTGATTTTTCTATATGTGTACTTGTGCCTATCTAAGGTGACCTACTAGTTGGATATGTGTGTCAATTTTCCATGTTGAAGTTTCTAAAATATAAAACCATAGTTATTACACATAAACCAAATATCCATAAAATGAAATTGGGTAATTAGGGAATAGAAAAAATATCCTTAAAAAACCTCATGTAATATGAGTGTTTCTTACATAGCCTAAAGGGCCTCTAACTAATGTGATTATCTCTCCTAAAGTGAGTGAGTGAATATTGATATTTGAAATTTATGGATTTAACTAGTATATTAACTTAAATATTTGAATATGAATGCCCTAGACCTATAATAAAATTGCTTCTAACTTAGCCATTGACTATTAGAATAACTCATAACTTAAATTGGGAGGATTAGTGCTCTTTTTCTCGATGTGTAGTATAATTTACCAAGTGATTTTTAATTAGTTTCTAAGTTATTCCTTGATATGCTTGTATAGTGGTAGATTTAGACTATTTATATTAATAAAATTTTATAAAAGTATGGGATGGATAACATGAAGTGTCTAAAATTTAAAAAGTAACTATTGGAGCATGGGAAATAAGGTCACACTAGTGGACAAGGTTGGGCTATGGCCCTACCTAACCTAGTGCAATATTATCCCAAAAGGACTAAAACTATTGGAAATTGGCTACCAAGAATTTTAAAGCTGAATAGGGATATCTAAATGATGTTTTTGGTAATTTCAATACTATAATTATAGTAATGAAGGATATCATAGAGACTAAAATTTAACATAATGGAAAATATGTGAAGCAAGGTAAGGATATAATGATTAAACATTGTTAAACACTTAATGGTTAAATTTGAGTGTCTATAGTACTATGACAACTGTGGTGCATTATGTGATTAGTAATACTTAGGGTATATTTGGAACCTAAATTTTCACTAGTTAAAATCTAATATCACACTACTTAAAATTAATAATAATAATAATAATAATAATAATAATAATAATAATAATAATAATAATAATAATAATAATAATAATAATAATAATACTGAAATTTGATATCATACTAGTTAAAAACAAATAATAACAATATTAGAATTTGATATCATACATTAAAAATAATAATAGAAATATATAAATCCAATTTAAACAATAATAAAGCTATAAATGGTAATACTATAAGTCTAGATTCTTAGACATATGTATAGATTTAATGAAATGAAGATCTTTCTTGATTTTTATAAAATACTTGTAAATTATAATAAATAGATATGATCAATGAATGTTATATAAAATTTAATATATACTTATATACATAAATTAACTATGATGCATGTGTATTTAAATATGACTTTAATTCAAATTAGGACTTTATTGACATGTCAATAAACATCAAATAGTTTAAAAAGTGAATAAGATAGTACCATAAAACATGAGTGCACCTTAATGAACCAAGGGGACACTCAAACCAAGAACCATACTAAGAATGTTTTTAGGTGACCATTGGATGACCATGAAATTAGGATAAATAAATGGAGAGATACGAAATTAGGGGGAATATTGCATGACCATGACCATGAAATGATGACAACAAAAATGTGCCAAAGAAGTGTAATTTGGACAAATAATTGACAAATACATAGGTACCTTATAATTACATAATTTTAAGACTAATAAATGCCCATATTCCATTTTAGGTGTTTTATAATAACCCAATTTTATGCATTTGTGTGCACATGCACAAAAATTTAAAAGTAAAATAAACATGATACAATTATAATATCCCCCCAAGCTACTATAACAAACTTAAATGTATTTGTGAATATTGATTTAATTGACACTATCATAATTAGTGAAATTAACACTAGAATTTAGTTTCACATTTCAAATTATTTTCAAAATGAAGGTGGAGGAGTGATGTGCCAATTTTAGGGATGAGGAAGGTAAGTATTTTTTTTAGTAGTTAAATATTTTTAGAGTGTAAAGTAGTTAATTATTCTTGTATTTTTTATGATATGTTGGTGGATTGGTTAAGTGTATTGATTATGCCCAAACCCACTTGGGTTCATATCTTATTGGATGTTTCAAGCTGGTTGTGGACATACATGTTATATTTGATGTTAATTATGGTTGTATGCATTGGATTATGAGGAACTAGACCTTTAATTATGGTCCATATAATTCATATCTCTTCTTAAAAGTGTTTATCAAAAAATTGTACTTTTTAAATTTTTATTCATATTCATAAATAAGTTAAAAGTTTTTAAAATATTTTAATATTATTACTTTAACTTAAAATATTAAATTGTTTAGGTAATTTATTATATTTATATTTTTTTCTTATTATTATTTAAGTAATATTAAAGGCCAAATATATATATATATATATATATATTCCAATCTTAATTTATATTATTTTTGTGTTTTAGATATGTCAACCTCAAAAATTAACATTATTATTCCTCACTAGTAATATTCAATATAATGGAATATTAATACAATTAATATAATTATGGTGATAAAACAAGAGCATCGAAGAAGATGTCACAATTATATTAGACAAAGTAAGAGGTCATCAATTTTAAATAAAAATTTTCAAGATAAGGGAGTACTAAGATTTAAAGTTATCATGAAGAGTAAAAATATGATATGTAACTCTCTAATTGGATATTGAAGATGTGTGTGTGTGTGTGTGTGTGTGTGTGTGTGTGTGTGTGTGTGTGTGTGTGTGTGTGTGTGTGTGTGTGTGTGTGTGTGTGTGTGTGTGTGTGTGTGCGTGCGTGTGTGTGTGTGTGTGTGTGTGTGTGTGTGTGTGTGTGCGTGCGTGCGTGTGTGTGTGTGCGTGCGTGTGTGTGTGTGTGTAATTTTGAATTCCCTAACAAGAGAGATTATGGGACATGGCTAATATATAATACACTACTAGTCCTTAATGATATATTTTACTTTTAGTGAATAAATTATATGTTATATCAATCAAATATCTTATATCTAAGTCTTTTCACTTCATTTTTTTGGTAATCAATGGCTAGTCTACTAATCAAATTCAATCAGGGATCCCAATATTGTATTTTCATGACCTAATGTACAACTTCAAAGACTTGAATTTTTGGTCAAGTTCAAATTTAAAATGTCCTTATTTGGTAAGTGTTCTAATGTAAATAATATTTAAGAATAAATTTATATTGAGACAAAAAACCCCATATGATGCATCATCGCTCGTACATATTTGATGGTCATACCTATGCATTTAAAAATATTTTTGGTTTCATTAATATTAAAAATAACTCCAAGCATTTAAATCTCATAATTATAAATACATGGAGTGCGCTAAAAACAAAGAGGATGAAATTCCTATAATTTTGGCAAAGTCAATAGTCAATATAAGTTATGATTAAGAAATTCATATTGATTATCCATTCAAATGGAGAAAAATAATACTTTTCATGAAAAAAATTCACCTAACATTTATTAGTAATGATGTATTTTGTACAAAATATATTTAATTTTTTATAGTATATGATTCTAATGAGAAACTCTCAATTACATGTTATTTATTTTTAATTTTATTTCAAAACATTTAATTATTATTTAATTCTAAAATTTGTGTATATTGTAATTAAATTTAGTTAATATGTATAATGTAGTTCATTTTTTAATATAGTAATTTTTTGGCAATGGATGAACAAGATGATTTTTTAAAAAAGTGAATAAATAGTTTATTTTGGCACATCATCACTTCCTCTTCATAATGATGATGAGCCCATAAATTTTTTGTTTGAACACCCATACCATTGCCTTGCACATTAACACCACATAGATGACATCATCAGATGTCTGAACCACATGTATGACCACAACTACATAGAAGATCAACCATAACAATACATAAGCCTCTATAAATGTCTAGTATCCCTTAAAGACATTCATATTTAAGGCCATCAACATCACACCCCCTTATAATTTGTGTCATATATCCTTTTATCTATTATTTTCTTATACGAAGACAATCATAAATTAAATTTCTTGAAGATAAATGATAAGGGACGGAACCACCTCCACCTGAATTGGATGAAAATCCTATTTTTAATATTATTTAAAAAATAAAAAATATATCATTTAATATTTTATTTTTTAAAATAATAATATTATAAAAATGTTTGTATTAATATATTCATCTTTCCCTATGACATTCATCTTTTTCCCCAATTTATACATATCAAATTATCTTAACTAGCTAATGTTCCTTTATCCCTAAATCAATCTAATTCCCTTAATAATTTCTCATTGTTCTCAAATTAACCTAAGTCCATTATTAATGTCCCCTTTTTCCATAAATTAATCTGAGTCCATTTCTAATATCCCATAACCTAAGTCCCTTACTATTATCTCATTATCCTTAAATTAACCTAAGTCCCGTGTCCCCAAATTATCTCAAGTCGAGCTATAACATTCCATTTGTTTCAAATAAATTTAATCCCCTTACTAATTCCCCCCTTGTCCCATAATTAACCTAAGTCCCTTAATAATCTCCCATTACCTAAGTCTCCCTTGTCCCTAAATGAAACTAAGTTCATTTTCGATGTCTCATTTAACCTTAAATTAACTTAAGCTTTGACAATTTTAGTAAATTTTAATAGTAATTTTTTATTTAAAATAAAAATTCCATGTAAAATTGATTAAATAGTCCCAGGTTTATAATTTAGAAACCTTAAAATTAAAAACATAAGGAGATCCCATCCACCCTCCCCATTATTATTATTTTGTTACTTTTAGGATAGGGAGTAGAGAAATGGACATTACAATTTAAAAATTGATAAGGAGGTTGGAAAAAAACATAATGAGAAAGGAAGATGTCCTATACACTAAAAAAGTATGAAAAAAATATAAGAGGTGAAAATTTAGAAAGAGGGAGGTATGAAGTCCATTTATAGAAGAATATGGAAACAAGTTTTCAATAAGAGAGTATGAGGATCATAGTTAGACTTATCCAAACAAAGCAACATGCCCAAAGAGGAATAAAAATATGAGTATGTATAAACCCTAAAAAATCATAGGATAAATGTATTTTTTTTTAAGTTAATTTCTAAAATTAAATTTATTTTAATTTCTAAAATATAATTTAAATAAAAACATAAATAATAAGAAAAAACATTAGTAGAAACTCTAGATG
Organism: Torreya grandis; assembly: GCA_037957365.1. NCBI lineage: Eukaryota > Viridiplantae > Streptophyta > Pinopsida > Cupressales > Taxaceae > Torreya > Torreya grandis. Next base: position 1,988,451 of record JARHVA010002467.1, on the reverse strand, counting down.
AAACCTTAGGAAAAAATCCTAAATAAAATCCTATTAGAAACCATGGGAAAATATCCTAAATAAAACACTGGCCAAATATCCAAAATAAAAACCATATTATAAATTGTAAGCAAAAACTCTAGTAGAAATCATAGGCAAAAACCTAGCAAAAAAACCTAGTATAAACCTTAGGGAAAAACTTAAATAAAATACCTAGGGAAAATCCTAGTTGAAACCTTAGAATAAACCTTAGTACAAATCATAGGAAAAAACCCTAGTAGAAATCTTGAAAAAAACCCTTAGAAAAAACATAAGCCAAAAAATTTACACAAAAAGATAGCTAAAACCATAGCAAGACATTAATCACATAGAGTTTATAATTTTAAAATAAATTGTCATTATTTATTAAAAATAAATGATTTACAAATTACAAATTGAATTTTTGTTTTTATAATATTATGGATGTAAAAAACCCAATCCCATAACCTATGCCCATTTTAAAAAGAAAAAATTACATATTGTTGTTTGTGGAAAATATATCATTCATGAAGTCATAGAATGAGATGTAGAGGAGGATTTATATGCTCCCTCACAACCTCATTATTAATTTTCAAACCAAGGAGTAGATCAATACCATACCCCTCATGAACATTGATGCTCTATAATGGGTATGGCACCAGCCTTTAGGTATAATTTTTTTCAAATTATATTTATTTCTTAATTTATACAATTTATATTTATTAATATATATTTTTTATTTTTCATGATAGGTATATTACATATGTAGAACTAGGTATTGATGAGATGCAAAAACATGATGTGATCCACTATCATTGAATGATTCAAAGGATAAATGAAAACAACCCCTTTTTATCATGTTTGTAGTCATTTTTTTTTTTTTTAAATTATTAATTTTCATATTTATGTTGGGAGTAACACAAGGCTACAAAAATAGTAGTTTTTAATTGGTGGACATGTGTATAAGTCACACTATTTTTTATTTTGTATCTTTTTTTTTATGTATTAGAAACTTGAAAGCATAACAATAGGCTATAAAATGTGAAGGGTCTTTCCTTTGGATGTATCAAAAACTTGGAATATGAAGTGACAACACCTTGTAAAAACTTTATATATATAACTCATTTATATTGTAAAATGGTTTTGATATGAAAGAGATTAATATTAAGTTATAAAATGGTTTCTCTCTAAGTGTCTTTTATAATTTTTAGTGCACAATGAATGTTTTGTTTTCTTGAATCTATTAATCATATAGATAGTTATGCATGTTTTGTACCTCTTAATTCTATGGTTCATGCATAAAAATATCTACTTCTAATTTTGAGTGGCGTGTTTCAGTTTGAATTATTTCCTACTATATATTATTGTTACACTTTTCACAACTATACCTATATTAACATGTTTTGATGGATTTTCTAAGAACCTTTGTTAATAATGGTGTAGTGAGTGTGGATGATTAAAACATGTTATGATGGCTACCACGGCATAGATATGTAGAGAAATGGATATATGAAAGAATACATAACTTTGTTGAAGAAGAAATAAAAATAATATGAAATACCATAAAATAAGCTAATCAAGAGTATATACATGAATAAATATATGAAATTTTCTAGTGTGAGTTATTTGGACTACTAGATGGATTGTTATCTAGATTGGAATACTAGAATTTTTAGCCTATGAGGACATAATTTATATTTTGGATGGAATAAAAACTATATATTTTATAAAATTTAGATATTGACTGGACCTATGTTATAGATCAATAGATAAAGACTACCATCAATAATTACATCAAAAAACATTAAATAAGGATATCTAGATTTCGAAGCTACACATGACCTACTTGTTTGGGGCATCTGAGGAAATTTTCTCTAGTGACTACCTAATCTTATCAAGATTTTAGTAATTTAAAAGGACATGATGCATACTCTTACCAATATGGAGTAGTAGCTTTGGGAATTATGGAGATGCATGTTATTTAGGAGTGAATGATGTATAGATAAATAAAGGAATTTGAACCTAAACCAAAAATATGGAGGACATAAATAATTAGAGAGAGAATAAAATTCTATAATTAGAAAGAGAAATATGATAATAAAGAAGGTGGAATAAATAGGATAAACCAAAGTTAACTAAAAATAGGATTATGAGTAACATAAAGGATATAAAAGAGAGGGGAGAAAAAAGAGGCTACAAAAGTTACATAAAATAGAGAATTTGGATTTATGAATAGAAAAGAATGGAAAGGCCCAAGAAAAAAAAGACATAAACTGGGATAGAGAAGATATGAAATAGAGTGATGAGAAAAAGAAACATAGATTGACAATATAACAATTAAATGATAGAGGTAGATTGTAGTTAAAATTGAGGATATTGTTTTGACAAGGCAAATAATATTGTCTAGAGGAGGTTATGCACAATCATAGGAAAATCATATGTTCAATATTATAGATAGAAAAAGTGGAAGAAACAAATCATTCTTATTGTAATTATGCACCACCCAAACCCATTTATCTTTATTAAAGGGTAAAAAGTGAAAATGTTTGAATAGGAGGAATTAGTTTGAATCATTTGCAAATAAATTTGGTAAAATTAATGCATAAAATAATTGCACAATAGAAAAAAATTAGTTATAAGAGGTTGGATTCTATTTCATAACTAATTTTAAGACACCCATAAGGAATAGTTCACATAAACTAGTAGTATTAGTTACTAGTGCACCAAACATGATGTTGAACTTATGAATTTTTATTGATTTAACACGATATGATGGGTCTTATAACCCTAAACAATATTTGTTAATATGTGATATGAAATGTTAGGTTAAGAGAGTGACCACTGAAGATGTCAATAAATTCCAACTCAAAAGATCCATACTAGGTCAAGCTCTCGATTTCATTTATAAAATGGATGTTAATTCCCTAAGTTTTTAACAAGTTAAGGACTATTTAATTACATGAATTCAAGATGAAAAGTTCTCAAGCTAGACCATTCAATATCATAAGAATATTCAACATCAAAGTAGAGAATTAGTGTTGGATTATGATCATAGATTCTCAGATGTAATGAATAAAGTTGATTTTATCTTAAAACATAAAGATAATGTTTCTTGGTTTTTGGAAGGGCTATGATCAAGGATTAGGTTTGCCATTGCACATTCATAGTTCCTAACTAAAGTTGATGTTCAATAATGTACACTTTAGGTAGAATATATTGAGGATTATGGAGATGCCCTAATAATTAGTTCTAAAATTGAGACAAAAATAGATGCTTTTCTTAGGAAGATGGATGAGCTTCATGAGAGAAATAAACCCAAGATGGGTCTATGGTGTATGGATTGTGGTAAATAATGATATCATAATAATGATTGTCCTAAAATAAAAATCAAGTAATTTAACATATGTAGAATAGTAGCACATGTAATATCAAAGTTTCATCTCCTGCAACACTACATTCAAAAACCATAGAGCATGTACTATAATTTTTGTAAGTCAACTAATCATGATGAGAAGAGTTGTTTTTCTATAAAATAACTAAAAAATTATAGTGTAGTAGATACCTACTACAAAGAAAATATATATCATGACATAGGGTGGTATGGGGTGGATGCCTTCAACGTGATAGTATCAACCCCAGGGTACGGTAGTATGGACATAATATCAATACCAATCATCATGAAATAATATCATTTCATATATATAACAATCATATTGGACTCCATCATCTCCTCAATGACAATATGGAAAATATGATGCACAATAATAAAATTCATGGATATTTGATGGGAAAAAATAATAAGGTTGGCATTTCTAATAAAACATAAGAGGATACAAATTAGGGTACCTTGGTGGATATAAAGGAGGTAAAAATAATGATAATAGAAAAGCTCGTCAACCAATTCAATGTTTAATATGTGGTGAATATAACCACTTCACATGAAATTACTTGAATAATCCTCAAAGGTATATGTACTACATCTATTACAGAGTTATTGGACAACATCATACTTATTTTTTCCTAGTTTTGGATAAGTAGAGGAAATAAAAACCTATGAGAAACATAAATATGGTAAATTCATACCATAGGAAAAATGCATTCATGAAGTTGTTTTAACCTTTTAGGTTTCTACTAATGTAAATCCTATGTTTGATTAAAGGGCTAAGTAGTTTAAATGACTAAAATAATATGCAATAAATAACCAATGATTTGTTATAAAATTTTATTTGCTTTGACCTTACAAAATAGTAATACATATGTGCAAATAAAGACTTATTTATAAAACATCCAACATGGAATATTTGAGTGTTAAAAACTAGGATGAAAATTGGTCTAAGTTTCATCAATAGGATTATAATGTCAAATTCTCTCCTAACAGTAGTGCCACACTAGGACAATATCACCATGTGGCTCTAGTGGCCTAAAATTAGTGTTAGTGTGCTTCGTGTAAGACTGGTCCTAAATTCTAGGTACACCTACACCTATATTTAAGGGTTTTACTTCTACATGAATGAAGTCTAAAAATCTATATTATGACTATAATGGTTGATTTATGATACAAACCCTAATCCTCTTTGTAATTAAGGGATTAGATAAAAATATGTGTTCATTATTAGGATAGGTTGGTCATCCTCAACACCCTACTATGAAGAGAGTTTCCTACATACCAATACATTGAGGAGGGATCAATCATGATGTAGTTCTCCCCACATAAGTGCTAGTACAAGTGCAAGAGATGATAGAATGATAGTGGTCTTGAATGCCTTAAGTGTGATTGAGATTAGAAATATTAAAAATATAGGCTTAATGAAGATGTGGCTATTAGTATGTATAATTAGGGTAGAATAAATATTAATAACCTTGATTTTACTCAATTTTTTTCATATTTGAATAGGTCTTTTGCATATATTTTACATATATTGGATATAGTTATAAAATTATGTATTTATAGTGTTATATAACTTGTGTGGACAATATAATATGTTTAGGCTAACCTTAAGAGGGTTTAAATTTTGAAAATATATCCATTTGGTAAATTTAGGGTTAAGGATATTATCACCCTATTGGGGAAACTAACACCATGTGGATCTAGTGTCCTTAATGTGGCGCTAATGTCCAACTAGTAGCTTACTGGGAATGAAGGTCTAAGACTATGTTTTAGCTAACTATGGATGCATGTGATCTATACAAAATCTAGAAAATTGTAATAAAAGTGTCTAGGATAGGTCTAGGGATAATCTAGGAATAGGTTGTCCCAAGTAGCACTATTAACACTCAAATTCCACTTTAAGGTGATTACATCCACCCCCCTTTATGCTAGAAATGCAACAAAATGAAATGACTAGTATAAAGGAAAAATAAGTCTACCTAGACTTACATAGGAAGTGAATCATGTGTGGCTAAGATTTAGTATGTGAACTTGGGTCTACATATGTGAAGCATGATCCAAAACATGACCTATAATGAAATATGTATAAATCAATCTTTACTTAAGAGATTTCAAAAGTAAAATACTATGATGAGTAAAGAAATAACTGAGTAAAGAGATGGGAAAGAGGAAAGGAATAAATACACCTCATTGAGTACATGAATAAATATATGAAATTGGTGACAACCTATGTGTGTGCATGTATATAGTGCAAAATTAATTGAATAGCTTGGAATGAGTTGATAGCTTGCTCAATCTTCATGTGTGGGTGGCTCAAAAACTCAATTTGGTTTTAAATCCATCATTTCCCACCCCTTCTTGGTGGATCATAACCTATGAATAGCTTGGATTAGATTGAAAGTGTGTCTAACCCTCTCATGTGGGTGTCTCAAGAACTCAAGTAGGATATGAGTCCATCATTACCCACCTATGTGTAGTAGATGCATCTAAAATTGAATTGTATAAAGTACTAGAAATATATAACTAGGTATATCTCATTTTGTATGTTGGATTTGCTTCCACTCACATACATTAAATGGATCTAGGCCCCTCAGTAATGCCAACCACTATAGATTGAGTAACACATGAAATTGGTGACAACATAGAATATGATGTAATGTGTATACAACATAGAGAATGACATGGATTTTGCCATTCCATCTGATCAACTTTTGTGTAATTAAGAATATGGAAAATATTTGTTGTGCGCATGCCCCCAATATGATATCTAAGTATAATAATTCTAAATTAAGTTGTAATAATGGTATCTAAATACTTGAATTAAATATAGGAAGATCATTCCATGCATGATGCCTCTAATTTGAGCAACTAATATGAATCTAAGGTGAACTAGTGTGAATATAATAAAAAATTAAGCATAACTATCAAAATTGTAGTTGTATCTATGAAAACCTATATTGTACTTGGTGTATTATTCTAGCTAATTTGAACTATCCTAAAACTAGGACTACTAGATAGTAGAACCATGTATTAGATAGTGACACTATGTGGCACTAGTGTCCCTTTTTAGGTACTAATGTTTGTTTTGTCTAAAATTTGAGTCAATGTATTGATTATTGATTCCCTATTTTTCCTTGTGTTTTTACCTATTTATAATTTCCCAAAATTGAGCTTGTATGCTTAAAAATGTTATGTGAATACAATGTAAGATCTTGATATCTGTATAAAAACCCTATGAATGCCCCCTCTTTTGAGGGTAGTTGTTGACATGTGTAATAAATATCCTAAAAATAAATAGATCTATAAAATTTGTTATTCAGAGCATATATGATAACTATGTGATAGTCCAATATAATGTGTAAACATAACATCATAATATAAGAGGATCTAAGCAAAAGTGTGTAATGTAAGATGTATGTTATATCTAAAATTTCATAAGAGTGTCAAAAAAGATGTAATCAGTATGTATAACATTAAATCTAATTATCTACCTAGGGGGATGAAGCATGATTTCCATCACATCAACCAAATAATAAGGTTAGATTCATGATGTCCCTCATGGCATCAAAAACTAGTGTGTGTAACAAAAAAATACAAGTGTCATGGCCATGACACATATAAGAAAGCATACAAACAAAACATGAGGCATGCAAAATAGGCCAAGGAGCCATGATAAAAGGGACATGGGCACATGTCACTAAATCATTAAAAATAAAACATACAAGGACATGTTCAAATTCCCACATATGCAAGAAACAAGTAATTGTCTTAGATCCACATAAAAGCATATGTTCAAATTTTTGCATACACAATCAGGAAAGCACACATAAGGGACATGGTCACATGCCCAAGGAACACATGAATATAAGTGGTGTAGAGCCAAAGAGTAGTGGAATACTCAAATGCCCTCAAGTAGAATCAACATAGAGAATACAATCAAGTCTAAACTAGGAAACTTAGAAATGAAATCATACATGAATGTAGTAAAAAATTATTTAAGAGATAAGATTACATGTGATAAATCTAAACTAGTGATATTTGATAAAAAATATGAGTATCGGTAGTAATGATCAATATTAAGATATAATAATGCTAAAACTAAAATGTATAGAATGTGAGGATAGAACCTGTTAATAGAAACTATGTATAAGATACCCACAAGTGGGTAGATACATCAAATGAATAAACCTAGATCAATGTATATGCCCCTAGTGGGTATATAATAGCAAGTATGGATCAGTGTAGTGGACTTGAGTCTTGTAAGCAATTAGTAAGCACTCAATAAGAATAAGTTAAGAATATATGTATGATAAAATTGACTATACTAAGATAGCTAACATATGCAGTGCCTAGAAAATATAAGAAATGTAAACATAACAATGCATAAAATCTATAACTTTTATGTTTTTTGAGTACTATTTGGATTTTTTTGTGTTTTTAACATGTTATATTTTTATTTTTATTTTTTGGATATAATATATGCATAATCAAATGAAAATAAACTATGTATAAAGAGCAAGAGAGAAGAAAGTATGTACAAGGTGATAGGAACCATACTAATTGATGAGTTTTATGGGAGACTCACTATCACTCTAACCTATGTCAAAGAAGGGAAATATGATCATGCATCTATGTGAAAGGAAAACTATGATACCATAATCTACTTTATTAAGAAATTTGTGTTTGTATCTACTCGTGTAGTGTTGCTATGAATTTGTGGCACTGATTGTGATGACCTTTTAACTATAGGGGTCTTAAGAACCCATATAGTATAAGAAATTATAGGTGATGTAGGTGACCTATGTTAAGGGCCATAAGAACCCAATCATACTAATCACAATAAAAATTGATTGGAGGAAGGTCCTCTAGAATATATGACATATATCTAACATAGGGGTCTCTCTAATAATAGTCTCTATTGGAGAGTATGCATACGTGTCAATACCATATGAGTATACCTTAACTACATTATGGATCTACTGAAATCTATGATATATGCATAATAACTATATTCTAATGTATTTTAGGTATCTATGCACTATAGATGGGATGGATCATAGTTTCTATAACCATGGTCTACCCAATAACATATCAAACATGGCTACACTAGGTACTACTAGGAATTAAGTGGTTATATGTGTTGGTTTAACCTATAATGGAAGCATAATCTCCCTAATAGAGCTCTAAACATGACCACTAAAACCATTTAGGACTATATATATGGGGAATATATCCTTATCTAACTACCCCAAATGCTGAAAATGGTTCATAGTACACATGCTAATGTTTGACTCATTATCAACCATAATACTCTGGATATAATGATGATCTATGTAGGCTCATATAAAGAGTGCATGTAAATCTATGACATCATCTAATATATATTAATCTAATAATTTTATGAGTTGTTTAGGTGGAGCTATAATATGGTACATACCATTAATGTTGTGTAATGGGTGTGCCTCCTTTGTATTAGTATGATATGAAGTTAGTGGTGGATGTGCTTGATATGTGTAGTGAACACTTGATGTTCTCCCTACCTCAGTTTTTGTGTGATTTGGAAATTTACTTGAGAATATATTTAATTCCTTATCTTTTATTTGTTGTTATTTTAATGCTTCTATGGGTGTTCCCACATCAATAATATTAGCCTCATTCAAATCTTGTATCTTATGCTTTAGGCCTATGCATCTATTTATTGTCTGGCATGGTGCCCTATGATACTTACATAATGTGTTAGAATTATATTTATTTATAAGATGACATGTTTAATCAACATATTTAATAGGAGGGATATTATTACATTACATTCTAAGAACTATTGTAAAACCCAAGATGGTGACTCTAAAAGGTTGGTGAAGATTCGAGATTGAGGAGTAGATAAAACCAATCTAAAAGATGGATCAAAAGTTATATTGACTATGGAATTTTGATCAAACTTGTTCTTATTGGCCCTTATCATGTATGGAGGACTATTTTAAATCTTAGTATTTGATTCTAATCTATTGGTATACTTGATTTTAACTATTGATATAAGGTTAACCTCTCTTTCTTTTATTATGTGACACAAATCTATGATTGTAGGAAACTTATTGAAGAAGATATATTCATGTAATGCTAGTAAAAAAAATATTTAAAGATGTCCTAAAGATATATATCTACCATGAGGCTAATCAATTTAGCTAATATAGTCTTCTATCATAAGACATAATCTGTGATAGGTGTGTTTGAATTTTGTTTCAACTATGCCACTTGAGCACATGATATCTTGTCATTGATGTTGATGGATAAGTGTGTTAAAAACATTTCATCTAAAGGATTAAATACTATTTTAGATTGATTTAGCATACCATATAACCATTTTAGGGCATAATACTTTAAGCTGATTGGAACCAAATTCATGACAAGTCAATCATTAGACACATACTCCAAACATTCAGCATGAAAAGCTCTAAGATGATTATTTAGGTCTCTCTTTACATAATATAATGTAAGCTTAGATGCCACAAAACGAGATGGCAAGGGAGTTACTACTATGTGATGTGCCAAAAGTGTCAAATAATATTATAATCCAAGGCATGTGATGGCTTAGTGGCTCCCTTATTGAGATGTAACACCTTAGCCTACAAAGTATAATTCTCATGCATAAAGGATTATAAATTTTGAGTGGAATGACTATCTATAAGAGGTTCAACTATCATTAAAGGTTGTTGAGTTACAATTTTAGGTTGTGCTAGATAAGTTGGACCCAATATAGGTGTAACAATGTTATTAGCTAGGGGAGTTGAGGATTGACCATTGTTTGTTTTTTATTTATTTTCAATATGGCTTGTAGAATTTATGCATGATCAAGGGGATGTTCCCTAATTATATCTTTTAATCCTTTTAATATCTCATATTTTTTGATGATCATGTCATCATTATTAAGTGAAGGGAGAGTGTCCCTATTTTCAATGTGTATATCATCTTATTCTCAATTTTATTATTCATCTTCAAATGCATTATCATTAAAATCTACATAATCAAGGTGGGAAGGATGCATATATGGAGTTATTATAGGTCCCTTATCCATGTTATAGGCTTAGATAGTAGGAATCAAAATATGATTTATAGGATTACCATCTAATCTAGAACTTCTTAATAGAAGAGAGAGAGTTTTTTTATATGGCATATAGTAAAAAAATTAGAATAGAGATGCTAAAAAATATTTATGAATTTTAAAAAATTTAAAGCAGCTAATGAAAATATGAAAAATAAGGATATAGACCCTAAGATCATCTAGGGTTAGGGTTTTTTGAATTAGGGTTATTTTACAAAAAAATAAATTGTATTCAAATAAATGAAAAACTAATGTGAGATTTATTTAATTAGTTAATATATGCCCAAAAATTATAAAAATAAAATTTTATAAAACTAATTTAGTGAAAAACATTTTGGAGAAGGTAAATTAGGGGTTTAAGTAATATTTGAAGTAAGTCAGTTTCACCAAATGTTTTAACATTTTAGGAATTTACTAATGTAAATCCTATGTTTTATTAAAGGGATGAGTATTACAAATTAATGAAATAATATTCAATAAATAACCATTACTTTTTTACATAATTTGACTTGATTTGAATTTTTTAAAATAGTAATAAATATGTGCAAATAAAGACTTATCTAGAAAACACTCAACATGGAAAATCTAAGTTATAAAAACTGAGATACGAATAGGTCTAAGTGTCATAAATAAGATACCTAAGTTAGATCCTCTCTTAGATAGTAGTGACACACTTAGACAATAGAACCATGTGGCTCTAGTGTCCTAAAAATGGCTTTAGTGTCCTCTATGCAAGATTTTTCCTAAATTCTAGATGCACTTTCACCTATGTTTTTGGGTTTTGTTCTTATGACCATGGATTCTAAAAATTTATATTGTGCGTATAGTATCTAATTTATGAATCAAAACATAATCCTCCTTGCAAGTAAGGCATGATCTAAAAATTGTTTTTTCATTAGTAAGATAGGTTAGACATCCTCAACACCCCATTGTGAAGAGAGTTTCCTACATACCAATACTCCATGGAGTGATCAAGCCTGATGTAGTTCTCCCCACCTCAATGATGGTACAAGTGAAACTGATGCTAGAATGATAGTCGTCTTGAATGCTGAAACTGATGTTAGAATGATAGTGGTCTTGAATGCCTTAAGTGTGATTGAGATTAGAAATATTGAAAATATAGGCTTAGGGTAGCTTTAGATGGTAGTATGCAGAAGTAGGGTATAATAGGGATTAATAACCTTGATTTTACTTAACTAGTTTCATATTTAAATAAGTCTTATGCATCTATTTTCCATCTGGTGGATAAAGGTCTAAAATTCATGTATTTCTAGTGTTATATAGATTTTGAAAATACTAAAATATGCTTACACCAACCTCAATTCCTTTTTGGGAACACTAGTGCCATGTGGCTCTAGTTTCCTTAATGTGGTGCTAATGTCCATCTGACAGGTTATTAGGCATGAAGGGTTAACATCTAGGAATGAAGGTCTGAGACTATGTTTTAGCTAACTAGGGACATTTATGGTCTACATAAAGGATAAAAAGTGTAAGAAAAGGATCTAGGATAGGTCAAGGGATAATCTAGGAATATGTTATCTCAAGTAGCACTCATAGCACTCAAATACCACTTTTATGTTATTATAAAAGTAATCATAAGGAAATATCATGTAAAACAAAGACTGTTTCTTTTATAAATTCCATAGGATCAAGGAAATAGTAAGGTTCAATAAGATAAGTAACCCAAGTTCTTAATAACATAAAAAAATGGGTTGTGTTAGAGGGTGATGTTATGGTCATTAATGCATATATGTATGGGAAAATTTTATACATAATGAGGAAACAAGGAGTAGTGACTACCTTGACTGACCTTTTAAAAATTTTGTGCACTCTTTGAAATTAAGATCTCTCATAATATTATAAATGTCTTATATAACTTACTCAAATGTTCACAATAAGGTCAACAACATACTAACAAAGTTGTTTGGTATGTAAAAACTAAGAAGCCTTAGGATGTTAATTCCCATATGGATATTGAGTTGTAGGATATGAGGTAATAAAAAATATATTTGATTTTGGAAGCACTAAATATGATTTCTTAGTCTATATAGGAAAATATTGGATGGCCAACACTTGGATACAACCTAGTCACACTAAGCCTCATAGACTATGGTAGAGTAGATCCTATTGGTAAATTTAAAGATGTAGAGATCAAAGTGGCTGACCTAAGCTTGTGATGATGTATTGAAGTGACTAACATGAAGACTAATGAAACACACTATCCTACATTAATTGGTAAAAAATGGGCCTATGATGGTCAAATGACCATTAATACCATGCAAAACTAGCTGGATGTGCACCAAAGTTTTAAAATCATCATTATACATCTAAATAAAACAAATCATAAGCCATATGTCAAACCAAATAATATTAATTCATTGTGTGCATATGGGGATAATATTTTGTTCAAGGTGAGTATTTAATCTAAGTATAATTCCCTATGAGCTATAAAATATAATTTTTGTGAACCAAAAATGCAACATCAATAATAGTTGAAAATAATTGAATAGTCTACAAATAATCTTGTGATCATAAATACACTAGTTTTATAGTATCAAATTGATGAGTGTATGTCACCTTATATTGAATCACCAACTAGGTTAAAAGTGGATTTTGTTTATAAAATAGGTGTGATAGTTATGGATTACACCAAGCTAATGAATGAAGGCCCATTTCCAATGGAGACTGTGTCCTTAGTTATTAGTGACTCAAACACTTACATGTCGAATTGGTCAAGGGGAGATCATGAGGGATGCCCAATGTGCATGGTTTTTACCACAAAATGTCAAATTTATCAACATTTTATAAGTGAGGACTTGAATCAATTTATCCTAAGGTTTAAATATCATGTGCCAAACATAGATCATTAGGTGAGTGCACTAATTTTTCACTAAAAAGAGTTGATAAGACTTGTTAGGTAGTTCATATAAATAAATATTTACCATGGGACAAGGTTTGTGAACTAATATGAGCTCATTTTTAGGTACCTTCTACTATCACTAAACAATGGATATTTTTCCAAGATGAATAGTGCCCCAAGTTGCATGTGCATAAGTGCATATATGTGTGGTCTGTGTAGGGTGTAGAACCCAAGTATTGAGATCATGTTTTTAGATATACTTTGGTAGAATTCCCAATTTCTTGGTACATGTATCAAGATCACATACATGAAATAAAGAATTAGCCTTAAGAATAACAAGATGTCATTCATAATTTTGTATTTGAGGATGAAAATTATTAAATGCATAATGCTTTGAAGAATTTGAAAATATTATTGTGTCATGGGTGAGTATAAGACTTAATTATTATGAAATATTCATCATTGTATTTATAAACAACTAGATATTTGAATGACGCTATCCAAAATTACAAAGAACACAAACAAAAGGAATAAATTTTCCTCAAATCATGTAATAGGATTGCAGAGGATGAATAACTAATGAAGTCTAATGATAGTGATGAGGTCCTATATTTAAAGGGATTCTTTGAACCAGAGTGGGAAATAGAGCCATCAAAAGACAAAATCATAGAAGAAACTAATGATGTAATACTATGAAATCTAATTTTTCCTACACAAGAAGCATATATAACTCTATGAGAGTCCATTCCTAATAGATATAATAAGATATATCAATATCCATTAAAAATACATGTTGAGAACATTTAGATAGAGTTTGTACCCAAAATTTCAACTATATGAGAATACTAGGCTTAGACTGAGCTTTTTGAAAGGCTAAAATGGTTATGATATTATTAGGATGTCTTTCCAACCAAATTTGTAGAGGTGAAAGGTGTAGATATGACATTGGGGGAAATTCACATAAAATTAAATAAGTATACATGGCCTATGAAAAAGTGTCCATATCAACTAAATCCCAACACAAAGATAAATATAAAGGATGAAGTACATAGGATGTAGGAAGCTGACATCATCTATTTGGTGGAGATTGCCAATTAGGTTAGTCTAATGGTAGTGTAGCCTAAGAATTCAATGGAAATTAGAGTGTGTGGAGACTACCATGAATTGAATAATGATTTTATCAATGATCCGTTTCCTATACCTTTTATAGATGAAGTTTTGGAATTAGTAAAAAAACATGAAGTGTATTATTTTGTGGATGGATAACTGGATACCACTAGATCCTCATCATAGTAGAGAACCAAGACAAAACAAATTTTTCAACATAATGGGTTATTTTATGTATAAGGTAATGTCATTTGGATTGAATAATGATCTACATATATTTTATAGGGATGTTGACTACCTTTAATGATTTTATTCATGATTTACTAGAGGTATACTTATATGATTAGGTTGTATTTTATTTGTTCAAAGAGTGAAACTATAAACTATGACTTATGTTAGAATGGTTTTGAACACTACACATTACATTGAATTTGAAAAAGTGATTTTTTTACACCCTTCGATGTTTTATTAGGGCATGTAGTTCTCAATGATGGATTTTGGTGGATAAAGACAAAATCATAATAATCATGAGAATGCCACCACGTGAAACCTCAACATAAGTAAGATCTTTCTTACACCATATAAGATACTATAGAAAATTCATCAAAGGATACATAGATATATCTACACCTATGGAGAAGAACTATGTAAGGATACAAGGTTCAAATGGATAAATGAGTTATAAGAAACATTTGTGGATCTAAAATAAATATTAGTCATAACTCCCATATTAGTTTTTACTAACTAGAGAAAACTATTTCATGTTCATGTGGATGCCTCAAGAATTATATTAGGAGTTATGTTATCACAACTAGGAGATGGAGGATTGGATCATCCCATCCATTTCACAAGTAAAAAAATATTAGTTGTAGAAAATAACTATACAAATATATAGACGGAATATTTATAAAAGGTGTTCACACTTCAAAAGTTTAGACATTTCTTGATAGCTACACCATTTGATTTATTTATAGATCACCAAGACATATGATATCTATCCAACAACCCATGTTAGGTAGAAGATTATCTAGGTGGCTCATGTTATTTTAATAATTTTGGTTTAGAATCAATGTTAATCCTAAAAGGGAAAATATTATAATAGACCATTTGAGTTAGATATGTAATGGGGAAGAACCTGAGTAAATTCAAGATGACTGACAAGATGGACATCTATTTTGAGTCTCTATGATCCTTGTGAACATGTAAGACATAGGATGTTTCTATAATAAGGGATATTTCCTATGCACTATGTAGAAAGGGACAAAAAATAATTCATTATAAGATACATCCCTTTCCACATCATTATGAGTTTTTGTACAAAATCAAGAAAGATGGTGTATTATGCAGAGTGGATTTAGAGCATGAATGACCACTAATTACTGAGAAGGCACATTAGGGAATAAAAATTGACCATTTCACAGGAGGATCCACTAGAAGGAAGATTATACAAAGTGGTATATGGTGGCATACTCTATTTCAAGATGCACATCAAATAGAGAAAAACTATGACATCTGTCAAAATATGGGTAAGTCTAATCAGAGAGATGAAATTCCATTAAATCCTATGACAACAAATAAACCATTATAAAATTAGGGAATTGACTTTGTGGGGAAAATTAATCTACCTAGTAATAATATTCATGCATGATACATCATTATTATGATGGACTAATTCACCAAATGGGTGGAAGATACTATGATAGAATTTGCAGTGCTAAAGATGTAACCAATTTAATTTACTAAAATGTTACAACCAGTTTTAGATATCCTTTGAAATTGGTTAGTGACAAGAAAAAAATTTCTAAATAACACCATAAATATCCTTATTGACGAGTTCATGACATAGCACCAAAAAATCACAACATATCATACACAAGAAAATATACAATCATAGACATCAAACAAAGTCCTTGGTAACATGTTAAAAGAATAATGTAATACTTAAAGAGATTATTATGAAGATAAAATTCCTTTGATTATATGGTCATATAGGAAAAATTATAAGTTTGTGTCAAGGTTCAAATTATTTTAGCCAATCTACGCATTTAAAGTAGTAATTGCCATGAAATACATAGTTCTTAGTATGTGCATTGCAATGATAATGAGACTAGGGTATTAATATTATTTATAGGCTTGGTTTATGGATTTAAAAAATATTGAATAAAATAATAAAATATAAAAATAGACACAAGAAGGTAATATGGTAAGTTAAAAGCATGTCATGATCACAACTTATGATTTAAAAAATTCTTTTTAGAATAGGTCTTCTTACTATATGATAAAATACTTAGATAATTTTTGGGCAAGTTACACGTTGTATGGAATTTACCTTACATAATTCATGATGTCTCATAACAAGGAAAAATTATTTTAAAATATCTTCAAGGAACAATATTACCAAGATGTGTAAATAGTTGTTGGCTTAAGCCTTACAATCAATAATCTCTCTCAGTTCTCATAGAAAATTGGGAGAGGTTGTTGAGTAGCACCATGTAATTTATTATTTTTGAATAATGTATTGTTTTTAAATTTTGGTTTTAGGTTATGTGTGTTTATAAAATGAAATATTTGTATCATAAGACGTCAAAATAGAGTTTGATAAATCAAAATTACAACATGTGATAAGTGAACAAATCTAGCATGAAGGAAAGATAATAGTTATAGTTACATGAGGATATTCAATTAAGTATAAGAATGAGGTAATGATAACAAAGGTATATAAAAATGATAATACACTTGAAAAATTGCATATTTGACAAAGTAGATCAAATGCTAAAATGAAAGTGGAATCTTTTTTTCACACTCTATTAAGATGACCTTAAGCATTAGGATTGAGGATAGGTTTGTTGAAAAACCATAAATGGTAGCCACTTGGTAATTATATTCCATTGAAAACTGAAAAGGGTGGTAGACTATTATAATACCTAGTTGAAAACCCAAAAGGGTGGCTAAGTAGTCTATAAGGTGTTGAGGTCAATATACGTCAATTTCTAAAAATTGGGACCCTTGTTTCAAAATTTTGTAAATTTGTGTTTTAAATTGAAAGTTTCACTTGATCATAATTCTTTATTTGAAGATCACCCACACCTAGTTCTCTTTTATCTTGAATAGCATGTCTCTAATTGATTCTTTTTTTATTTTGCCTAATTTTGCTAATGATTGCTTCATGTGTTTTCAAGATGCAAGTTTAATAGATTCCCAAGTGCGTGAATAATGTTTAGGGTTTCATAATTCAAATGATAATTTTACCCTTTGATAATCTCTAAATTTTTAATGGTTTTATTGAATTCATGAGTAAACAATGTTAAAACCTAGGGTTTTATACCTTTGAATGTCTTTTAACCTAGGAACTTTTAATTTGAATTCAAATTTATGTGGGTATTTTTATTTGAAAAAATATGGGAATACTTTATACTTATCTTATATTTTACCCTAAGGTCTTATTTGTGTTTATTAACATGAATAAAATCTTAGTCAAAAAGTTTAATGCTAAAATTTATTTATATATTGGGACCCCCTTAATATTTATTGTTTGTATGGACTAACTAAATGTAGTGTCCCATTTATTATGTTTTAAAAATTATGTTTAAATTTTATCTTAAGGTTTTATCATGTTTATAAACATAAATAAAATCATAGTCCAAAACTTTAGCCTAAATTCTCTATGTTTTCCAAACGTTGCTTGATTTTATTATCCACATGATTGGCAATGCACATTTGCTCAGACAAGGTTGGTATAACAATACGTGTTGATTCAAGACTTCAAAGAATCCTCATTGCAAGTGAGAAAGTGATAAGTGTCACAATTTTGGAAAAATAAAATCAAGAATCTAATGATGTTCAACTCCCCAGATTTAGATCTGATGGAGCAGGATCAATCAACCAAAGATGATCCAATGGTGTGTAGTGAAGGTTGAAAATTCAAGGCCCAATTAGTAATCATGGAGATGCCAAGTCTCATGCTTATAATGGATAGTTAAATCTCAAGCATGTATTTGAATATCAAAAATACATATATGAGTGTACACATTTCAATTGATGGTGCGTATTAAGTTAAAAATTCAACAAAGATCTAAGATGAGCAAGAGGGTGACAAGTGTCACCATCATAGGAACCATACCAAAGATCCAATGATGTGTAGAGTTAAGGACATAAAGATTTATGTATCACAATTAATCCATGGAATTGAGTTTAAGGTGTGAGATCAACACTAACATTTCAAAAAAACTTAGAATGAATGCATAAGTGACAAGTATCATAACCATGGGAAATATAGAAAAGTAGCTAATAAAATTCAACCTCATAGATAAAGATTAATGAAATGCATTGATCTAAACAAGAAGTCTAATGGTACAATCCTAGGTTTACTTTTGAAATGTCTAGACCCAATGAGGTTTTGACACATGTCCTAAAGGAAATGGTCACATTTTGAAAACTAATAAATAGAATGACATGTAAATTCCATGATGGAATACACATCAATTCAAAAGATTTTATGGACCCAAAAAAGAAAAGGTATAAATGTGTAAATCTAAGTAAAATCTAAGTCATAAATCTCACATAATTCAAATATATGCCACCATTAAAGCTCTATTAAAACATTTAGAAAATACCTAGCATAAATTAAATCCCTAATTTAACCCTGTGATCATTTAAAATGAGCCAAGTAGAAAAATTATCATCTATGTAAAAATAATTCAATCCAAAGCTGAAGTGTAGTCCACCATTGAGCAATTTAATGAAATTCATAACCATGGAAGCTTGAAAAGGTCTTTATAATGAGGATGTGGAGCTTTATTTGACCTTAGATATAGAAGGGAGGATTTTCAAAGACATAGAGTTTGATGCCACCATTCTAAATATAGGAGAGAACAATTATTCTAAGATTTTCTGGACCATTGAAGAACAACCAACCATTACAAGAGAGGAGGAGAAGAACGTGTCTCCAAAGAGACTATACTAAGACATAGTTTTTGTATAAATGACCAGTCTACATTATATATTGGCTAAACCTGAGGTACTCCACTACATAGACATTATGTTTCCCATTTTTAAGGATGCTAAAATAGATAAAGGCATGATAATTAATGGACATACTCAAAATAATATGGCCTAAATTTCTCCCATGTCCTTTGAGAACTACTAAAAATTATCCAAACCACAAACAGACCTAACCTCAATCAATAATTAGGCTAAATAGAATGATTTAATAAAATCCTTGCCCTATGGCTATATTCTAGAAGCCAAGTATTTTTAGACTTCAATAAAAACATCCCCATTAGTTAATTCAGACATGGAATAAGGATAATTATGATAATGATGAACAAGTTATGTGGGAATTCAATTGCTACATATGTAGATAAAATTTGGGTTCCCTTAGTCTATTTCATGGTTTAAAAATAGATCACCCCTCCTCTAGGTAAAGTAATTAGCATTACTTTAAGTAGACATATATTTTCAATTGTAAAGAGGAAGAAAACCCAATTTTATATGATGTCTTACCTTTTAGATACCCTTGTTTTTACAACCAAGTTTCCCAACCTAAGGGAATGGCCACCCAATGGAACACAAATGATTTCACAATATTATTCCAAACTAAACATATTCAAATATATAGATCACATCCAATTTATCTTTGACTATGTTTATCTATAACTTAGTGAGGCTATAACTAGTCATTCCATAGAAAAGGTTAGCCTACTAGTGAGTAAATATGTTAAAGTTATGGGTGATATCTAGTTATACCTAGATTGTATAATCATTATAATTGAAGGAACTCAAAGATAACCTCTCAAACTACCCATCCATGTACCCAATAAGTTAGTAAAGTAAGAGGTATCATATCAATTATTTCATGGCATTAATGGTTTATGAAAAATCAAGAAGAAAGGGTGCCTCCATAACCTCTTAATAACTATTGGAATGATTACATTCAAGCAATGGGAGAATATAGAAGTAACATCCAAACATAAAACATCCTTTAAACTATAAATTGATGAGCTAACATAGTAGGACCCTTGTCTAAGGGTTAGATAACATTTGAATGTTAAAGGGATTAATTTACCCTATGATCATTAGCCTGGTGCTTTTGAACTTGTTTACAAAAAATCGTCCTCATTCTCTGAGGTCACAAGGAGATTGAAATAACATAACCTCAAGATTGAATCTAGGCTAGATGGAAATTAGAAAGGAGATGATAGATGGAAATTAGGGCTAAGGAAGTACCATTTAATGAGTGGTTCACCTTTTAGACCTTTACCAGCTCAATTAGTCAGTGCTCAAATAGAGACACAAGTTAAACATAAGCTAGAGGAGAGAAGGCCTCATGAGATTTTCTCTTATTTAACCCAAGTAGAGGATCAAAGATCACTAGTGGAGGAGGTTAATATGGTATAATTAGAACTTAATGAGGCTATATAGGATGAAATTAAAATGGTATCACGAGCCTATGAATTAGATGATAAAGAAACAAAGGAAGAAAAGGGGAAGTAAATATTGGATCTAGTCCTGGTGGATCCCCTAAAAAGAAAAGTTAAATTGGCCATTGTTATAGTAAAGGCCAAGAAACCCAAGGTGACTTTCACTCCTCCATTAAGTGAAGTTAACCTCTTTAGTGAAGAGAACTTGATTTATGGGCCAACCATTCTATAGTGGTTTGTTTATGGACCCAAATTATAAAAAGTACCTACTATACAACATCCTTGGGTATTAATGAAGGCCATCAATATCCAAGTGCATGAGGAGATCAAGCCATGGATCTTGGCTCTAAAAAGTTAAGATGAAAGAAGAATGGCTGATCCAAGAGCACCAAATGAAGTACAAATGGATATCTTAGCTCCACAAGTAACATAATCCTTATTTGGTGGCAAATTTGACCCAAGATACCTATATTGTAGAGGGTAATAGAGAAGAAGGTCATGGTTGGTGGAGAGGAGATTACTTTTCAAAAAGTAGAACCATTGACTAATTTGACTCTAGTGGGAGGGTACAGGCCTAGAGAAAGATATATATTTGAGGTGAATGTGATTGAATTATTCTAAGCACAAGTAGAAAAATTGTAAGCTAACATCAAAGGCATGTAATAGTAGAATGAGAACTTTGAGAAATAGGTGGTCTTATCAGTTCCAAAGTCAATGATATAAATGTTTGAAGCATCTTTATATGACAAGTTTGATTCTTTAAAATCAATAAATTATAGGTATAATGTGTTGATCCAATAGGATGCATCAACCAAGAGCCTAGTTAACTAATGGTAGAATTCCAAAGGAAAAATAAAGGACTTGATCAATATCTTGACTGAGGATCATATTCCTAACTTAAAGACAATCCACTTGGCTCATCTAAACATAGTCATGGGATTAATAGTAGACAATATCAAAATTTTGAGCACATGGTCCAAAAACTTGAAGGGTTTCCTTATGGATGATAAATATCTAGAAGATAGGATAGAGCATACACTTGAGACCATGATCATCAAACCATCCACACTTAGATCCATAGGTATCATCATTAATGAGGAGTTTAAGCTCAGATCTACCATGGTCATGAAAGAAGTGATAACTAGGAGCCAAGAAAGGACCATAGCTAATAATAATAAGAGCATGAACATGATCTTTACCATAAAGGAGAATTTTAGAGAGGCTAAGAGCATAAAAGAAGCATTAAAAAAGGGTTGATAAAGATCTAAAGTGCTAGGAAGACCAATAATATGAACTCTTCATAGAGCCAGTGGTCAATTTGAAGCTAATTGATGAGCAACATGAAATAATAATGAAAAACCTATAGCATAAATAGGGGACTACATTAACAAAAGAGTCAAGCTAGTTTATTTAGGAATATTATTTTTATAACTTAACATGTGTAATATTTTGAAAAGACAATATTCTCCCTTGTAAAGGCATGCATAACTTGTAAATCATATTTCCTATAGGTTAGTCATTTGGAATGTTTAAAATGTTCTATAATGATTGTAAAAGGATAACTATCCTTAGTAATTGACATGACTGACTACCATACCTCATGAATTATTTATATAAAAAGGTATTGTCCATTATAAAAAGGGAGGGAGTTTTGGAGCAAGGAAAAATTTTACTAATTTTGAAGCAATTTAATGCAAATAAGGAATTATGAAAGGCTTGTCTCATTTATTTGTGTAAATTATATTATGGCTTATCTCTAAATTTTTTGGTTTGTAATTCAGATTTGAATGGTTCTTATTGATTCATGATGTGCACTTTTTAAATGTAGAGTAGTTAACTTGTGATAATGCTAGGTTGGATAAAGATTATTAAGTTCATTTCATTATCTTTGCCTTTCATGTGAAGGTGCTTATGTCATTTACTTCCAAGGGTATATATTTAAAGTGAACCAAGTTCTTATTTTCATTCTTTAATTTCCTTTGATGCTTGCCTAATGTGTAGTGAGATTTGAACTTATGTTATTTCATGTTATACATTGGTTTTAATATGGATGATATTTAAACTTTATATCTATGCTAAAGATCAGTAACATGAACATGTCTCTTCTCTTCCCTACCTTTCCTTTTGTGATTTCTTTGATCCACTCACTCTAGAGTAGATTCATTGTGAATATTAATTTTAGGTTAGATCTTAAATTTAGTTCTTTGAGCATAATCAACTTTAATCATCCAAGATTGCCTTCATTTTTACAAACATCAACTAGTAAGCCATAGTTGCTCCCAATAACCAAACACTATAACTATTATGAAACAACTCACTTGTTCTACCTTTATTCAACCATAGATAACAAGATTATCAAAACATGCAAATCATGCATTAGATTCTCTAAACTCAAAAATTAATAGTGTTTTTTAAACACTTATAACCACCTATGATAGACTTTCATGCATCAAGAAGAGAATGTGTTTCACTGGCACTAGAAGGAGGGCCTTGGTTAAATATTTATAAATTTTTGGTAGCTTTACTAATTTTAGTGAAATTTATTCAAATATTAGTAATGTATTTACATACTTGTGTTTCTTTTAGCACAATTGTGTAAAGATCATTGATACACATGGTTTGAGACTAATGTTTAGGCTTATTTAGCTAAAGATTGTCATTCTTTGAAGATTCATGGTTAATGTTTGTAAAGGTAACTTGAGCTTGGTAAATCTTCCTTATTTGGAATTACTGATGGAAAATTTGTTCAAAGATTGATAGATCCTTTGTAAATTTGAATTTATTTGAACTTAGATGTGTAAAGGTCATTAATATTTTCAATTTTAGATATATATTTGAGCTTATTTAGTCAAAGATAGTTATTATTTGAATAAACTTACATAAATTTGTGTAAAGCTTGCCTAACATAGGGATCTTAATCATGAAAATCTACTCATAGATAAGGATTTGACTATTATTTATAATAATTGAGCTAAATATCATTCATCTTTATAAAGATAAGGTTTCTAAGTTATATTTTGGATAGGACTCAAGGTTTACAAGCTAAAACTACCAAGGGTTAGGACTAAGTTAAGATATAAATCAAGATTGCCTCTCATTTCATTAGAAGATCATAGGAAATAATGAACAGACAAAGGTAAAAAAAGGGTTTCTAAATCTCATCTTACTTAACTTATTCAAAGTTATCATATGTTAAATCTCTATCAAGGTATGGCTTAGTTGGGTGGATCTTCCATCAATGTGCCTAGTTAGGTACATGACCTACCCCAAAATTCTAAGAAATATTTTCCATATTTTAGTCCTAATGGTATTGTCACAACTGAATAACACATTAAATCTTTCAAAGTTGCTTTAAGGTTGTTATATCTAGTTCATGAAGATGTAGCATGTAGATTGTTTCCATTTAATTTCAAAGATGTTGCATATGAGTGGTTAATAAACCTTCTAAAGAACTATATCACTAGTTAGAATGATTTTAACAAGATCTTTATTGATGAATTTGGTAAAATCATTAGTCCTTGCATTATGTATCAACAATTCACCACTATTAAAAGAGATTCTAGTGAGACCATTAGAGCCTTTAATGCTATATTCTAAAATATGTTCAGTAGAACCATAACTCCTTATAGACCTAATGATGCATTGGATTTATAAATCTACAAAGATGTTTTGGATCCCATGACTTCTATGTTTCTTAACAGGTCTATTAGAGTCGTAAACACACTACAATTATCTTATGTTGAAGCTATAATAATCAATGATTAAATGTATCCTCAAGGTCATCTTGCATATGCCATCCAAAATTTCAACCCTAATTTACCTACACTAAATCTCATTTTTAATGCCAATCAGAATGTGCCTACCCTAAATCAAACACCAATCTTGAACTAAGTACCATTAAGCCATGCCCATCCTAGCCAAAATTTGGGATTCTTGAATAATACTACAAATGGATTTCATCCATAGAACCAAAGAGTGTTGATACTAATAACTAGTAATAACAATCAAGCTCACAATTCAAAGGCACCAAAGAATGATAATAAATCCATATTTAAGATGGTTCAAAAGGTGAGTACTGACATTATCCAGTCGTAAAAGCAAGTAAGTAATACTAGGGAGAACTCCAATATAAATTACTCTTATCAAAGGTTTAATAGGCCTAACAACTAGTTTCACAATGGTAACAATGGAAATAAAAATATTAATGAGTCCTCATTAAAAAAAATTAACCCTTTTATTAATATTTTTGATGTTATACTAACTAAATATTGTAGGGTTTAGAATAATTCAAAGCACAATTAGTTAGAGTGCATTGAATTCTATAATGAATTTGAGTTGTTTCAAGATGAGTTAAATATGCCTAAAGGTGGACCTAGTGGAGATAATTCTGTTAGTAAAATTAGATCTTCCAAGTCATCAAAATCTATAGATATAACCTTGATGGTGGAGACATTTGATTTCCCATTCCAAGAAGAGAATGATCCTAAGGATATTCCTGAAGAGGTGCATGCCTTTTAGTAGTATTTGAATAAGACCTACCCTCTAAGGAATAGATAATAGAAGCAACCCTTGACCATATCTACTCCATTGAATAACTTCAACACTCCCCCTAATCCTACAACTAACAATAATGCTGAGCCTTTAAAGGGAAGTGCCTATAAGCCTAATGTTAATTATTTTAATACTTATACTAAATGGGGGTACAATATAGTTAAGAACATGACAATGATTAAGGCTAATATCACCTTGCATGAGCTAACTCAAATAAATGAACAAAGAGATTTTTTATTTTAATCTTTATCTAAGAAGCTTGGTAAGTCACCTAAAATGGAAAATGCTAATGTTGCTATGTATAAAAACAAGGTAGACATCCAACCTTTCTTGATTATAATTAGGATCTTTGGTAAGAATTTACATAATTATTTTTTAGACTCAGATGCATCTTATAACATCATTCCTAAAGGTATTTGTGAGAAAATAGGTTTGAATTTAATTAAATTTTATAGGGTTGTTACTCAATTATATAAATATAGGGTGAAAGTAATTAGAGAATTGTTGAATGTTCACATGTAGCTTTTTGCTGAGTCAAAGATATAATAGTTTATAGACATCCAAGTGGTGGATATTATTGATACTTATGGTATGCTACTAAATAGGGATTGGATTAGGTCCTTGAATGGTTACATGTATACTATTTGTTCATATATGTGGATACCATGGAAGAGAGTGCCAAATAAGATCAAAATTAAAAGAAACCCCAAGATGAAACATATGGTCATTGATTAAAATGTTGTAAATTAAAGGGTTAGCATGGCTAATTATATTTTAGGAGTTTACACTCTTGACACCTCTAAGGTTTATGCCTCTAAATATACTCATGCTATTCCTAGGATATAGAAATTACTTTTTGTTGGTGCAAGGTGCAAGTCTAGTTCTGGTGTAGGAATTGTCTTGATTAATCTAATTGGAAAAGAATTTAGTTCTTCTTATAGAATTTGTTTATCATTAATTAAAAACTTGGAGGGTTATGAGGATTTAATATTAAGTCTAAAATTTGATATTAAACACAAATTTAAAGAAATGTTGGTTTATGCTGACTTACAACTAGTAGTTAATCAAGTGAGAAGTAAGTACCAATGAAAATTATCTTACCTTAAGAAATATAAGTTTATATTTTGGGACCTCATAGAATATTTTAATGCTTTTAACATTATCTAAATTTGTATGGAAGAAAATAGGCTTGTTGATGATCTAGCTTCAGCTACAACTAATATTATGCCCAACCAAGACTCTAAGCTAGGAAGCCTTAGTGTTGAATTGGTTTCTTATCCCCCAGTCCTTGATAATATCAACCATTTATAGGTATTCAATGATGACCAAAAAATATTAGACTTTATGAATAGTTTAGGGGTATTTGAGGCTCACATCATTTATGAAGCCAATGAAAATGCTCCTAATAAAGGCAATATTAATAACAAAATTATGCAATTAAGTGACAATAAAAGTCTCAAGGGAATGATTACCCTAGAAAGATTATTTGATATAGATAAACTAGCTAAAAATGTCAAGATTCCCAAGGTGAATGGGAAATATTATAAATCAGTTGACCTAGAAACACAAGGTCAACCCTAGCTAGTCAATATTGGTATAACCACCACTATTGAAGAGTTAAGAAAAGCTAAAGAGATCTTGACCAAGTATAAATATGTTATATCATGGTCATATGAGGACTTAAATATCTTTTATCCTAGATTCATAACTCATACCATACCTCTAAAAGAAGCATGCAAACCTTTTAGGCAAAAATAAAGACTAGATAACCCTATCTTGGAGCCCTTGATATACAAAGAAGTCAAGAAATTGCTAGATGCAAAGATAAGGTTTCTCATTAGACACTATACTTGGGTAGCTAACTTAGTGCCAGTCACGAGTAAAAATGGAGAAATTAGATTGTGTTTATACTTTAGAAATCAAAATAGAGCTTCTAAAAAGGATAATTATACTTTGCCTTCTCTTGATCAAGTTAGTCAAATTTTTAGTGGTTCTATAATGATGTCTTTTCTTGATGGATTTTTAGGTTATAACTAGGTGCTTATGAACAAGGAAGATAGATTAAAGACTAAATTAATGTTATGTACCTATGGATATGATATATTGATGTATATGGGTTGATGGAGATGTCGACATGTGGCACACATCCCTTTAGTTATATGGGTACAATATATTAGGATAATAGATTAACTTGTGGAAGTAGTACATTGGGTAATGGTCAGCCTACATTGGGATTAGGAGGTTACTCATCCATGGGTTAGATAGATGTATATAGATAGGAGATGATTATCATGGTAAAGATATCAAGTAAGCATTGAGTCTTCTATTGTAAGAGGATATTGGAGGTTGTCCCCTCGAAGAGACATTGTGGAGTTATTCCATCCTAAAAGAGTATTATATGGTGTTTCCCTACCTTAAGGGTATTCTGCATATATTGAATATCAAGATCATTACAACTGGTATCAGAGCTTCGATTTGGGAAATTTGTGTAGATAGAAACACTAATTACACTATATATTCTGAAATATAAGGAATTTTTATTTAAAATGTTTACTGAAGATGTAAGAAAACATAATAAAAGTGTAATAAAAATTTCAGAACTTTTTGATTCGTTTTGAGGGAGTTATTGATATTTTAGGGTTTATAATAATTTCACTATATCTTCCGAAATATAGGGAATTTTTATTCTAAATTTTTACTAGATATGTAAACAGGTTTAAGAGAAGTACAGTAAAAATTTCAAATTTTTTTGAGTTTTTTAGAGTGATTTATTGCGATTTTATGGATCAATTTTGACATTTTAGGGTTTCATGAACCTTACTTTTTTTGTGGATCATGGAGTTGCAAATATTTTCAAGGGAAGATGATATTGATGCTAGAGAATGATGGATCCTTTTGGAGAATCATTTTACAAAAACGTTTGGGCAAAGATGATTAACTCCTTTTTTGTCTGGGCCTACACTAGATTGGTTTGATCAGTTGAGCTATACAAAAAGGTTTTCTTCATGGCAAGAAATGGAACAAATATTTTTAAATTGTTGGGCTATAAAACAAGAAGAATAAATAGAAGAATCAATAGAAGAAAAATAAGAAGAAGAAGTAGAAGAAGAAATAGAAGAAGTAGATGATGATGATGATGATGATGATGATGATGAATAAGAAGAATTGGATGATAAAAGTTCAAATTATTTGGCTCCAAAGAAATCTGGGTCCATTTTTCAATTTCATGGATGCATTCAAAAGAAAAGGGTTATTGTGTCCATAAACCCTACTAGTAGGTATAACTTCATCAACATGAATGTGTCCAAGAATCTACATGTTCAAGCAAAGAATATAAATGAGGTTTAAGTAGATGGTAAGAATATTTCAATATTTGAAGATCTAAAGCTCATTATGGAAAAATATATTTTACATTCTAATTTTTATGATTTGGATATGGATGATGTGGATATAGTTCTTGGATATCCATGGTTATAGGCTTTGGGAACAATGAATATTAATGTTCAAAAAAAGTTCATGAAGTTTTGGTATAGAAAAAAGATCACTTTACAAGATATTATAGTGAAAAAGGCATCAATAACAATCCAGGTAGATTGTGAGGATGAGATGGAAATAGGTGATGAAGAACATGATGACGATTCAGATGATATAGATAAAGACACACTACAAATGAGCACTTCATCTACTCAAGAGACAAAGAAATAAAAGGTAGAAGAGGTAGAATTAAAGGTGGAAGAGGTAGAAGTAAAGGTGGATAAGGTCAAAGAATTGGAAAAGGTTGAGGTATATAGACACCCACATCATCATGAGAGGAAATAATCAATGAATCAGGTGAGAAAGTGTCATAATAATAATCATTTTGTCTATACATGAAATAAAATTTTCAATCATTGTAGATATGCATGGAATCCAAAGAAAACATACTATGGCACATGGAATGAATGGGGAAATCATTATGACTATGCATGGAATAATACCTACTATGGCCATGGTTGGAATAAGAGAAGCACAACAAAATATGGTACATGGAATAAAAAGAGGAGTAATTATACTGGGACACCAAAGAAATATAATTATGATCATGAATGAAATCAGAGGAGCACAAGGGAATTTGGAAATAAGCTTGGAGAGTTATCCCCCACCAAGATCACATTTAGATGGCTAGATGATCAAAATTAGAGACAAGTGTACAATGATTTGAAGCACACTCATTATTTGGTTTTTTCCTATGTTTTGGGGATGAAACATGTCAAAGAGGGAAGTAATGCTATGTACCTAGGGATATGATATATTCATGTATATGGGTTGATGGAGATGCCAACATGTGGCACACATCCACTTAGTTAGTTATATGGGTACAATATATTAGGATAATAGAGTAACTTGTGGAAGTAGTACATTGGGTAATGGTCAGTCTACATTGGGATTAGGAGGTTACTCATCCATGGGTTAGATAGATGTATATATAGGAGATGATTATCATGGTAAATATATCAAATAAGAATTGAGTCTTATATTGTAAGAGGATATTGGAGGTTGTCTCCTCGAAGAGACATTATGGAGTTATTCCTTCCTAAAGGAGTATTATATGGTGTTTCCTTACCTTAAGGATATTCTGCATATATTGAATATCAAGATCATTATAATTAACTACTAAGTGGGGCACCTTTTACTATAAAAGGATGCCCTTTAGACTAATAAATGCAAGTGTAACTCTTAAAAGAGTAATAGACCACGCTTTCCACAGGATGATAGGTAAGTGCATTATCATTTATATGGATGATCTTACTATCTTTTCTAAAAATAGGTAG
The DNA here is from genome assembly GCA_037957365.1 of Torreya grandis. NCBI lineage: Eukaryota > Viridiplantae > Streptophyta > Pinopsida > Cupressales > Taxaceae > Torreya > Torreya grandis. The sequence continues at coordinate 1,958,219 of JARHVA010002467.1, read as the reverse complement.
GAGCACATCATGAACTTGAAATAGGTATTTTAAATATGTAGGAGGTATGGAATTTATCTCAACATAAAGAAAAGTATTTTTTGTGTCATTGAGGGAAAATTATTAGGACATGTTATAACTAAAGAGGGGATTTATATAGACTCTGATAGAGTAGATGTTATATCATAAATATAACACCCTAATAGTAAAAATGAAACTAAATCTTTCTTTGGGAAGATTAACTTTATGAGAAAATTTATTTCTAGTTTTTCAGAGATTGTAAGACCATTAAATGACATGTTGAAGATATAATCCAAGATCACATGGAATGAAGAGACCAAAAAGGCCTTTGAGGACATAAAGGAATCAATAATGTAGGCACCAATATTTTTAAGTCCTAATTTTTCAAATGATTTATATCTTTATTATTTTTCTTTTGAGCATACAATTGTAGCTATCCTAACTCAGAACATATATGGGTGTGATCATCCCATTGCTTTTATAAGTACCAATTTTTAAAAAATTAAGTTGATCTATTCTCTAATTAACAAGTAGGCATGTGTTTTAGTCAAGTTAGTGAATAAATTTATGTATTACATCCTTAGGAATAAGGTACATGCAATCCTACTAGAACTTTTCACTAAGATCATGCTTAGCCAATGTGAATTAAGGGAAAGAAGAGGTAAATAGATTTCCATACTTCAAGAATATGACCTAGCAATTAAGATTGCTAAATTGTTAAGGTGTCAATGGATAATTAAATTAATTACCAATACTAATATTGAGTGTATCATGTAGGTAGAGTAAAAAACATTTCAACCCAATGACTAGTATGATTCAATTGTTCATTTACTAATCAATGGAACTTGTCCTGTAGGGTTAAATAGGGAGAAAAGGAAAGCTCTAAGGCTCAAGGTATCTCATTTCCTAATCAAATATGGATTATTTTTTAGGAAGAATTATGAAGGGATATACCTAAGATGTATTTACAAAGAGGAGGCTTAGAAGTGGGAACCCATCAAGAAAGACAACTACACATAAGATCCTTAGGGATAATTATTATTGGTTTACTATCTTAAAATATGATCAAAAGCATGTGAGAGAGTGTCATCAGTGCCAAATATTCAACACTAAAGAACCCAAAGAATCCATGCCATTAAATCCAAAGATGATAGATAAACCCCTTTCTCAATGGGGATTAGAATTTTTGGGGATCATTAACCCCAATTATTTAAAAGGACATAAGTATGTGATCATTTCTACTAACTACTTCACTAGATGGACAAAGGTAGTAACAACTAAACAATGCAAGACTGAAGATGTGATAAAGTTCTTGGAAGAGAACATATGTACAAGATTTGGAACACTAATATCTCTAGTTTTTTATAATGGATATGCCGTCATATCCATTGAGATGACTGAATTAGCATATGACAACAAAAAATTTCTTAGGTTTTCATCAAATCATTACCCTCAAGGTAATGGGGTCTTTGAATATACTAACAAAAATATGATGAAAGCTATCAAAAAGTATAATATTGACAAACCAAGAACATGACACAAGTTACTCAAGTATGCCCTTTGGGTTGATATAACAAGAGTTAAAAAAGCTCTAAAGGCATCACTTTTTATGCTAGTATATGGTCAAGAACCTATGTTCCCATCACTCTCAATGTACCAAATTATAGGTTTATGAAATAGTACATATAAAGTGAGGATAAGGAGCTTGAAAGTTTAAGGTTACTTGACATTATTCAAATTGAATATGCAAGAGAGGAAACTTTTTCCAATTTCAAAAATCATCAAACCATAGTGAAGAGATGGTTTGATAAACGTTCCAAAATTAAGGTGTTTAGATAAGGAGGCTTGGTTTTTCTTTGGGACAAATCATTTGAACCTAAGGGGAAAATAGAAAATTCACACCTTTATGGATTAGACCCTATAAAATTACTAAGATACTTGGAGATAACACCTTCAAGCTCAAGGACTTTCAAGGAGCAAAGTTCACATTACCAACCAATGTGCAATATCTCAAGCACTACTTCTCTACTACTCTACCACAAGTCTACATGGAGTAATCTGTAAGACTAGTTAGATTTACTATAGGTAGGCTTAGATTAGTTTCTTTCTTGTTTCTTTCCTTCTTGTTCCTTATTTGTAAATAGTGCATGTAAATATTTATTTGTTTTTTATTGATGGTTTACTTGTTGTGTGTTTCCTTTTATTTATTTTTGTTCCCTATTTCAATAAGTCTTTTCAAGATAGTCCTCAAGATCCAAATTGCTCAAAATGAACTCAAAAAATTAGGAATGTAGGTATGAATTATTCAAATGGTTGATCATGGATCCTAAAATATGAGCTTGATGTTATAGTTTTGAGAAATTAGTAAGGATTGGTATTTAGATTGGTTGTTCCTAAAATCTTAAACCTTGTTCTTGATCCAAGTCTAAATCTTATAATTATTACTTATTGAGGATGAAAGTGTAAACTATTAAGACAAAGTCATGTTTGTACTTAAAAAACATTAATTTCCCAGGACAAATTTTACAACCCAGGGTGGGTGTCTAAGATCAAACATTTATTCAAATCCCAAAACTAGATAATCTGGTTCCCAATTGTTATAGACGTAGATTACACCCAATTTAAACAAAGGATTATTCAAGTCCTCTACTCAAATCTAATCCAACATGGGAATGACCCTAGGCTGTGGGTTACCTAATCTTAGGTCAGACCTCTAGGGTTTTTAATGAGGCTAGCTCTTCTGATGCACCACTTAGCTCATTTACACTAAAACCTACTCATTATTGGGGTGAAAAGGGGGAGAAAGAAATTGAAAGGGAAACCCTAAACTAATTTAGGTGATACACCTAGAATGATTTTTCATCCACTCTTACTTGAGATTCTAAAACACTAATGAGATAGAACACATTATTGAATCTACAACACCTAAGCCTGTTATGCATCAATGTTTCATGTAGAGGTTTCATCAATTGATTAAAGATTAAGGGAAGTAATGGAATAGGCCTGATTCAAGGCACTAAATAATCAATGTATCTACTATTGGATTTAATTAGATGACATCAAACACTAGGCATGACCTACATAACATGACAAACTACCAACTAGGTGAGCTCAGGACTTGACAAGGGAGAAATATCTACCACATATGTAGATCTACTGACATGAACACACTAGATAATCATAATAAAATCTTAACATGGTCTTCCATTCATTTCAAGAGGTTACAAAGCTTAATCTTGGCAAAGTCTAGTCATGCTCGAGAGAGGGATCATTTATAAGGCTCATAAGCTTGTATTTATAGTAGAAAGGGATAAAAGAGATGGGGGGAATGTGTTGGAAAGTGGAAAAGGGGTTATAATGATTGAGATCACATCTTCCTTGATTTTTTGATTGCATTAATGTCAATAAGACTCTATCTAGTGTGGAAATATGGATCATAAAGGTTAAGACCACTATAAGAAGTAGCCATCCTTGTTGTATGAATCCTTCTCGAGCTCTTCAACATTAATGCCCTTCACTACTTGTCAAATCTAAGTTTATGTTAAAGGATGAGACACCTCTTTGAAATCACATATATGCCACCCTATTGTAATATTTGAATATAGGTATTTACTATAAATTTAAACTAATCTCATTTATTTGTTTTCATATAGCTATAATATTGATGAAGATATGAAAATTGCATAACCTCATTCTTAGAATTGCATCAGGTCTAAACAAACCTATTCTACCTATTAACCTTGTAGGAATCGAGAAACTAATACACATGAGGATCTCCCTTCTTGAAATGATGTTAAAACTATAAGAAAACTAAGTTTTTATGCATTATATCTTCTAAAAAAGGTTTGAACTAAGATTCAATGGCATCTTTTGAAATATTTGCCCTGTATTTGAACTTCATTTGAAATCTCCTAGTTTCAAATGTTAATATCAGTGATTGAACTTCAATCTACATGGTCTAACATGCCTTTTTGGATCTATGGGATCTGCTAACTCATTGACCTCTCACTTATCATTGATTATATTCTATACAAATGGATGAGATCTATATATCTTATGTTAGTTTATTGTATTTGAGACACTTTTCACTCATACATTTGTCTTCAAGATTCACTAAGCTTTTGACTCCTCACTTGCTATTGATCTACCTTTGCTGATAAAACATGCACCATCGATCAATTTAGACCCACTAGATTTTTTAGTCACCACACATCATTAGATATCTATTTAGGTACCTAAGATCTTGGCACTTGTCATTGATTCATTTAATCTTGGGTCTACTGACCTTTTGACTTGATGCTCACCATTGATTTATGAATTCATAATCAATCATCTACTATTGGATCCTCAGGACCTAATAACTCATTAAATCATTACTCACAATTAGGTATTGACTATATATTACATGATCTTGACACTTGTTAGTTGTGCATTCATTCTTGGAACATTTGAATTTAAATGGCTATTTCATGAGGCCCAAATTTGATGTCTATGTGCATGTCCCACTCTGCAAGTTCAACTTTGGAAGATTATATCTTGAGATTGAGAAATAATCAAGATAAAAAATTTATAGAGGATGTTTATGTGACCAAATTCATCATTTCATGCAACTCCTTAGCTTTGATAGACACCTCAAGTGTAATTATTAAATGCATGACTAGATTGCTTTGCTTGTTCTTATATGACATGCCATGATGGTCTGGTCCTTTGAGATTGTCAAATTTACACCTTAAGCCTACTTAAATTATTAAAAAATCTTGTAACTAATAATTGATATACATGAAGGCTATTTAATCCTCATTTTATTGGGTTGATTCTTAACCAAGACCCTACTCAACTTTAAACCTCATCTAGTCAAAAGCTTCTTACGTGGGCCAAATTTGGCCAACATATTTGGCAACTCAACTGGGAAACATGCCTACTATGCTTGAGAACCCAGACACTAACATGAATTTTTGACTTATAAATAATGACAAAACTGAAACTTGATTGAAAGTAAACTCTTGATAAAGACAACAACCACTAAAAAAAGAAAAGAAGCACATAAAATAGGGAAACTAACCTAAACAAAACAAGGATGATGAAAAAATGTGCTAGGATAGAATTTAAAGTAAATTAACAAAAACTACCCTAATATATATATAACTTAAATATACATATACCTTTTCTCCTAGATCAAAATGAAAGTTTAAAAATCCTCCTACATCATGGGATGAGGGATTGAATGAGGCATGTAGCCTTTTGACCCTCAACCTTGATGCCTCCTTTTTATTTATGGTATCTACCAACTTCATTATCATGATGTTAAATGAGAACAAAGTATCTATAACTAGGTCATATATGGAAATAAACTTCTATTGCATCCAAAAAATCTTAATTTTTTCATATGGATCCTGAACTACAATCTCCAATGATGGTTCAATAACACATACCTTATTGATTTCCATGGTGCCCTTAATAAGATTAGGATTCTTTATGGCTAAAATTTCTTCAATCTAGGATCTCTAAATATTCTACCCAATTTTGGTAATTGTCTTCCATAGAAAATCTCTTCTCAACCTTCTTAAGTACTTAACTCTTAATCTATAATTTTGAAGATATAGTAGGCTTTTCAACCTTTCTTTCCTTTATGAAAACATGTATTTGAAGTTTAGAAACACCAATATTTACTTTTACATGTACTAACATCCTTAAAAAGGCTTAAAACTTAGGTAGATATCTTGACTATCCTTGAGGAATCTCAATTTCTACATTGGCCTCAACCTCTATGTTCACAACTTCTTGTGTAGAAACTACATCAAACTCCTTAATGATTATAGGATTATGAACAATAGAAAGACATTCACCTTCATGTTCCAATTTGTCATATTACTTGCATATGGTATAATTTTTTTCCATAAGTCATATTCCTCATGAATGTCACCTTTAAGAGTTATATCATCATGGATAGTAAGTAAGAGGTCTTTATCAAGTATGTCCTCTTTCACATTAGATTCTTTATCGATAGCTATAGTAGGATATTCAATATGTTTCTCTTCATTAAATAAGGTAGATTTGAAATTATGTTCACCAAGAGGATTCCCTATGTTGATCTCTTATTCAGAGTAATTCATGACATCCTCTTGATTAGTTATAACTTGAGTTATTTCTTCCTCACTTGCTTCTCTCAAAATGAGCTCCTTCTCAAGAAAGGGTATTCCAAGGATCATTTCCTCCTCAAGCTCATCCAAATAATTATAATAAACTATAAGTTCAATATGATTTTGAATTTTTACCTCCTTAATAATGGGTTCTCTCTCCATAAGTGGCATACAAGATCTTTGGAGTGACTCCAAGAGAGATGAAATGTATACCACATTCCTTTTATCTAGCTACTTTTCTTCAATAATCACCACTTTCTCCTTATTATGTATATCAATTTGGATGGATCTCCTTGAGGGAAGGGAATTATATTTTTGATGAGGTAGGGGTGGGTATTGAGTAACTTTGGGTTTTATTGACTACATGATTTGGGTTCCAAGATGGAAATTTGTGCTCATAGTTTTCTCGCATAATGTGCATTGTGGCCTGATGAATGAAAGGAGGTATGTGAAATTGAGGTGATGTTTCCTTTGAAAATAATAATGTCTAGTAGAAATTCTTGTCTAAAACTTCAATTTACCTAGTAAGGGAGGTTTTAAAATTAGACCTTGATTACTCATGATGGTTGGGTCTTTTAACATAAACTTGCCTTTCCTCTTAGACTCTCCCTTGGACATATTTCCATGAGGGGAATGTTGAGAGGAGTTGGGGGGAAATATAATGACCTTGAAACTTATTTGGTGAGGGATTATGAGTGGTGATGGGAAGCTTAACATGAGGTTCACATGGAGTGAATGAGGGAAGGCAGAATGGGTAATGAGGTGTTTTATGTTCTTCATGGGCTACTAGCTTCTCTTCAATCTTAAAGATGAGTCCATCTATGTCAAGCATGTCACTAATATTTATAGAATAACCTTTCCTAATGAAATACATCCAACTTTATTTTATCTATTGCATTGAAGTTTTAACACCCTTAATGACATGTTTTGTAATCTCCTTCCCATAGCCCTCCAATATATCAATGTTTATCGTATTGTTTTATTGGATCAATAGGGCTTGTTTAAGGCTAGATATATAATGTATTAGGTAATGAGTAGGCTATTCAAGAACATCATGCTATTTCCATGACTGATAAAAATGGAAATTAGGTTGTAGAGGAGGTAGATGAGACTCATAGTAGGTTTGATGATCTTTGTAATAAGGGGGCTCATCATAAGACTGGGAAGGGGAAATATTATGATGGATTAGTTGTTCATAGCGAAGATCAAGGTAGTAATCCTACATGTATGACTAATATAGGTCCTCATATAACTAGTGAGGATCATAGAAAGATGTATATGGATCATTTTGAAATTATTGCTAAGGAGAGGAAAGATAGTATCCTTTATATAGGTTGAAATAACCTAGAAAACATGAAGATAACTAAAACCATGAAAAAGAATATGCCTCATACCTTGAGATAAGGAACAATTAATACTTGAAACTACTTTTGAAGATGAATGTGCTCTAGACATACTTTAATAGCTAAAATTAGGCCCCACTGGGCATGCTAAAAATTGTTGTAGACCTAGATTACACCCTAGCTAAGCAAAGGATTGTTTAGGTCCTCTACTCAAATATAGTCAAACATGGGAATATCCCTAGGCTATAGGTTACCTAATCTTGGGTCAAACCTCTAGGGTTTTTAACGAGGCTAGATCCTTTGATGTATTAATTAGCTCATTTCCACTAAAACCTACTCATTATTGGGGTGAAAAAGGGGGGAAAAGAAATTGAAAGGGAAACCCTAATCTATTATTAGTGATACATCTAGAATGATTGTTCATCCACTTTTAATTGATCTTCTAAAACATTAATGAGATATAATAAAAGACTAGATATACAACTCCTAAGTCTCTTATGAAATAATGTTTCATACATATGTTTCATCAATTGATCAAAACTTGAGGGAAGTGATGAAATAGGCATGATTCAAGGCACTAACCAATAAATTATCCACTATTGGCTTCAATCAGATGACATCAAACACTAGACATGACCTACATAACATGACAAAATACCAACTAGGTGAGATCATGACTTGACAAGGGAGAAATATCTACCACATATGCAAATTAATTGACATGAACATACTAGATAAGTATAATTAAATATTAACATGATCTTATATTCATCTTAAGAGGTTACAAAGCTCAATCTTAGTAGATTATAGTCATGACCAAGAGAGGGATCATTTCTAAGGATTTAAATCTTGTATTTATAGTAAAAATGGATAATCCTTCTCAATCTCCTCCACATTAATGCCCTTCACTACTTTTCAAAGCTAAGATTGTGTCAAAGGATGATACACCTATATATAATCACATGTCTACCACCCATTTAAAATATTTGAGCATAGGTATTTAATATAGATAAAAACCAATCTCATTTATTAGTTTTCATATAGCTATAATATCAATGAAGATCTATAGATTACATAGCCTCATTCATGTAATTAAATTAGGTCTAAACAAACCTATTCTACCTCTGAATCTTATGGGAATCGAGAAACCACTACACATGAAGATATCCCTTCATAAAAAAACATTGAAACCATAAGAAAATCAAGTTTGTATGCATTAAATCCTCCAATAGAGGTTTTGATTGAGATTAAATGACATACTTTGAAATATTTTACCTTGGTTCAACCTTAGGTTACATTCAACCTCCATTTTAAGTCTCTTGGTTTAAACTTTTAATTTCAGGCATTAATCTTGAATCGGTATGATCTAACATGATCTGTTTGATCTATGGGATCCACTAACTCCTTGACCTCTCATTCATCATTAATTCTCTTCTATATGAATAGACACAAGCCATAGATCTTATACTAGATTAATATAGTTGAGACACTTGTCACCCTTACATTTATCTTTGAGATTAATTGACCTTTTGACCCCTCACTCACCATTAATTTGTCTATGCATGATGAATCACACACCATCAATCTATTTGGACCCACTAGCTTTGTCAATCACTACACACTATTAGATCTCTATTCAAGTAGATGAAAGCTTGACACTTGTCATTGACACATTCAATATTGGGTCCATTGACCTTTTAACTTGATGCTCACCTTTGATCTATGAATGAATGATTAAACATGTATTGTTGGATCCTTGGGACCCACTGACCTAATAGATCACTGCTTGTCATTAGATATTAAATCAAGATTTTATGATATTGACACTTGTTAGCCATGCATTCATTCATAGAACATTTAAATTTAAATGAATATCTCATGAGGCCTAAATTTAATGTATATGTGCATGTCCTACTCTACAAGTTCAACTTTAGAAGCTTATATATTGAGATAGAGACCTCATCAAGATACAAAATTTGGAGTGGATGTTTATGGGACCAAAATCATCATGTCATGTAATTTATCAGCTCTAGCAAACTCTTCAAGTGTAATTATTAAATGCATGACCATCTTGTTTTGTTTTTTCATACATGGCATGCCATTATGGTTTAGTTCTTTGAGATTTCCAAAATTATACTTTAATCCTAATTAAAGTGTTTCAAAAACTTACAACTGAGAAGTGAGGTACATGAAGGCTATTTTCTCTTCCTCTTATTAGATTGTTTCTCAACCAAGACCCTGCTTAGCTTCAAACCTCATCTATTCAAAAGCTTCTAATGTGGGAAGAATTTGGCCAACACCAAACTTTGTAGAAATCAAAACATATCTAAAAAATATAAAAATAAAATATTTATTATAAAATTGAAAAGCTTTTTAAGCAAATGTAATTCTAGTAATCTCCATTAGGACTATGGACACCTAATTAGTAGTGGAGCAAGGCCTTGAGTAGAGCCAAAGGTGTTTTTGTTAGGGATATATACACATGGCTAGTATTAGAGAAATACCTAAGCCTTCCCTAAGCTAAATCATGATTCTTAATGAACATCTAAATATGATATAAGTCAATGTTAATGATCAAGGTCATGAATCTAGAAGTTGTTCTCCAAACCCTATGACAATTAGTAAGTGGAATCAAATCACACACATGACATGGCTATGTTTTAATTTTTGACCCTAATTTTTCATGTATAAGACTTATCTCAATTATGGCTTAATCATAACAATGGTACTTGATCATGTGGAATAAGTAGGCTAGTGATTAGTCTAAACTAGAGTTTCTAAGTTCTAACATTTGGCAATATTCCCCCCAAAAGTCACCATTTGTTGAGGTCAACATACACCCATTTATAAAAATGGGGAAACTTATTTCAAAATTTTACTTTAAATTAAAAGTACCACTTGATCAGAATTCTTTATTTGAATATCACCCACTCCTAGTTCTCTTTTATCTTGACTAGCATGTCTCCATTTGATTCTAATTTTATTTTGCCTAATTTTTATAATGATTGATTCATGTTTTTTCAAGATGAAATTTAAATGGAGTCCCAAGTTGGTGAATAGTGTTCAAGGTTTCATACTTAAAATGATAATTTGACCCTTTGTTAATCTATAACTTTTTAATGGTTTGATTGAATTCATGAGTAAACACTGTTAAAATCTAGGGTTTTATACCTTATAATGTCTTTTAACCTAAGACATTTTAATATGAATTAAAATTTACATGTATATTTTCATTTGAAAAAACATGAGAACACTTAGCTTATATTTTATCCTAAAGCCTTATTTGTGTTTGTTAACATGAATAAAACCTTGGTCTAAAATTTAATTGCTAAAAGTTATTTATGTCCCAAGACCCCCTTAATTATTTATTATTTACATGGAATATATAAATGCAAGGTCCTTTCTATTATGTTTTAAAACTTATCTTGACAATCTATCATAAGGTTTTATCATGTTCATCAACATAAATAAAACCATAGTCCAAATACTTAGCCTAAGTTCTCTATGTCTATTGATATTTACTTTATTTTATTATCCACATGATCAAAGATGTGCATTTGATTAGTCAAGGTTGATATAATGATGTGTGTTAAGTCAAGACTTCAATGGAGCCCCAAGACAAGAAAGAAGGTGACAAATTTCACAATTTTGGCAAAATAACAACAAGCATCCAATGATGTTCAACCCCTAAGATTAAGATCTGATAGAGTGTGATTGATCAACCAAAGATGATCCAATGGTACATAGTGAAGGTTTAAAATTCAAGTCCCAGTGATCAAACATAGAGATTTCAAGTGTCAATCCCATAATGGATAGTTAAAGATCAAGCATGTCTTTGAAGATTGATGGTACATGGCTGAGTGTACACATTCCAATCAATGATGTGTATTAAGTCAAAAATTCAACAAAAAATTAAGATGAGTGAGAGGGTGATAAGTGTCTCCATCACAAGAACCCTACCATAGATCCAATGGTACATGGAGTGAAGGATAGAACCCAATGGATAAATATTAATGGAACATGATTGATCTATGCAATCTAGATCAATAATGTGAGATAAATGTTGACATTTCAATGAAACTCAAAATGAATGTATAAGTGATAAGTGTCATAACCATATGTAATATATCAAAGCAACTAATAACGTTCAAGATTCTAAATCAAGATCAATGAATCGTATTGATCTAGATAATTAGATCTAATAGTGCAAGACTAGGTGGACTTTTTAAAGGTCTAAACCTAATGAGGTGTTAACACATGTCCTAGAGGCAATGATCACATTTCTAAAATTAATAAATATAATGACATGGTAATTACATAATGGCATACACACAAATTCAAAATATTTTATGGACCCAAAAAGGTAAAGGTATAAATTAGCAAATATAAGTGAAATATAAATCATAAAGCTCACATAATTTGGATAACTACCATCATTAAATCTCTATAGAAACCTTTAAAAAATACCTAGCATAAATAAAATTCCTAATTTGACAATATGATCATTACAAATGATCTAAGGATAAGAAAATTATCATTTGGGCAATATGAAATATAGTCCACCAATGAGCAATTTAGTGAAATTCACATCCATGGTAGATCAAGAAGGTGTTTTCAAAGAGGATGTGGATTTTTATTTGACCTTATATGTAGAAGGGAGGATTTTCAAGGACATATAATTTGATGCCACCACTCTAAATATAGGAAAGAATAATTGGTCTAAGCTTTTCTGGACCATTAAATAATAATTAATCATTACAAGAGAGGAGGCTAAGAACGTGTTTGCAAAGAGACTATACTATGACATATTTTATATAAAAATAATCAGTCTACATTATATAATGACTAAACTTGAGGTACTCCACTTCATAAACATTTTTTCTCCCATTTTTAAGGATGCTAAAATAGATAAATACATGCTAATTAATAGACATAATCAAAATAATATGGCCTACATTTCTCCCATAGCCTTTAAGAACTACTACAAATTTCCTAAACCATAAATAGACCTAACCTCAATCAATAATTGGGCCAAAGAAGATTATTTAAAAAGAATCCTTTCCCTATGGATATATTCTAGGAGACATAAAATTCTATAACAACATCACCATTAGTCAACTCAAACTTGAAATAAGGATAATTATTACAATGATGAATAGGTTGTGAAGGATTTCAACCACTACATATGTAGATAAAATTTGGGTGCCCTTAGTCTATTTCATGGTTGAAAAATAGATCACCCCTCCTCTAAGTTAAGTAACTAACATAAATTAAAGTAGACTAATATTTTTAATTATAAAGAAGAAGAAAATATAATTTTATATGATGTCATACATTTTGGATTCCTTTTTTTCTACAACCAATATTACCAACCTGAGAGAATGGTCACCTAGTGGAACACAAATGACTTCACAATATTATTCCAAACTACACATATTCAAGTATATAGATCACATATAATTTATTTGTGACCATGTTTATCCAAAAATTTATTGAGGCTATATTTGATCATCCCATGGAAAGGGTCAACCCACTAGTCAGGAAATATGTTGAAGCTATGGGTGATATCTAGTTATACCAAGATTATACAATCATTAGAATTGAAGGGAATCAAAACTAACCTCTAAGGTTACCCATCTATGGACCCAATAAGATAGAAGATATTGAAGTATAATATTAATTATTCCATGGGATTGATGGCTTATGCAAAATAAATAAGAAACAGATCCTTCAAAACCTCCCAATAACTATTCGAAGGATTACATTCAAGAAATGGGAGAACATATAAGTAACATTTAGACATAGAACATCCTTTAAACTACAAATTTATGAGTTGAGGTAGTGGGACCCTTGCCTAAGGATTAAGGGACATTCTAAGGTTAAGGGGATTAATGTAACTTATGATCATCAACTTGGTGATTTTGAACCTATGTACACAAAAGCATCCTCATTATTTAAGGTCATGAGGAGATTGAAATAATATAACCTCAATCCTAAATCTAGGATAGATATAAATCAAAAAGGAGATGATAGATGGTAATTGGGGCCAAAGTAATACAATTTATTGAGTGTAACTTTTATATCTCCACTAACTCAATTAGTTAGTTCCCAAATAGAAACATAGGTTGAACATAGGTTAGAGGAAAGAAGGCCTGATGAGATTGCATCTTCTTCAGCCCAAACAAAGGATCAAGGATCACTAGTGGAGAAGGTTCATATGGTAGTTTTAGACCCTCATGAGACTATAGAGAATTCCCTTAAAATTTTATCACTAACCTATGAATTAGATGATGAATAAATGGAGGAAACAAAGGAAAAAAGGGGAAAGAAATATTGGATCTAGTCCATGTAGATATCCTAAAAAGAAAAATTAAATTGGTTATTGTTTCAGTAAAGGCCAAGAAACCCAAGGTGACTTTCACTCCTCCATTGAGTGAATTTAACATCTTTAGTGAAGATAATTTTATTTATGGGCCATCCATTCAAGATTGATTTATTTATGGACCCAAATTACAAAAATTACCTACTACACAACACCCTTGGGTAATAATGAAGGCCATCAATATCCCAATGTATGAAGAGATCAAGCCATGGATTTTGGCTCTACAAAAATAATATGAGATAATAATGGCTACTAAAAGAGCACCAAGTGAAGTAAAAATGGATATCCTAGCTCCATAGGTAACACAATCTTTAGTTAGTGACAAATTTGACCCCAAGACAACTAGATTATAGAGGTTAACAAAGAAGAAGTTCATGATTGGTGGAGAGGAGATTACTTTTCAAAATGTAGAACCATTGACCAATTTGACTCCAGTGGGAGGATAGAGGCCTAGAGAAAGCTAGATATTTGAGGATAATGTGATTTAATTGTCCCAAAAACTATCAAAACAATTACAAGTTACCCTCAAATGCATGAAATAGTAGAAGGAGAATTTGGAGAAACAAGTGATATTATCAATTCTATAGGCAATGCCATAAATGTTTGAAGCATCTTTGTATGACATGTTTGATTCTTTAAATTTAATAAAGTATAGTTAGAATGTATTGAGCCAATAAGATATAATATCTAAGAGTCTAGTCAACAAATGGTATAACTCCAAAGACAAAATAAAGGACTCGATCGATATCTTGACTGAGAATCAAATTCCTAACTTCAAGACAAATAGATTGGCTTATCTAAACATAGTCATGGGATCACTAGTGGAAAAGGTTAAAAGTTTTAGCACATGACCCAAAAACTTGAAGGGTTTCCTTGTAGATGATAAACAACTAGAAGATATGGTAAATCATATAATTGGGACCATGATCACCAAAACATACACACTTAGTTCTATAGGTCTCATCACTGATGAGGAGTTTAATCTCAGAGCCATCATGGTCATGCAAGAAGTGAGAAGCAAGAACCAAAGAAGGCCCAGAGTAGACAATAGTAGGATCATGGACATGATATTTACTATAGAGGAGAATATTAGAGAGAATAAGAGTATAAAATAAGAATTGAAAAGGGATGATAAATATCTCAAAGGCTTGGTAGACTAAGAAGATGAACTCTTCATAGATCTTGTGGTCAATTTGAAGATACTTAATGAGCATCATAAAAGAGAAATGCAAATCCTATAATAAAAATAGGGTAATGCATTAAAAAAAGGGTCAAGCTATTTTTTTAGGAATATTCATTTTGTAACTTAACATTTATAATATTTTTAAAAGAAAATATTCTCCTTTGTAAAGGCATGCATAACTTATAAAGAAAATTGCCTATAGGTTAGTCATTTGGAATGTTTAAAATGTTCTAAAATGATCATAAAAGGATAAATATCCTTATTACTTGACATGATTGAATAGAATACATCTTGAATTATCTATATAAATAGATATTATCCATTATAAAAAAGGAGGGAGTTTTGGATCAAGGAAAATTTGTACCAATTATGGAGTAACTTAATGCAAATAGGGAATTCTGAAAAGTTTGTCTTATTTATTTGTGTAAATTATATTATGGCTTCTCTCTCAATTTTTTGGTTTGTAATTTATATTTTAATGGTTCTTATCAATTCCTTATGTGCACTTTTCAAATGTAGAATAGTTAAATTGTGATAATGCTAGGTTGTCTAAAGGTTCTCAAGTTTATTTTGTTATATTTTCCTTTCATATGAGTGTGCTTATGATGTTTACTTGTAGGGGTATATATTTAAAGTGAACCAATTTATTATTTTCATTCTTTCATTTCCTTAGATGCTTGCCTAATGTGTAGTAAGATTTGACCTTATGTTGTTTCATGATATACATTGGTTTTAAGTATATATATAGATGATATTTGAACTTTGTAATAATATCTATGTTAAAGATCAATAACATGAACATGTCTCTTTTCTTTCCTACATTTCTTTTTTCTCTTTATTTGATCCACTCACTCTATAATAGATTCATTTTAAGTATTCATTTTAGCTTAGATCTTAGATTTAATTCTTTGAGCATAAATAACTTTACTCAACCAATATTTCCTTCATTTTTACAAAGATCAACTAGTAAGCCATAGTTGCTCCCAACAACCAAACACTATAAATATTGTGAAATAGTTCACTTTTTCTATCTTTATTCCACCATAGATAATAGGATTATCACAACCTAAAACTCATGCATTGGATTCTCTAAATTTAAAAATGAGTAGCATTTATTAAACACTCAAAACCACCTATGATACACTTTTATGCATCAACATAAGGGGTGAAAATTAGTAAACAAAACCTCAAGAAACTATTGTAACTTTTTTTTGGGTTTGTTTCCTTAGCATAGTCAAGGTTTTTAGCTTCAAAATATGGCACATTTTCTACGAATTTGTCACAAGATGATACGACTACTTATCTCTAGGAATGTGTTGGGAGTAACATAGGGATATAAAAATCATAGAATTTAATTGGTGGACACATGTATGACTCATTATATTTAATATTTTTTATCTGTTTTTATATGTATTAGACACTTGAAATCATAACAATAATCTATAGAATGTGAAGAGTCTTTCCTTTGGATGTAGTGAAAGAATGGAATATGAAATGATAATTCCTTGTAAAAAATCTTTATATAGCACTTAGTTGTATTGTAAAGTGGTTCTAGTGTGATAGAGATTAATATGAAGTTATGAAATGGTTTCTCTTCAAATGTCCTTTATAGTTGTTTACTTCATAGTGAATGTTCTATTTTCATAATTCTATTAATCATGTAGATAATTCCACATGTTTTTAACTCTTAGTTATTTAATCCATACATAAATATATCTAATTTTTATTTTAAATGGATTTTTTCAATCTGATTTACTATTGGTTGTATTACCATCACACTTTACACAACTATCCCTATATTAGCATGTTCTAATGGATTTTCTAGGAATCTTTGCTAATAATTTATAGGTTTTTAACCTTAATTTTTTATCGTAGATCCATGTTTTTTATGAATTCATCACAACCTCATTATTATCATGCTAATAAATATAATAGATAGGAAGCCCCACCATAAGCCTTGATAAGAGTCTCCCTTTAGGCTTTGTGGGGGTGATAATGATGGTCCACCCAAGTTTGATGATGGTTGACCATCTCATATCATTATAAACAAGTGCATACATTGAGAATTCTTCACTCTTAAGTTCATGTTGTATGTAAATGATGAGATGGAAATTTTACAATATGCCCATGAAAAGTAAGTATATTATCATAAAAAATTTATATTTTTTGAATTAATTTATTTATATTATCCAATATCTTTTATTTTTTAAATTTTATTTTAAAATTATTTGACTTGTTATAGTTTTAGATTAAGGTAAAAGTAGGTTTTGAAGGGACCCCAAAACCCTATAATAGAAATAGAAAGATAAAGCAATAACATCCATCAGGAAGAGCATTCCTAAATCCTATTGAAGATCAACATCAAAATCAGGTTTTACAGGGACTTGAAACCACAAACCTAAACCTTAAAAAGAGCCCAGGTTTTACAGAGACCTGGAAACTCAAAAAAAGTTTTAAAACTAAGAACCAAGTTTTAGGACCAGTTATAACATCCATCAAATGGGACCAGAACAAAAACAATATCAACAAAGAAGACCCTAGTCTTCTAATTCTAGGATCATCTTCACAGCCTCCTTTCCAATCGTAGCAGTATTTCACTTGTTATAGTTGCAGTCACTCAAATTTGATCATAAATACTTGATTATGTTAGTTTTGGCCCTATTTCCCTTTAATTGTTTTGTGCACTTGATCTAGACTTATTATGATAACTCAATATATTCTAGACCCATATGTGGAACTATTTACTTTCTAAATTATTATTTCATGCCTAAAAAATGTTCTAACAACTAAAAACACACATATTCATAAGTATAAACAAGTCTAAACCCAAAATTCATATGTTTCCCTAATGAAAAAAAATCTAGTAGGAGAAAATAGTGGTATGCATTATTGTCTCCTATGGGATATTCCTATACTTAGCCATATAGAGGAAATTTTTTAAATTTAAGCCCTACCTTACTTTGTTATTCATGTTTTTAGGATTCTTAGCATGAGATTTTAAATTTTGGATTTATATAAAGGCACACTCAAGTAAGGTATTATACCACTTAGAAATTTAAATATAAAGGCACACTTACACAACTACACATTGAGAAAAACTTTCCTATTTTTCCCAATTATAATTTTAAGAACTTAAAGTAGTCCTTAACCAAATTAAAAATTTATTTTATCCAAGCCAAAGAAAAGCATGATCAAGCATCCAATCAATATTTATATGCATTCATATAGTCAAATGATAAAAATTATACAAAGCACTCTAAGTGGGCTTCAATTCCCTCTTTTGACTATTGGATACCTAGGCAACATTTAGTCATCATGGGGATGATTAGGGATTGTTCACTCCATTAAAATCCTCTCTCTTTTTTATTTTCAAGTTTTTAATGATTGCAATCCATATTAGGGTTTCAAATTTAAATAAGTTATTTATAGGTCTTATGCACACTTTCAAAGGTAAATTTATGCATACAAACCTAAAATAACCTATCACACATGAATGCGACCTAAAATCATGATTTTATGTTAAAGACAAGATCAACTAATTTAAAAATATAGTGTTAGTCTATCCTATCCTAAGGTGGATGATCTTATCCTCCTCTTGTTTCAGTTTTTATTTTAGCTAGTTGTAGATCTAGTTCTTATTAGTTAGTTTTAGTCTTTTGTCAATTTCACAGAGTTAGATCTTAGATAGAAACAACTAAGTTTTTTAATTTCATTTCATAGTTAGTCTTCTTTCAATAAATTATACTTTGTCAAATTCAATATCTTACTTTCATACTACTTGTCAAAAGTTAATTTACAAGATTATACTATATTTTATTTAATATATTTGAATTAGGATTAATTCACCTATTAACTCATATTTTTATAAAATAATAATTACTTTAAAAATATTATAGTTTTCAAATCTAATAAATACTTTCAATAAATTTACCTCAAGTAATTTAGGAACATGTTGGTTGAGTGTAAAAAATGGTTGATAATTACAATTAAAATAGAGTTTGGTATACCCCACTATGATATGATGATAATTGAATCATTTGAAACATATGCACTTATGAGGAAGAGGAGGTAAATATGGGTAATGATGCATCATTAGTTTTAATAATTTTTTGTATATTTATAGGTTTATAATAAATTTTAAAATATTTAATCTGCATGAAATTTACATGGAATATATGGATGAGGAGACGTGAAGGCTATGAATTCCAAGAGTAAATGCATATACTTTAGATAAAATATGGGAAAATTGTCTACAACATAATATAAAATAGGTTTTAGGTAATTTTTACAAAGAAAACCATGGCATGTACAATATTTGTTATTATTTCATATTGATTAATTGAAATTTTTGTAAATTTTTTAGATTAACATAAAGATTGAAAGTAACAAAGACAAGGATCACAAAGCTAGACCAAGTCAAGGAAAGTTGGTGAATCCTAATTTGGGTTAAATTAGTGCAGATAATACTTCACACAAAATTTTAAGTTTAGTTTAATATACCAGTTTTTAATTTTGATTTAAGACTAAAAATTAACATTTACATTTTATTACATGAATGTTTTATGCCTTTATGGCTACTACATAAATTTAGGAGCACCTTAAATCACCTAGATGGAACACTGATGTGTTTAATGAGTGGGTTCATTCTATGGATTTGTATCGATAAGACACTAAGAAGTATTAACTTGAGAAAATTAGCATCCTCCTATTTAATTTTCAAATATTGTAATTAAATATTAGAAAAATTTAAACTTAAATTATTTTAATATTTATTTAATTTACATCTCCATATGTCAAAAAACCATCTACAATAGTTGATAGTATCAACTTTGAAAAATATAGTGAGGATGATCCTAACTATGGTGACTAATCAAGGCATGAGCGTGATATAGATAATAAGCTAATAGATGATGATCATGGTGATATCATGATAGATGATGATCATGGTGAGAACTAAGGTTTAATTAATAATCATATTTTATTTTTTTACTTTACAAGAGATAATACACAATTTTCATTCCCTCAAATGTTATTATATATTTTTTGGCATGACAATTTATTAGGAGGACAAATCAGTGATTTCATGTCAATAGCTTGGGGAATAGAATCCCTCTCCTATTAGCAAGAATAAATACCTTTATTAAAATCCAAAATAAGAAAGCAATAAATATTTACAAACAATGGAATGCAAATCATGGGTAGTACTTTTAACCTAGAAGTATGAAAAGGAGTTTTGAGGAAGGAATATGTATAGAAGGAGAGAGAAGGGAGAAATGTTGGAGCAATAAAATCATCAAGTTATAAACCAAAGACTAGATGAAAGTGTTGAGGGAAAAATTTGAATTTTTAAAGAGGGAAATCTCTCTCATTTAATGGGTTGAAAAGATGTAATCATATCTGTAAGGATATGAAACATACACCAAAAGACCATATGACTCTGATAATAGAAACTAACAACCCTTTGTATTTTATAACAAAAACAAAATAGAATTTACCTCTATTCTCATTGAGATTTTCAAATATATTAGAAATGTAAATTACAACTCGAAATAGAAACTTTATAATATAACCTCCTATTCTCAATAGTTTGGAATTTATAACAATGATAATGAAAATTGAATATAATGAATTAAAATAAAGATGTAATTCAAAAGATATAACTAATTCAAAGTTTAGAAACACCTTTCTTGTATTGATTCTGAAGAGTAGAAAGACTAATCTCCTTTTACAATACTTTGCCAAAAATTCTATCTATTTCAAACCCTTATTATGAATCTCTAACTTGTATTTATAGGCCAAAATAGGTGGTTATGGCGCAAAACCACCTATTTTGCCTTTTTATAGAAGTGCTAAAATATCAATGAGAAATTACAATTTTGAAAAGGTGCAAGAACTCTTTATCCAATTAGCACCACTTGAGAAAATAATTGCCAAACTTTCCACTTGAGAAAACAATAGGGTTTTCCACTTGGCAAATTTAATTTTTTTCTTTTTAACCTTTAATTTCTTCACTAGAAATTTTTTTAACCAAATCTCATTCATGAAATTTAACCCTCACATTTTTTTATCATTACTCATTCAATTTATTTTTTTCTTCTCAACCAAGGGGATCATACAACCTGGCCTTTGTATGAGACATTTTTAGCTTTTTATTTTATCTAAATGTTTTCTCCTCCTAAATGGAATCATCATTTTTACCATTCTTAATTACCTCTTTAAGATTTTTTTTATAACTTTCTTTACTCCTCTTGGCTGGTTGTACGACTCTAATCTGTGGAAGTAATAAGAAACTTATCTATTAGAAAAAGTTTCCTCCTTTTACCTGGCATCAATCTCTTCATAGAACAAAATAAATAAAATTAATTTTCTTTATTCTCATTTAGATATATGTTGAGTGCCATATAGACTGGTTTTTTGAGCATAATAAATAAAATTTTATTTTCTTATTTCCTTGCTAGGCATCGATTTAAAAATAGCTAGGTAAAATAATAAATTCCATTTTATTCTTTTTCCTCCTTAGGTGTCACTCTATTTTACAAATGGAATTTTGATAATTTTTTTTTTAAATTTCAAGTTCAATTGGATTCAATTTGCCATTTTATCTCTACTTGATGATTTATAGTTCGTATGTCCTTTTTTTTTACCATACAATGTCAATGCTTTCTACTCTTTATTTTCTTGAGGCTTTCTTGAATGAAAAAAATTAATTAAATTACCTACCTAAAAACTTAATTTTCAAAATTCTCAATGTACACATTTCTCTAAAGTGTACTTTTCTTTTGAAACATTCTACAATTAGAAATAGCACAAAGTCTCTTTTTCCATGTAACTCGACTTTAAAACTTTGCTTGAAGAAGTGTTTTGGAGATAATTTGCATTTGCAAGCTCAGAGGGTGAATAATGAATTTAGAAAAAATAGGAGGTAAGAAGTTTCTATATCAACATGACTTAGGGAAATAATTACACTTGCATGATTGAAGGAGGAAAAAATGAAGATTGCATGCAAAAAAGTAGAAACCTTTAATTTTGGAAAAATAACTTGCATGAAGTGGGGAAATAAATTTACAATTTGGAAATTTTCATTCAAGTGGCTTCAAAAATAATTTTCAATTTGCATGATTAAAATAAGTGTGATTTTAGGTTAAATCAAAAAGGAAAAATTAAAATGTTTTCACAAATTGTAATTTTCACCCAAAAATATTTTTGCAAATTACATCAAAAAACATTTTCTCAAATTGCACCAAAAAACATTTTTACAAATTGCACCATTTTTTTTTGTAAATTACACAACTTGTGTAAAAGGAAGATATGTTTCCGCAATTCACAAAAAGTGAAAATGTTTTGGCAACTTACAGATAAATCATGTGGTCTTTTATAAAGCAGGTTCCAATGGGTTTAAAAACACTTCGAGGTAAAAATAGAAAAAGCTAATTTTTTTTAATTAATTAATTTTTGAGTAATTAATCAAAAATTTGATTTTTTTTAGAATGACTTTTTTTACCTATTTTTTTTTCCTTTTTCAAAGACTATGACAACAACTAGATCTGACTAGGATTTTGAATTACAAGTAATGGAAAGAACTTATAATTCTGTAGTTTCATAGTTTGATACTTTTTCCATTGGGCAACAGAGTCTTCAAATTAGTAACAACTTGATCAACTATAAAATGATCAATATTTAATAAAATTATGGGTCCTCAAGGCATCCAAATGCTATCACATGTTTAAACAATAGTGTTTTTAAGGGCCAAATATTCAATCTGATAGATGCTATCACGTGTCAATGACAGTGTATGTGAGTGTTAGGTAATCAACTTGATGTATGCTATCACATATCTCAAAGGATAGTGTATGCAAGTGCTTTTTTTACACAAACTAAAATTCAAAGAGAGAAG
This sequence comes from Torreya grandis, assembly GCA_037957365.1. NCBI lineage: Eukaryota > Viridiplantae > Streptophyta > Pinopsida > Cupressales > Taxaceae > Torreya > Torreya grandis. The sequence continues at coordinate 1,935,277 of JARHVA010002467.1, read as the reverse complement.
TGATTATATTACACTTATGTGTCTAGATCCAACCAATTGATAGCTAATTCACCCATCTCAATTGTACTACAAATGAGCACATGCTATCATGATAGATCCTCTTATTCACCTAAAGAGAGTCATGAAAGACCTATTTCATTTATTACTCTTGCAAAACTTGTAATTGCTCATTATGTTCCTAGATAGAGGTTATGGCAACAAAATGTTTTGGTAAGGAAGACTAAAGCATGGAGGAGGGACAATAAACACACCAGAACCTTCATTGAAAAATAATATGCACACAAAAACAAAGAGTAGGAAAGAAACAAATCTAGAATTATATTAACATATGTACAGAAGAAGGCCACTTGGTTCTTACTAGAAATAGTGTTTCAAATATTACCCATTGAAGGGAAATGATAGATGGGTTCCATCATTATATGTTAGGTAAAAAATTTGTTACCACAAAAGTGCCTAATATTGAATGGCCCCATCCAAAGTGAATCAAATTTACCTTGACTACCTTTTATCTCTCTATGACTATCCCAAAGTAGCACCAAATATCCTACCTAGAATTCCCTTTTCTTAGCCTTTTTGTCAAAGAGGACTTTGACACAAGCCTATTATTCTATGATTCTATCAACTACCTACATTTTTTTTTCTTCTAGTTGTTGTAGATAGAAAATTCTCTTATCCAATGAGCTTTCAGAATTTAGATTTTCTACTATTCTAGATAATTTTAGGATAGGTAACTCAAGCATTATGGGAATTACAACATCTACTCCATATAAAAATTAGAATGGAGACATACCAATGGCATTTTTTGGAGTTATATGGTCTACCCAAAAAGCATCATATACCTTTTTGTGCCAATTTTTTAAATTCTCATCTACCACCTTATATATGACTATAAACATGTTTTTGTTACTTGATTTAGCTTGATAATTACCTTATAAGTGATAGTTTGATGAATGAGATACATAAATACCATATCCATATCAAATTCAATAATCTTTGAAGAAAAAAAGTTAGATACATTATCTATTATAATTTTCTATGGGATTCCATATCATACCAAGATGTTTTCATTGATGAAGTTATGAATGACTTCTAAAGTTATTTGTTTCATAGGAATTGCTTCTACCCACTTAGTAAAATAATCCATTACTTTAAGAACATGAGTATGACCTACACTTGAATAAGGGTTCAATGTCCCAATAAAATCCAATCCCCATTATTGAACTCGCTTGGGCTTGCCTATAAACTGTTGACATGCCTCACACTTTCTCACCCATTCATATGAATATTTGAAAAGAGTTAGCTAATATTAATGAGAAAATGATAATTTTGTATGTTATTATTGTATCAAAAACATGCCATCCATAATCTTGATCATGAAAATCTTGTAATAATTTTTTTTTGTTCTTTATCCATGTATCTTAAGAAAAAACCATCAATACTTTTCTTGAAAAGAGTGATATCCCATATGATAGAATTGTTAGCTTATAGTTTGACCATTCTGTGTTGTTTAACATCCAAGTGTGAAGGACATTATCCATACATTAGGTAGAAGGAAATGTCAAAAAACCATGTATTAGTATAATTGATAAATAATACTAAAGGAAGCTTTTGATCATCTTGTTCACCTAAAAATGTTGAATATTATGATCATATAGCTACTTGTTCTACCGTGATTTTACATATTCCTTTTCCTCAGACTAATTTTGTAGGTTTTATTTATATATCATATTCTTTTACCTTAGTTATCTAATTTCATCATTTATAACTAGGTTCTTGTTGAGTCAAAATGGATTTGACCATTGTACTCAGTACCATTACCATAGAATGTGAATGTAATATGTAATGCCTAAATTGCTTAATGACTTGTATGACTGCATAAGAATGTTTTTCTTCAAAGGAGCATTTTAACTTGTAATATTTGAGACTAAAACTCATGAAGGAAATTGGGGATTCAATACCTTCATTTTTTTTTGAATCAAAATTGTTGAGAGTGTATGCTCTAAAGTGTAACAATAAAGAATGAACTCTTTCTTACAATCAAGACATAGAAATGTTGGTGCATGAGAAATAATAGTATTTATCTTTCAAACACTTCTTTACCTTCATTATTCTACTTGAAATAAGGTTTTCCTTTCATCCTGTCAGCAATATGTCTTATGATCTTGAAAATATTAGGAATGAATCTTCTAAAAAATTTCACTTTCCCAAAGAAGGAATGTACTCCTGGTATATTGGTAGGTAAGGAAAGCTTTTGAATCACTTGAACCCTTTATAGATCAATCCTTATTGCTTATTTTAATACAATATGACCTAGGAGTTTACCTCTAGTCACTCCAAAGATGGATTTCTTAAGATTGAGATAAATTCCATGTAAATAACACTTTTCAAAGACCCTCTCTAAATGTGCATAGTAATCTTCATACTTTTTTGATAAAACTATTAGGTCATTGATATACACCACAATGATTTCATTCTTCAATTCTTTGAATGTCAAATCCATTGCCCTTTGAAAATTATCTCTTGCATTAATCAATCTAAATGGCATTCATCTATATGCAAAGGTACTCCAAGGTGTTGTGAAAGCTACTTTATGTTTATTGTCAGGATCCTACTGCCCACTAAGGGCACACTTGATTACCTTTGTATTAGCAACTAAACACAAAATTTAACTAGAATGATAAGTAACTAGAAATATGAAACAACATAGAATATGAGAGACAATACCTAATTGTATTAATACTTATCCAAAAGAAAATACAATAAAGAATATGCCACACTTCTTCTTCCCACGCCTCTAGAGCTCCCACACTTCTAGGGTTCACCAGTAATTCTCCTTCAATAGTTCACTCTCTCAATTACGGTCACAAAAATCAACTCAAACATAGAGTTGTTGTTCACCTCCACCAGTTAGTAACACCACTGCTAGTACACCAAGTACACAACCGTACTCCAAGTAGATCTCCCTGCTATTGCATCAACTTGCAAATCACTAGACCTTACTTACCACACAGATGTCTCTACACCCTGAAGAACCCTTGTCCTTGCCTCACCAAGTCCTTATGATTCTCCAAAATAGTACCCCAGTGGATCTTCTACCAAAACTTTCACAACCTGCAACTCTCCCTGATCATACACACTCGGCACCCCTTTAGAACTAGGAGCTACTCTTGCTCTCTCTACAAACACAATGGCTTTCTAGCACACTTTAAAATACAGCTCATGAGTCTATTATATATATCTCATGCATAAAATAATTAGACTTTTTTAATTACAATAATTAGACTCACAACTCAAGACCAAAAATAGTCTTTACATGCAAACTGCCTATCCAAAAATAGACCGGTCTGGAACCTGCATGCAAATTGCATGCACACATAGGTTGTCGACATCAGTTCCTTCATGACTAATGTCAGCCGACTCATAACCAATGCCGGTTGCTTCTACACTATAATCTAATTAACGTTAGTTGGCTTGACCGATGTTGGTTCCTCTACAACTCGCTCTGCAACTCAGCAACCCAACAACCTCTTCCATGTTTGCATTAGTGAAGCTTTTAGCTCCACAACCTAAAATTTATATTCTCTATCAACCTTAATATTATTATATCTTGAGAAACCATTGAGCATTGAAAGAATTTCAACACCTATTACCACTTGGAGAACCTGATTTATGATTGGTAGTGGATAATTATCTTTGAGGGATGCCTAGTTGAGGTTTTTTACATCAACATTGATTCTAATTTCATCATTCTTATTATGAATTGGTATTATGTTAGCTACCTAATTTGAATGCTAAATAGGGAAAATGATATGAGAATCAACCATCTTTTACACTTTGGTGAGAATCATCCATATGATTTTAGGATTGTATTGTCTCAATTTTTGTTTGAAAGGTTTCACATCAAGTTTTAGAGGAATTATATGCCATATTTCTTTGGGATGAAATGACTTAAGGTCTTTTAATGAATATGTGAGTATGTCAATATACTTATGAAGAAGGCTAACAAACTTTCATTTTTATTCAGGTGAGCAACATTTTCTAATATTGACAAACCTAGGATGTTCCTCTGAACCAATGTTTACTTTTTCAAAGTCAATAGAATCAAGACTTCATTTTTTCATTTTAATTTTTACAAATCTATCATGTTTATTAAATAATTTTTTTAAAGAGACCAGGCCTTTAGGAATTTTATTTCCATTAAACTTGATGACACCTTCTTCATCATGTTCATCTGTGATTCCCTCTTTTGATGTATGAACTGAAGATTCTCTATATTGGGAGTCACTACCTTCAAAGTAAATTTTTTTGTAGATATCTACTTTCTCAAGGAAAAAGTTGATTTATTGATCATCATTGAAAACTTACCAATTGTCTACATTGTATAGAACACTTGGTCTATATATTAGTTCAATCATATATTTTTTTGTATTGATATCTACATGGGGAATCATCAAAGAAGTTGATACTGTCAAAGTGTTAGATCTAGAATTATGTTCTCTAAGAATTATACTACTAGAGAAATCATCAAAAATTTCAATACTATCCCAAAATTTATTCCTATAGTGTCTTAGATGGTTATTTTTCACTTGATATTAACCTTTCACTTACTTCAAAATGAGTTTAACATCACCCAAGAATTTCAAATTCTTGAGTCCCATCTCTTTTGCTTTCTATAAACCTTGAAAAAGTGCTTTGTATTCAACTGTATTGTTGGTGCAATCAGATTTCAACTTATAGGAAAAAGGAAATATTTACTTAAATGAAGATATCAATATTACTCCTATGCTTAAACCCATTGATGAACAACTACCATCAAACTCCATCATCCAAACATCATTTGGATCTGATTGTATGATATTTGGTAACTCTACATCTTTCTCTATCATTAGAAGGTAATTAACAATTCCAACATCTTCATACAAGATGTTAGCTCTTAGATCATCAAATTTTTAAGCTATGTATTTCATTTTCAATTTAGGATCTAGATGTTGTTTGAATTCTTTAGTTGGAATCATGGCATGTGATAGATCTAGTTGAATTTTGCCTCTTATTTTTTTACAAAAATTTCTACCCAAAATAATGTCGTAAGCTGATGGAATATCCGCTAGCAAAATAGTGATTTTGATTTACTTTTGGGGAAAAGATGCCAAAGATACTTGTGCATCTTTAATCTATCGAATGAATGGAGCTTGTTTGGCCTCCATTTAATGACAACAACTAAAGGTTTTAGTGCAAGTTAGGTTAATAACATGAATAAATTTGATGGGAATTACACTATCTAAGCCTCTTGTGTCAAGAATACTATTAATAACTTTACATCCCTTGAGGAAAAGGGAAATGTAGAAAGGGTCAAATTTATTATATTTAGAAGTGACTATGGCCATAGAGTTGACTTTTTTGTAAGTAATATAGTTAGTTAAGATTACTTTAACATTAGCCTTTTTAGGATTTGGATTTTTTTCTTTGATGAAATCAACTAACCTATCCAACTACTCTGGATATGCTCTCAAATATTCAACTTGTGAAAGTTGAAGCTTAGTTTTGTTGACATGATCACTTATGTCAAAGGTTGGTAAATTGCCAAAAGGGATATCCAGAGGTTGAGAAATGTTAGCATTAGATGAACTATCTATTAGTGGTTGTTTCCCTTTTGTTTTCACTGGTGGGGTAGTTTCTCATGGGAGAATAACTTTTGGAGTTTCTTTTTGTGAATCACTAAACTGATTTTTATAGTTCTGAGTTCTATTGAAAATTGCAAAAAATTAACTATTCATATCCCCAAAACTCTCTTTATAGTCATATTCATCTGAATTATATTATAGGAATGTGTTTATAGAGTCACCACTAGGTTCTTCAATTTCACATTCTTGATGTTCTATATTTTTTGATTTATTTTCTTCTTCAACTTCTTTGTATCTAAATATTTCCTCAGTTTCCAAGACTATGTTTACTAGTGCATTAATGTTTTGTTGAGGAGGAGCCTCAAGTGCTAGTTTTGGTTGAGGAGCTTATAGTCTAGGATAATCTCTTTGAAAAGTATTATAGTTTCTTCTAAGAATATCTTAGTACAGAGCTATAATGGATTTTTGAGGTATTTTCTTTTCGAAGGATATTATATCATTATCCATTTTATGTAATAGTTGTTATATTGAAGATTGTCCTAAAATTTGAACTTTATTCTTTGAAGGTTCTTTCTTGAGCTTTCTAGACATTATCATGTCATCTTCGACTTTAATAGCCAATTCTTGAGCTACTTCCAAATTTTCTACTCTAGCCCTTCTCAATTAATAACTCACTTTAGCCAATTGAGATTTGATAAAGAATTTTTTTATTTTCATCTATAGGTCATGTATTAGACAGTATCCTATTTATCAAATTATTGAATTTAGTGACAAACTCTCTCATTGGTTCATATACTTCTTTTTTATTTGTGTAATTTCAGCAAGCAGAGCATGGACATCTTTGACTAGTTTAAATATTTTCTCAAATTTAGTTTTCATTGTATTATAATTAGTAAAAGATCTTAGAGTGAGATGATAAAACTAGTCTATATCCCCATCGTGCAATATTTGGATGAATATCCTAATGATAATGTCTTCATGCTTAACACCTAAAATGTCACATGCAACATTAAATGCTACAAGGTGTTCATCTAGGTGTTGTTTTCATCTCCATAAATCTTGGAAAGTTATTTCTAGACCATTTTTTAAGGCCATGTAATTTTCCAAGAGCCAATGGACTAATCACATTTCCCATGGTAATGCCATAGTTTAAAAAACTACTTGTATAGGAATAATCGTTCCTAAAAAGACAAGAGCTCAACTTATCAAAGTACTACTTTCAAGTTGTTTATTATCTTTAGAGGTTGAAGGAAGAATAATTGTCTTTTTTATTTTATTCTAATGTTTATGACTCAACTTAAATCTATAATGTTCTTATAACTAATAAAAGGGTCAACTTCACCTTTCGACTTACTAGATCTAGTGAATCTCTTTTTTGCTAGTTTGGAAGAAAGCTACTAGAAATGAGGCACATGTTAAAGTTTAAGAGCTCTTTAAGCTAGCCTTATTTATTTTATTGTATATATAGTTAATGATTCATCCCTCTATACTAAAACTAATTTATTTTATTCTTATTCTAAGATTCCAACTGCTCTATGAAAATGTGCTAAAATCATTCTATTATCCCAAGAAAAAGTTCTTAAATATAATGAAATATCTTCTTGAGTTTGTGTTATCCAATCAAGATTAGGTTGAATAACTAGGGCTTGAGGTGCTTAAATTGTTATGAGAAGAAAATCTAGTTATATAAACTCTTTCATTATCTATACAAACTACTTTTCATGTTTGTCTTCTTACTTGTCTTCTTAAAGCAATCTCAAAGTTTCTCTGGGCAATGGTAGCACATGTTTCTTCTATATCTAGTTTTGCTCTAACAATATTAAATTGAGTGTTGCTTGTTCTATTATAAAAATCAAGTGATCAAAATCTTGAAGCTAAATCTTCTTCTGAAGCTTCATCCTAATTCAAACTAGGTTGATGATTTAGATTCTAAATGCCTAAAATGGTCATATGTGATTTTATTGATTCTAGTATGCTAGATGAACTCTATGGGCTTCTCTTCATGTACAAGCTCTTTTAACTCTTTCAACAAATTCTAACTCTTTATTTAGAATAAATATGATGACTTGAAAATGTGTTATAGATATTTCATCAGCATCCCATAAGATCTATCTGAGGTTTAGCACAATATCTAAGTAGATTACTTAGTCTAAATCAGGTTATTGGAGTGTTATTTGAGATGATGGAAGATTAATGTGTACCAATACAAAATATATGGCATGAAAACTTCAAAAACATACCCCATAGTGAGCACAAAAAAAAATTAGCATGAAAAGTTGTCAAGAGGACAAATCAGTGACTTCACATCAACAATGTGGGGAATAGAGTCCCTCTCTTATTAGCAAGTAGAACTACCTTTATTGAAAGCCAAAATAAGAAAGCATGAAATATTTATGAAAAATGGAATGCAAATCATGGGTAGTAATTTTAGCCTAAAAGTATGAAAAGGAGTTTTGAGAAAGGAATATGTATAGAAAGAGAGAGAAGGGAGAAATGTCTGAATAATAGAATCATCAAGCTATAAACCAGAGACTAGACAAAAGTGTTGAGGGAAAAAATTGAATTTTGAAAGAGGAAAATCTCTCTCATTCAATGGGTTTAAAATATGTAATAATATCTTTAAGGATATGAAACATACACCAAAATACCATCTAACTTTGATAACAAAAACTGACAACCCTTTGTATTTTCTAATAGAAACAACTAAGAAATTGCCTCTATTCCCACCAAGATTTTCACATATATTATAAATGTAAATTACAACTCAAAATAGAAACTTTGTAATCTAATCTCCTATTATTAATAGTTTATAATTTATAAGGATGGAATTGAAAATCAAATACAATGGATTAAATGAAAGATGTAATTAAAAATATATAACTAATGCAAAGTTTGGAAACAGCTTTTTTGTATTCATTCTGAAGAGTAGAAAGACTCATCTCATTTTACAATGCTTTGCCAAAACTTCTATCTATTTTAAACCCTTATTATGAATCTTTAACTTTTATTTATAGGCTAAAATATGTGGTTATGGTTCAAAACCACCTATTTTGCCTTTTTACAGAAGTGCTAAAATATCAATGATAAATTACAATTATGAAAAGGTGTGAAAAATCTTTATGCAACTAGCACCACTTGAGAAAACAATTGGGGTTTTTTGCACTACTTTCAAAATGATATCATCAACTTGCACAAAATGAAAAATCAAGTCAACAAATTTGAAAAGGAAATTTGAAAAAATACAATGTACATTTTCAAAAGGAAAAGAGTGTAATTACACAAGTTAGATACAAATAAACAAGAGGAGAGAAATAATGAACACTAAAATCAAATCTTCATTCTTCTAGATATCATATTGACAATTCTTTCCCTTTCAATAAATCATTGAACCTTTGGAAAATTACCCTGATCGAGTCATCATCTGGTCCATCTGTGTACCTATAAGAAATGTCTAATGAGTAATCTAATTATTTCATTTCCTGATGCTTGATTCTAAGACTATTTATTTTTATATCCAAATTATCTACATTCACTTGATACTAAGATAACTGTCAAAGTTCTTCATAACTAAAAGAAGATGTAGTGGCAATGTTGTGGATTTTTGCTTTGAATTCTAAAATTATGGTCTCAATTGAAATCAAATTTATTTATTGATATTTGTTATTGACAAAATTATAATCCAACTTCTTGACTTCAATGTCAATCTCCATCATTATGTCAATCCCAAGTGACCTTGCATTATTGAAAATTTTAACAAATTATTGAAGAGACTGGATTCTAAATTTAGTAGCCCAAAGAAATTTAATCTAATAGATAATTTAATATTCATTGATCACTCCTTTTTTATTAAGATCAACAAAAGGAAATTTTGAGAATTCAACCAACTCAGGCATGAGTTCTTCCTAGTTTTATTTCTCTTGAGAATATCCATTTAAATTTGTTATTAGTTGTTCATATTGTGATTGAATCTCAAAGAATATCATTTTTACAATGATAATTGTTGAAACCCCATGATCTACAACTTTTTCAATCCAAACTTTCACTTCATTACCCATTTAGCCCACTTCTCTCACTCTTTTCATTGTTTCAGCATGAAGACTCAATGAAATGATAGTTGGTTGAACTGGCCCAACCAATCTATGTATTATTGATCTCAATTTTTTCACTTTCTCTTTTAGTTCTTATTTTATCACTTTGTCTTTGTCCATTTTTTCAAATATGGTGTCAATTTCCAACTGAACATCTCCTTTCATTCCTTCTCTAGTTGATTTTCCCAAATGAACTCTGGATACATGGTAATATTCAACCCTAATTTATAACTTATCTATTTAAAATGATAGAATGGACACCTTTGCATACTTTTCTCCTTTTTCATCTGTCACCATTCATGAAACTATCTTTTATTTCATTGGCCTTTTTTAAAAAGAAGCTATCAAGGTTTCAAAATCTATGTATTTAGGTTCAACAATTCTTCTCATTATTTTTACTACTATAGACAACCAATCTGACATTGTCATGCTTGAAAAAGGCAATGGGACAAAATTTAAAATAGGTGGATTAATATTGAATACAATTAAAGAAGGTATAATTGGGACAACCTGAGAACATCTTTTTATTTGCTCTTGTGGATGGATTGTTTCAAAAGGTATTCTTAGAAAAGGGGCAATGGGAAATTTAAGATTTGAGGGAGAAGATGAAGACATAAGAGTAACCTCTTGAAAAGGGAAATCAAATGACATAGGAAATATTTTATCATCTAAAATTAAAAGTTGTTTAGTCATGTTTTCTATTAATTCTTGAGTGAATGGAAAGCTATCAACTAGAACTTCTTAAGAAACTAAAATTTTAGGAGAGGAAGAAACATTCTCACCAAACCTTTTTATATTTAGCTTGATAGTCTTTCATGGTTGATTATATTATTAAGTAGCTTTAGGGTCACGTGATTCTTTTATCATGGGAGTTTCTCTATTAGGGTTTGCCTCATCCATCTTTTCTAACTCATTTTGTTGCTTATAAAATCTTCCAAATTTGTCTTCTCTAGGAGATGTAGGGAAATTAACATTTATAACATCAACTCCCTTACCTTTCAGCCATTTTAGAGTTTTATCAAGTACAACCTTTGTACTACTTCTAGGAGAATTAGATTCCCTTATGTTCTAATGTACCATAGGGAATGGCTTTGTTGTGATACCTTATTTTTCAAAGATGGGGTCTAATGTGACCTCACCATCTACCATCTATTTTGGCACTTTCATTATGCCAAACTTGATTATTTTTGTCATGGTAAACCATGAATAGTCTTTGATTCTCACTTCTTTCTCATAATCACAATCCATCTAATAGTCTTCAAAATGTGGAACAGCTAAAAAGAAGATCCAAAATTATGTTCAATTAAGCCTCAATTGTCAAATGAAGGCCTACTTTCAAATGTCCTAAGGTTATAATAAGACATGTATTATTCAACTATCTTGGCCTTAAATAATGAAATAAAAGTATACCTACCAATAGAGATTAATTCACCACCATTATTCAACACCATTATTCAAGTATTATTCAACACCTTAAATAGTGAAATAAAAGTATTATTCAACACCATTATTTTTCCAAAATCACCTATTGTATGCAATTTGTCAAATCATCTTTGACTTGCTACAGTTATATAAGGTACAAAGTCATATAAAATTTTGACATGTCTTATATATATATATATATATATATATATATATATATATATATATATATGAGTTACTTGTGAATGGAATTGTTGATTAATTCACCCCAATCTATATATATTTTATTTTGAATGATGATCTAGATGAACCTATAAATCTAATTCTAAAAATTCTTATCCATTTGATTTCCCACTATCCTGTGTAACAAAGTGATTATGTCACTTATCTCATCTTTAAAATCCAATCTTGTGAGATTTTAGGGAAGTTGAGTGGAGGAGTGCTTTGAATTAATCAACTAGGCCTTGTTGACTTATTTAGAGCAAGATATAATATTGTCATCACAAAATATTTGAGAGGACTCGGGAGTTAGGTACACCAAGGTTTCATGATCTATAAAGTGAAACATGCTATCAATTTGCTCAGGAGTAAAACTCACTACCAACTCCCCTTGTGAATCTCTTACCTCTCATGTCTCTGAGTTATAATTATTTTCCACAAAACTAAAACCAACTTAGGAGACTGTAATGATATTGAGAATGTTTCTCCCTATGTTAAACCACTATCACAAATACTCTAGCCAAAATTTGTCTTATGTTCTACATTCATTCCTTCCTAAAACTCATCCAAGTTGATGTGACCAAGATCAATATTTATGATATTTTCTATGTTGGATTCCAATGGCAAAGGAGATACTATACCCTGGAACTAGTATTTCATGATTGTTTTTTCTTTGCCTTTACTTATAATATCCTTTTTTGGAGTATGATATGAAGACATCAATTTGACAATAAAATTAACAAATTTGAAAATTTTAAAGAAAAGTACCTGATTTATGAAAAATGATGAAAATGAAAATAAAAGTTGTCCTTATAAGTAAATTGTACAAATTACTCTGATGTAATTTTAATGCTTCTGATATGAATTTTAATTTTTCCTTTAACCAAATTTTTGACTTGCAAATGATCCTGTTACAATTCCTCTAAGTAGTTTTTTCACAAAAAAATTGGCCAACTAAAATGATTTGGAAGTAATTATAATTTCTTCTTTAATTTTCAAGAAATTCTTCTATTCCTTGTGATTTTACTTTTTTTTAATATAATCACCACTAAGAATCCATGACCATGCAATGAACCCAAAAGATGAAAATTTGTCACTACCAATTCAATTTTGGATTTTTACCAGTCTGGAAAAAAATCAAAATTTGCTAGAAAAACCTATCAACCTTTCAATATATTCCTCAAAAATAAAAATGTACAAAATTAAGATTCCCAAATTTCACTTGATCAATTTTTTCTTTTACATTTCCACCCAAAAAAATATTTATTTTCCACTAGACTTTTGAAAAAAATGAAAATTCTTTCACTAGAAAATCTAACTTTTCTTTTTATATTCAAACTAACCAAATTATCCATCCAGTTGGAAAATTTAATTTTTTTCTTTTTAACCTTCAATTTCTTCACTAGAAAATTTTTAACCAAATTTCATTTATGAATTTTAACCCTCCTCATATTTTTTACCATTGCTCATTCACTTTTTTCTCTTCTCAACCAAGGGGATCATATGGTCTGGCCTTTACATGAGGATTTTTTTAATTTTTTATTTTCCCTAAATGTTTTCTCCTCCTAGATGGCATCACCATTCTTACCATTATTCATTACTTATTTAATATTTTTTTTTAAAAACTTCTTTACTCCTTTGGGCTGGATGTATGATGCCAATTTGTGGAAGAAATAAGAAACTTATGTATTTGAAAACTTTTCCTCTTTTAGCCTGGCATCAATTTCTTCATAGAATAAAACAAAAAAAAAATATTTTCTTTATTCTTCTTTGGATTGCTATTGAGTGTCATATAGACTGGTTTATTGAGCAGAATAAATAAAATTTTATTTTCTTATTTATTTGTTGGGCATCGATCTAAAAATAGTTAGGTAAAACAACAAATTCTATTTTCTTATTTTTCCTCCTTAGGCATCACTCTATTTTGAAAATGGTAGTTTGACAAAGTGTTTTTTTATTTCAAGTTTTGCTAGATTAAAATTTCCATTTTATCTCTACTTATTGATTTGCAGTTTGCATGTCCTCCTTTTCTTTTACTTTCTTCTTTGGCTGGGTAGGTCATATGATGTCAATATTTCCTACTCTTTATTTACCCAAGGCATTCTTGAATGAAAAAAATAAATTAAATTGCCTTCCTAAAAATTTAATTTTCAAAATTATCAATGTATACATTTCTCTAAAGCTTAATTTTCTTTTGAAACATTATATAAATAGAAATAGCACAAAGTCTCTTTTTCCATGTAACTTGACTTTACAACTTTACTTGACCAAGTGTTTGGGAGACAATTTACATTTGCAAGCTCGAAGGGTGAATAATGACTTTAGAAGAAATAGGAGGGAGGAAGTTTTTGTTTCAACATGACTTGGGGAAATAATTACACTTGCATTATTGAAGGAGAAAAAAAGGAAAATTGTATGCGAAAGGAAGAAACCTTTAATTTTACAATGACAACTTGCATAAAGTAGGGAAATAAATTTACAATTTGTAATTTTGCATTAAAGCAACTTTAAAATTAATTTGCAATTTGAATGATTAAAATAATCATGATTTCATGTTAAATCAAAAAGGAAAAATTTAAAATGTTTTTATAAATTGCAATTTGCACCCAAAAATACTTTTTCAAATTGCACCAAAAAACATTTTTGCAAATTGCACCAACTTTTTTTTTTACAAATTACATGACTTGTGCAAAAGGAATATATGTTTCTGTAATTCACAAAAAGTGAAAAAGTTTTGGAAAATTATTAGGAAAGCAAGTGGTCTTTTGAAACTTAGGTTCCAATGGGTTTAAAAACACTTCAGGGTAAAAATAGAAAAAGCCATTTTTTTTTATTAATTAATTTTTGAGTAATTAATCAAAAATTTGATTTTTTATTTTTTAAAATGACTTTTTATCAACCTTTTTTTCCTTTTTAAAAGACCATAATAATATTAATAATATATAAGATAAATTATTTATATTCTCATCTACAACATTGATTTCTTGTCCAAGAAAATAATTTAAATGCCATTTTCCCAAGTTTTTTATTCAAATCTTATTTTTTATTTGAGAATGTTTATATTTATTTAAATCATGATATAATATATAGATTTATAAATATTTAAAAAATAATTTTAAAATTAAAATTTCCATATTTAATAAATTACACACACACACACACACACACACACACACACACACACACACACACACATGATGTCAATGCTTCTTATTCTTTATTTACCCAGGGCATTCTTGAATGAACAAAAATAATTAAATTGCCCACCTACAAATTTAATTTACAACATTATCAATGTACACATTTATCTAAAGCTTACTTTTCTTTAGAAATGTTATACAAATAGAAATAACACAAAGTCTCTTTTTCCATGTAACTTGACATTACAACTTTGCTTGACCAAGTGTTTGGGAGATAATTTGCATTTGTAAGCAAAAAGGGTGAATAAAAGCTTCAGAAGAAATATGAGGGATGAAGTTTTCATTTCAACATGACTCAGGGAAATAATTACACTTGCATGGTTGAAAGAGGAAAAAATGAATATTGTATGCAAAAATAAGAAGCATTTAATTTTACAATGACAACTTGCATGAAGCAGAGAAATAAATTTGAAATTTATAATTTTGCATTAAAGCATCTTTAAAAATAATTTTCAATTTGAATGATTAAAATAATCATGATTTTGTGTTAAATCAAAAAGGAAAAATTTAAAATGTTTTTACAAATTAGAATTTGCACCCAAAAATACTCTTTCAAATTGCACCAAAAAACATTTTTGTAAATTGCATAATTTTTTTGTTTGTAAATTACACTTGTGCAAAAGGAATATATGTTTATGTAATTCACAAATAGTGAAAAGGTTTTGGAAAATTATCAAGAAAGAAAGTGGTCTTTTGAAACTCAGGTTCTAATGGGTTTAAAAACACT